>OU015751.1:7564453-7588002 GCA_907169655.1 Acomys percivali
AGCATCCACCATTTGCTCGAGGGAAGTGTGGTCCAGAGCATCCACCATTTGCTCAAAGTGTACCTAGACCTACTCTCCCATGTTTTCTGATGTTCTTTGTGTTAATTTGAGAGTGAGGCACAGATGCAAAGGAACCACATATTCAAGCTCTACCTTGAGAAGCTAGGTGGCTGGTGGGAGCTGAGATGTAGCTTTTGGGACAGCGGTAGGCAGTAGCAAGACTGCCTCCATAGAGAGCCTTGTTCTCAGGGGCCACTGCGTCTTTCACTTACACCCTGTCACCCTTACCTAAGTCAAGAAGGTGGTCGCAGGGCAGGCTTGTGGCTCTACCAGCTGCTCCCCACCCTATCCCCCACGGGCTGACTGCTCTGTGCTAAAATGAGGCCCGCAGGCTAGGAGGTGAGAAAAGCTTAGCAGGAAGCTGGAGCTGGAGCAAGGTTTGATGGTCTGCTAGACTGAATCTGCTGGTCTCTTAGGAGCCGAGCTGGCCCTTCTCTGTGTCCCTCAGACCTTCCTCTCAGAGCCCCCCCCCCCTCCTCACTAGTCTATAAGGGAAAGAAGGCAGCACTCAGTCAGGCTCATGGCTGCTGGCAGCCAGGCTCATTCGTTCCATCCAGGCCAAGTCCTTGCGTCCTGCTGCGCTGTCTGCCATGTGTCCGCATGGCCCCTCTAAACCTCTCTGTGCAAAGTTCTGTTACTGCCATTTTTAACTTGGTGTGACTTGTACTCGATGACAATAACCTTCTTAGCTCTCGTGTCCCTCCTACCCCCAGCAGTTGACCAAGCTCCACCAGTTGGCCATGCAGCAAACCCCCTTTCCTCCCCTCGGACAGACCAACCCCGCTTTCCCCGGTACGTACCCAGCTGCCCTTTTCTGGCCTTCTCTTCTCACCTGGGGACGCGCTTTCTCTTTCGGAGCTCTATGCAGTGCATTGAGTAGCGCAGGCGCTCTCGGAGCTCTGAGTGCGGCATCTTGCAGTGTTAACGCAGTGGGCTGCACACAGCTGAGGCTGGGTGGGTCAGTCTGCCTCCCACGGTGGGCTACTTTGCCGCTCCTCAGCTTCCGTGTTCTTGACTTTTGAGGGTCTGATGTGCAGAGCAGTGCTCTGTGTCATTCACGATCCATCCCCAGGTGGCTTTTCCTACAAAGGCTTCTACCTGGCCAAGCTTGGAGCACATCACTTCCTGGATCAAGCTTTCTCACAGGAGGAGTGACCCCAGCCTCAGCTGCTGCAGCCCTGCCTAAGGATAGCACTGACAGAGCTAGCCTGCACTTGGGCCAGTGGTGAAGCAGTCAGAGGGGCTGGCTACAGCCTGACCTGGCATCTGCAGCAAGTGTCCCTCACAGAAGCAGAGCCACCCAGCGGCTATGGCCGGTGAAAACACACTGGCCGTGCACGTCGGCTGTGCATGCACCAATCATATTTTGAGCTTTCCTAGTTGAAGGGACCTTGCTTCTCTCCTTGAGGGCAAACCATTAAACCTTTCTCTTCTTTGCTCTCCAGGAGAAAAGCTGCCTTTACACTCCTCCGAAGAAGCTCAAAATCTGATGGGCCAGTCGTCAGGTAAAACAGACCACAGTACTGGGGGAGCAGGCCAGGGGACATGTGCAGAGGACAAGGGTACCCACACCTGTGACACCTGAGTGTCTAGTTCCCAAGGCAGCTGGCAATATACAGTTTCCAGAAGGCAAAATGAAGTGAGCCATGGGCACCACCCAGGAGCCAAGTGGTGGATCTGTTCCATTGTTGATGAATGGTGGGGCTGAGCAAGCACAGTGTGCAGCCACTCCTGTGAGCAGTGGGGTGGCCTAAGGCAGTGTGCACCTACATGAGGAGAGCCTATCTGAGTTGCCACTAATTCTCCAGCTGTGCAGTGTGTAGGGTTTCTAGCAAAAGCGTGACTATGGGGACCATGGGACATTGTGTGCTGTTCAAAGAGGGATTTTCCTGGAGAAAGCACAGACTCTTGGAAGATGGATCTGGACTGGGTGTGTCTACACGTTCTTCTGGTTTTTCATTTAAATGCCTGCTCCCAGGACAAAGCAGGGCGAGTGTAGACTGGGGTGTGGTGACTGAGGAACCAGCCTTGGGAAAAGCAATAGGCTGAAGCTAAGTGTGTGTTCTCTGGGCCCTTTGAGGGAAATAGCATACGCTTTAGACCTGTGGCCCACTGTGGGTACACACTGCCAACACCGAAGCCCCAGAAATGGTGTCACACCATGCTGCTATGTGGCAACTTGACCGTGGCCCTAGAGACCTACAACACGAGCACATGTGCATGTGGGCATGCACTCGCATGGCAGCAGTGGGAAGGGTGTGTGCTGAGGCAGCCATGAGCTACACGGTGAAATGCAGCTGTCGTTGAAGCCTTGGCCTGAGTAGGGACTTCAAGCAGACATGCTCTTAACAACTTTGGTGTCTCAGAGAAAAGGACTCTTGTTCTTCGCGCAGTCAAATGTCAAGTCCAACAGATGTGTCTGCTGCCCCAGGAACTCCTGTCCAGCACTCCGAGAGTACTAGGGAAGCCTTTCAAATGGCATGTGACACGTCCCTGCTTCTGGAACGTGTCTAGGTTCCTAGTCAAATAATTAATTGTATTTAAACTACTATTAAAAGAAAATAAGGGGTAGCAACCCCATTATAAGCAAGACAGCAGTCAGGATGGGTGGCTTCCTTCAGCACTTCTGCCTGGGCCTGACTGCTGGGCTCCAGCCCTTGGGGTCACACTCTGGCAGGAGCCAGTGAGCATGTGAGACAAGATTGTGAGGAGGCCCACCCAGCGAACCAGAGGGAGGAGCAAGGCTGGGAGGATAAGGGGTACAGCGAGAAGGAGGTGGTTTGGGGGGAAGATCCTGGGTTCTGTGGCTGTATGGACACAGTCCTGAAGGGCTAGTGCAGAGGCAGGACCAGTAAATAAGAACAGAGTGAGGAGGCGACCTGGGTTCTGGGGCATTCGTACCGTGTGGGCAGAGCTGTGGTGTCCTGGACAGAGCCTGAGGCTGGACCCAGCAGTCCTACGCAGGGAGTCTGGGGGCAAGAGATCAGCTTTAGAACTTGCAGGCCTGAGCTGTCTGTTGTACGGAGCACGTGCCATCCCCAGGGTGTAGCCATCGCACCTTCCACTGAGGCCGCAGAGACTTAGCACGCGGACTCTGGTGACATAGCTGAGACTTGCTAAGATGAGAACCTTGGGCTAAGCATGTGTGGTGGCCTTTGGACAGAATTGTGTCAGAAACAGAACAAACAATGAGTGTTTGGCCACCTCTGGCAACCTGCAGCAGAACCCACGTGAGGTCTCAGCATGGAGCAAAGTCGGGGCACAGCACCCACAAGTCTCCCTGAACAGAGGGACAAGTGTTAAATGTCACTGTGACCAGCGTTGCCTGTGCCCCAGCTGCCTTGTGAAGGCCTGAGGTGTGATGGCTGCTCTCTTTTTTAACTCAGGCCCTGCCAGGCTGTGTATGCAAGTGTGGGTTTTCTTTTTCCCTTTGGGAGAAGTTGGAACTCCAGACGTTGGGTTCCATCTGGGCCTGGCCCTAAGCTCCTGAGCTGTGCTGATGTTTACTTCAGCCAGCCTGAGGAAATATGTACCATGTCTGGCTATGGCAATGAACTGTTTTCCCTCCAGCCTAACCATTTTCCCTTGGTGTGCCCAGGTCTGGATGCCAGCCCCCCGGCCAGCACTCATGAGCTCACCATTCCCAATGATGTGAGTATGCCCAGCACCCTCCTGTCCTCTCTCTCTCTCTCTCTCTCTCTCTCTCTCTCTCTCTCTCTCTCTCTCTCTCTCTTTCTCTCTCTCTCTCTCTCTCACTCACTCACTCACACACACACACACACACACACACACATACACACACACACAAAACAAACAACTGTTCCAGTGATACCCTCGATCCTGGACCCCAGAGTTGAATCTTTTCCCACCTTAAATGGATACAATGCCGGATGCAGACAAGAAAGAAGCAGGAACATCAGCGTAAGTTAGAAGTCAGGACCAGGCTGGGGGTGGTCTGTGGCAACAGCAGCAGCTTAGGGACACTTCAGGAAGGTCCTGGAGTGATATGACCCACCCTGGAGGTTTGAGAGTCTCTGGGGCATGAAGTTGGTTGGATGTCACAGGTTGTCTGGACTACTTACTCTAGTGTGCCTCAGTTTGTAATTTGTCCATGCCTTGGAGACACCAGAAGCTGTTGGTCTCAAGGGCTCTGTCAGTGCTTTTAGTCCTCCCAGGCTCAGCAGGGGCTGGAGCAGTGAGGGTAGTCTCTGAGTCAGTGGGTGCAAGCAGGCTGGCCAGGGAAGGAGAGTCCATATCTTTTGAGAGTAGCTGCCAGGAGAGGTCCAGCTCCCCACCCCCACCCCATGCCTGCTGGAGAGGAACGAATTCAGCAATGCAGCAGGGTCTGTGCTGAGGGTTGACAAGTGCCACCCACACCTGAGTGTGACACCAGAAAGAAGAGCTGATCCTGGAGCAGCCAGGAGGGGTGCAGGGAGGGAGAGAGATGGTGGAAGGCGGCATCCTCCGTGGGTACCCTTCTGGATAATGACCGCGTCAGAGATGTGTGTCCATACATTCTCCCTCAGCACAGGAGCCATGCTCCTGCCCAGGGGCTGCCTTGCCTGACTTAGCCTTGGTCATAGAAGAACCCCATAGCTTTTCTGCCAGAAGGACAGGAACACAGGCAGCTAGGTAAGTTGAGCCATGGCTGTGTGCAGGTGAGGAAGCCCTCCTCTACCACAGGGCCAAGCACTCTTGGAACCTGACATAGGCATGAGGGGCAGAGCCCAGAGAGGGGAGTAGTAGGCAGGACTTGAGAGTGAGGCCCAGAGAGATAAGGAGACACTGAAGAAGAGCTCAGGTTTAGCTGAGGGAGAGATTTCCCTTTTTTCATGAAGACTAATTGCCACAGCTCAGTGAGTGCAGCAGGGAGCCAGCAGCCTGCCTTAATGGTGAGCAGAGTAGAGCACATACCCGTCAGGCCTCGCCTCTTCAGGGCAAGAGCTGGTCATTTACCACCCCATCTCGCCCAGGTGCACTGTTGCCCACTGTGCGGGCTTGAAGGAGATTCTCCTCCTGCCTTCAGGTCCAGCCCAGCCTTCTGCCTGACATCTCACTGCACGAGAACGGCTTGTTTCTAGTTCTCAGTCTGGTGTCCAGTCAGCCAGGTCCCACAGAACCATTGGGCCTGTGGTGACTTCTCAGCCCAGGCTCTCTGTGCCTATCCGGCCAGTGTCTCTCCTTGCTCCAGAGCACTCAGTGCCTGTGTGTGCATATAGGAATTCTGTTTAATCAGTGATGAAAGTTGAGGGATATCATCTGGTTCCTCTGCAGCTGTTGCCAGAGAAAAAAAAGATCTTGACCTCCAGGATGGAGGGCATTCTTGTCCCTGAGCTGCCTTAGAAATGGTCTTCTCTCCTGATGACTACCTTGGTCACAGGTCTCTGCATCCATTAAACAGAGCTCACCAGGCAAACATGTGGGTTTGCCCTAACTTCATCAGAGTTCATCAAAAGACAGGTTCCAGCAGCATTGACCTTCTCCTTAGTGTGTGTGATGCTGGCACCAAAAGGCCCTGACCCGAGCGAGGCCAGAGCTGCTGTGGGATTCCCCACTCAGTCCGCATGCTCTGTCTTTGGCTCACTTCTAACCATGTAGAGGAAGCCAGTAAGGGAGTGGCCATGTCTCTTGTGTGGACTTTTCCCAGAGAGACACGAAATGGAGGCTCTAAGACTGTCAATGGGCAGAACCAGGACCTCTCTCACGTTGTTCCAGGGACTGAGCTCAGGATCTCCACCATGCCTTTTTCTTCCAGAGCACTGCGTTCATAGGCCGGCTTCCTGCCTATCCCCTCAGGTGTGCCCACAGTGCTCTCACAGATGCCTCAAAAGGCATGTGCTGGGCTCTTCTCTAAGAGATTCCACCATCATTTCTTCTAGCTTATAGGCTGCATAATCGGACGCCAAGGCACCAAAATCAATGAAATCCGACAGATGTCAGGAGCTCAGATCAAAATCGCCAATGCCACTGAAGGGTCATCAGAGCGCCAGATTACCATCACAGGGACCCCAGCCAACATCAGCCTTGCCCAGTATCTCATCAATGCTAGGTAAGTGATTCTTAGCTAGCTATGGCTGTGCAGCCCCACACCCTGGCTAATACAGTAAAAGTTCAGGCGTGTGGAGAGAGGTCTGGTGGACACAGCCTCCAGAGAGACATGGGCCACTCCATTTGCCAACAAGAAGCTAGAAAGCTATGAGGAGAGGCACCCACATTTTCCTATTCTCCTCTTCCAAGCCTGTATTCAGGCAAAGTCCATCTGCCTCAGGCAAGGGGTGCTGGCAGACTTGTAGTAAGCTGGTGGGGGAGGACTCAGGGAAATGCCTAGCTCCTGCCTCACCTGCCCCCAAGTCCCCTAAGCAACCCTCCTGAAACTGTCCAGGGTCCCCACCCATGTCACAGCTTTTTCTGTGACAGTCATGAAGCAAGCTTCTGCTTAAAAGTCTGAATCCCCCACAGAGGTCCTAGGCTCTGGCCCAATGCTCCAGCCTGGAAGTACCAGAGCTCTCTCAGCAAGGCTGAGTGGCAGGCACAGGCATAGGTAAAGCTCCACAGACCTCACCTGGCAGGCTCTTGCCTGCTGTCGTGTTGTGGGTCCAACACTCATGGCCACTGAATGGTGAGCTCGAGTAGCCCGTCCGCTGTAAATGGAGAGGTGCCCTCACCCAGCCGTCTCATCGCCGTCTCACCTCATAAGAAATCCATGATGTGTCTCTTGTGCCTTTGTCTGTTCCAGGCTGACGTCTGAGGTCACCGGGATGGGTGCACTCTAACTACCCAAGATCCTCCATTCCACACTTCGGATGGCTCCAGCCCGCAGCCTCACCAGCTGGCACACTGTACAGACTGCCTGTCCTTCCTTGCAGATATGAATAGAGCGTTTTCTTTACAAACATGATAGTGCGTGCCTGCCCACTCAGGCCCTGTACGCTCCGTGTTAGTGTAGCCTCCACGCATTGGCATGCAGCCCTTTACTTTACTGCTCAACGTATTCCCAAATGTGATGTTTCAGAGATTTATTCCTCAGTATCCATGTAACTATCTGTTTAAAAGTTGGTTTGATGCTTTAACAGCACTTCCTCTGTCCTGCCGTCCCCTGGTCTCAGACCCTCCCCTCTCACCCAGTCTACTGACTCATTTCTACCCTAGGTTGTACGCAGGGATCAGAGGTACTTTTCTTGCAACCTGCAGGTAGTGTCTGGAAGAGGAGGGACTTGGGGGGGTGTATCTAAGGAGCAGGGTGGAGTGCCAGAGGGTGGGGTGGGACCCTGGCTTCACTGGGAAATCTCGGGGAGGGGGCACTTGTGGCCCCCAGGTGTCTTCCAAAATGGCTAAGAACAAGAACTTGCCAGAAAGTTCATCTGCACCCATCAGAGTTCAATAAATGTCGTGTTCCTTCCCCCGTGGCTCTGGCTTCTCTCTGCTCCCCTATCCTCAGTGCCCACACCCACCCGTGAGATGCACCAGTGCCCAGCCTGAGTCTGGAGACCTTGGGTTCTACTGTTGCCCAGGTGAAACTGCCCCGCATGGAGACTACCTATGTTTGGCCTGCCAGGGCACCATCTACATAGCCTTGCTCCACACAGGGACTGTCTGCTGCCACTTAACATGGAAGTTCCATTCCCTCCTTCTCTTGGTTGGTTAGCTCAGAGGACCAGGGCAGAGGTGGAAACTGCCCAGGGCACAGCTTTGTTATAGCCCCTGGCCCAGCTCCAAGGGCTCTGGTACCTAACCCCATCTCTGGCAGAGACCTACTCAGGCAGGGAGAGGGGAGAGCTGCCCAGCATATGCCAGCTGCCATGGAACCTGTCCTCACCTATGGGTACAGTGACCTGCTGCAGAATGCTAGGGTAGGCAGCATCCATCCTGGCAGGAAGAACTTCCTCCTGTCTGCCAGGCAGACAAAGCCAGTTGTGCCTCAGGCCATGGCTTGTATTTTAGCCAGGAGTCTGACTCAGTTGCCTTGCCCTCTACTGTGGATGGTGCACAGTGTAGCAGCGAGCATGAGCCTAGCCCCCGTGGCCACTCTGCATGCCCAGCGAGTTAGGGCTAAAACCCACTCCCACTCCTTCTTGAACCCAGACACATGGTCTGAGAGGTGACAAGGACTCAGGACAAGGCGCCTTCCCCTAGGGCAGCAGATGGCCTGTCGGCTGTGAGTACCACATAAGAAATAATAGCTATTGTGTGAACTAGGGTTATAAAAATAAAATCAGCATAAGGATATCAAAAGTGCAGGATGAAATGGGGCCCAAGGAAGGCCACAAAGGTGCTGGGGAACTGGGCGAGTGAGGAGTCAACCTTGTGTGTACCTAGAGAAAAGGGTAGAAAAGCGCATCGGTAGGAGCACTTGTAGTGTAGGTCAGGCCACGATCCCCAGACACACACACACTGGCTCTTCCTCTGAGAACGCTGGGGCTGCTTTAGGAGGACTGGTGCCTGCCAGGCTATAGGTACGCCTGCTGTAGTAGACTCAGGTGTTCACTACAAACAGAAATCCAACCCATGCCTCAAGGGCCAAGGGAGACCAAAGATGGTGACACCTCAGAGACAGGAGCTTGACTCTACACTCCTTCTCGTTGAGACATCCCAGCATCTGGGTCATCGGTCGCAGGGGAGCGTAGTCCCACAGAGATTCCTGGACCAAGAGGTGTTCTGCACCTGATGGATGCTGAAGGTGAGGGGTGACCATGGTGATGGGGATCTCAGCTCCATCTGACATCCTCAAGGATAAGGAAACAAGAGACACGCTCCCTTGCCTGAGCGCAGATAGTGTGCGGATGGACGAGAACTGGGCCCAGGAGGCCCCAGAGGAGTGGAGTGCTCTGGCCACGGTGGAATTTGCTGGATGTGTAATTTTGTTTCTCGGTGTTTCTACTATACGACCGGGGATAGTTGAGGACTGGCCCATTTCATCTGGACATCAGACAGCTCCCCAAGACTCACAATTCAGTTTGTTTTTCCTCCTCAGGCTGTCCCCAGAACTAGATAAACGCATATGCACACACATGCACGCACACACATGCACACATACACACGCGTGAGCAGGGAAGCCTGCTAAAAGAGCCCTGAAGCCATCCTCTACCAGCACCCACTAACCTGGCTTTACCTCAACTTTGAATGACAAGATTTGTCTTCCTGATGGTGGGGTGGGGAGACAGGGTAGCCACGCTACAGTCCCAGTACTTGGGTACCTACTACATAACTGACTTGGTCAAGAACTGTGTCAAATAATCACCTCATTTCACCCTATGAGCAGGTTTTGCTAAGACACAAGCTGACTGTTAACTATCTGCCATAAAGACAAGCAGTCCACGGCCTGGAATGATCCTAGAGAGTAAGTGTACGATGCTATAAAAAATAAAGTTGCACATAAAGCTGTTTTGACAGGAACAAGTTTCCCAAGCAAAAGCATTAAGGGCATGATCTGTCAGGTTGCTCAAAGGCTGTTGCTACAGGATACATACATAGATAGATGATAGATAGATAGATAGATAGATAGATAGATAGATAGATACATAGATAGATAGATACATAGATACATAGATAGATACATAGATAGATGCCACTTCATGAGCTCGTGCTCTTTGTCACACTGTGAAGCTCACAACAGCTCCCTGTACTTAAGGTTCCCAGGGTTGCCAGTTTTGGAAATTTTTTTCTCTGTTCTCTTTTTACCCTCTCTATATAAACCTTGCCTTGTTTTTCTTTCCTCTGTATCATGTGGATCCTTTTTTTTTTTTTTTTTTTTTTTAAGATTTATTTATTAAGTATACAGGGTTTTTTGTTTTGTTTTGTTTTGTTTTTTGTTTTTTTGCTTGCATGTATACCTGTTCTCCAGAAGAGGGCACCAGATCTCATTATATGAGCCACCATGTGGTTGCTGGGAATTGAACTCAGGACCTTTGGAAGCGCAGGCAGTGCTCTTAACCCCTAAGCCATCTCTCCAGCCCATTGTGGATCCTTTTCAAAGCATCTCCTTTGCTGTTTGCTATCCACAGTACTTATTCTCCACTCACTTGCCAGCGCATTTTCCTTAATTGGCACATGTTTTGCTTCACCGCCCTGCCTTCTAGTACTTGACATCTGTGAGTCCGTCCTCACCTGACTTGTTGAGGCTATAGATTTCTGGGTGCTCCTTTAGCTGTGCCCTGTGAATTTAGACGTGACATTGTCATTCAGTTGGAAGAGCCTCCACTTGCCAAAGACCCTTAAAGGAAAGCACTAACTGCTCCGGCGTGAGACTCCCTTTCTGATCTGAGTGCACCACATTACGGATCTGTCACTTGGGGGCTGTGGAGTGTCTCCTGTGACCAGCTCTGTGGTGGGGTTCTGTATAACCTGTGGACCAGACACTCTGCCCACTGGCTGAGAAGGTCAGCCTTGTTCAGTCATGTCTTGACCATCCTTGGCTACTTTCATCTGATTTGGTGTCTGGGAGCCAAATGATGGCCTAACATTGGGATGAACCCCACAAATAATGTTCCATTGCTGGGGGTGTTAATGTAATGCCTCTGCTCGGCTGACTTTAAGGAAGTGGCCTTGAATTTCCCCAGTTCAATCATCTGGTCATTAAAAGGGGACCAGGGAGGCTAAGGTCACACCCAGCCATCAGAGGTTGAGATATGGGGTGGGAGGTAGGTCATAGGCAGAGGACTCAGGCTGTTCTGAAGAACCAACAAGGAAAAGTTGCCTCTGTTGGTTAGGAGTTGCATATGGTTTGACCCTCTAGGGCAGTGGTTCTCAATCTGTGGGCTGCCACCCCTTTGGGGTCAAATGACCCTTTCATAAGGGTCACATACCAGATATCCTGCATGCCAGATATTTATATTACAAATAATAACTAGCAAAATTACAGTTATGAAGTAGCAACAAAAACATTGTAGCTGGGCGGTCACCACGACACCAGGAACTGTTTTAAAGGGTCACGGCATTAGGAAGATTGAGAACCACTGCCTTAGGAAGGCAGGCCCCCCAGGAAGGAACAAGGGTTTCCCGTTGGTCCTACCCAGATGGAACAAGGACTTGAACTCATTGTTACCTCACTGCAGCTTGGGCACGAGGCAGACACCTCATGCAGTTCTTTGTCCCCTGTGGCATATTCAGATATCTCCGCCATGGGGATTCTAAATTCTCAGTTCTGCTAACCAGCATTAGATGCTTCTGGATATTTGCCTGGTTATTTCTCCTGTTGCTTCATTTTCAACTCTTAAAGGCTTAAGTAGGATTTTCTCCCAAGTGATTATTAGGTCTTGTTTATAAGGTCGGAATTCTCTATCATCATTGAAATTTTTTTATTTGCTATAATATTGGAACCTAAGCTACTTTATCTTATTTTTCCCATTATCACACTTCTCATATTTCAATTTCCATTGAAATTATAGAATTCCCATTAGCCACACAGTGAACACATCACTTTAAAGGTAATATTCACTTACTCCTGAGTTTGCTATATGTATCAGTAACTATTTGCAAGATGCATGTAGTTCATTAAACTCTCCCGTGCCCCCTCTCCTTGAGAAGGTGTATTGTCTCCAACTTTAGTTTGGAGTTGTTACAAATATACCTGTTACTTTTGAAAATCTAAATCTGGCTGTCTAATTCTCAGTGGCTGTTTTCCGTGTTCCCCTCTCTGACCCGACTCAGACTTTTCCATGCGCTAACTCCTCCTTGCTCTTGGCCCATCAGTGGCTTTACAGCTTTTACAGATTTCATGGCCATAAGAAGTCAGAGCTGGTTTTCTTGGTAGTTCTTTCTATACTGCTTCTGGCTGTCAAGAAGTCATAAACTGCGGATTTAGCTCAGTGGTAGAGCACTTGCCTAGCAAGCGCAAGGCCCTGGGTTCTGTCCTCAGCTCTGGGAAGAAGGAGAAGAAGGAGGAGGAGGAGGAGGAGGAGGAGGAGGAGGAGAAGAAGAAGAAGAAAGTCATAAACCCTAGGTTTCTTGGGGTTTTTTTCCTCCTCCTGCCACTGAGGCCTCCAGACCCTGAACTTGTCCTTGTGTTTTTAGAACTTCACTTAGAGTGCTCGCTGCCGCTGATGAAAAACAAGTTTAAGGCTATGTAGGCCCAGGCTATAGAAGGTTGCTGAGCTATGAAATGGCTAACCTACATCAGCCTCTTCGTGTACCTGACCCAGGCAGCACACAAAGACCTATGGGAGGCTGGAAGTACAGCTCAGTGGTAGAGTGCTTTCCTAGCATGTGTCATGCCCTAGCTTTGAGTCCTAGTACAAAAATCAGCAACAACCATTGTATTGGAAAAGGCGGTGTCCCTAAAAGCTGCTGTCTAGAAGCAGTTCTGTGTTCCTGGGACCATAGTGGCACACCTATGATGTGGCCTGTCACCTGTGTGCCCTGCCTGACCCTGATTTTCTGGACAACTGCTCTCATGGCATTGCTTTAGCTAATAGACCATATACAGAAGGTAATGGTAGGTTTGCTCCTAGTAGAGGCTTTCTGAGGCAGCGTAAGAATTGTGGAGCATTAAAGAGGCAGAATTAACTGTCCATGCTCTCAGGAATACTTGCAACCACAGCCTAGACTGCTTAACCCAGCAAAACTTTCAGTCACCATACATGGAGAAAATAAGACATTCCATGGTTTAAAAAAAAAAAATTAAGCAACATCTGTCTACAAATACAGCCCTATGGAAGGTGCTGGAAAGAAAATTCCAACTTAAAGATTTTAACTTCTATCACAAAAATACAGGGAATAAAAATCTCAGACCAGCAAAGTCAAAAGAAAACACACACCACCACCACCATCAACAACAATAACATAACACAGGAATCAACAATCATTAGTCACTAATATCTCTCAACATCAATGGACTTCATTCCCCAGCAAAAAGATATAGACTAACAGAATGGATGTGAAAACAGGATCCATCCTCCTGCACCCAAGAAACACACATTAACATCAAGGATAGATCTTTACCTTGGCATAAAGTATTGTTTAAAAGATATTCCAGACAAATAGACCTAAGAAGCAAGCTGGGGTATCCATTTTAATATCTATCAAAATAGACTTCAAGGCAAAACTAATGAGAAGAGATAGGGAAGGAATACACACTCAAAAACTCCAATAAGAGGGCATTTCAGTTCTTTATGTCTGTGTGCCAAACACAAGGACACTGATGTTTGTAAAAGAAACAAAACTATGGCGTAAATCATATATTGATCCTCACACACTGCTAGTGGCAGACTTCACTACCCAACTTCACGAATAAACAGGCCATTCAGACAAAAACTAAACAAATGCTGGAGCTAGCATGTTACAAACCAAATGGATGCAACAGATATTTACAGAACATTTCTCCCAAACACAAAAGAATACACCTTTTTCTCAGCACCTCATGGAACGTCCTACAAAATTGACCACATACTCAGACACAAATCAAGTCTCAACAGATACAAGAACATTTAAATAATTCCCAATAACCTTTTATCGGACCGCCACAGATTAAAGCTGAATATCAACTCCAACAGAAACAGAAAGCTTACAAAACAACTTTCTACTGAATAAAAATGGGTCAAGATAGAAATTAAGAAGAAAATTCAAGACTTTGTAGAATTGAATGAAAATGAAAACACAACATACCCAAATTTATGGGATACAATAAAAAAGATTCCAAGAGGCAAGGACATAGAGCTAAGTGGGGAGAGAGAGAGAGAGAGAGAGAGAGAGAGAGAGAGAGAGAGAGAGAGAGAGAGAGAGAGAGAGAGAGAGAGATCTAACACTAGCAACTTTAACAGAACACCTGAAAGCTGAAAGCTCTAGAGAGAAAAGAAGAAATCATGCCCACAACTCAGGGCCAAAATCAATAAAACAGAAACAAAACCAAAAACAATACAAAGAATCCATGAAACAAAGATTTGGCTTTTTGAGAAAAATCAATAAGATTGACAAGCCCTCATCTAAATGAACTAAAAGGCAGAAAGAAAAGAACCAAATTAGAGCTGAAAAGGGGCATCAAAACAGAGACACTGGAAATCCAGACAGTCATAAAGACATACTAAAAAACAAAAAAAACAAAAAAACCTTTACTCCACCAAGTCGAAAAATCTAAAATAAATGGATAAATTTATCTTACAACTTAACAAAGTAAAATCAAGATCACTGGGGCCAGATGGCTTTAGTGCAGAATTCTACCAGACTTTCAAAGAAGAGTTAATGTCAATACTCCTCAAATTATTCCACAAAATAGAAATAGAAGGGACATTGCCCAACTCATTTTATAAGGCCACAATTAGTTACCATGATACCCAAATTACATAAAGACTCAACAAAGAAAATTACATAGCAACTTCTCTTATGAACATAGGTGCAAAAATATTCAACAAACATACTCGCAAGCCCAATCCAAGAACACACCAAAAATGTCATCCACCAGTATAAAGTAGGCTTCATCCCAGAGATGTGGGGATGGTTCAACATACAGAAATCAATTATGCAATCCACCATGTAAAAGCACAAAGACAAAAAGCACACAAATGAACATCTCATTAGATATAGAAAAAGCCTTTGACAAAATCCAATACCCCTCCATGATAAAACATTCTGGAGAGACTGGGAATATGAAGGACATACCTCAACATGATGAAAGTAGTTTACAGCAAGCCCAGAGCCAACATCAAGTAAAACAGAGAGGAACTCAGCGCAGTTCCACCAAAATCAGGAACAAGACAAGGCTGTCCACTCTCTCCATGCCTAGTCAACATAGTACTCGAAGTCCTAGCTAGAGCAATAACACAACTGAAGGATCAAGGGGATACACACGGTAGCGAGGAAGTCAAGCTATCTTACTTGCAAATGATATGATAGTATACATAAATGACACGAAAAATTCCACTGGGAAACTCCAACAACTGGTAAACACTTTCAGCAAAGTATCTGGGTACAAAGTTAATAAAATCAGTAGCCTTCCTATATGCAAATGACAAATGAGCTGAGAAAGGAATCAGGGAAACACCCCGCCTTTCACAATAGCCTCAGAGGCAGGCGGATCACTGTGAGTTGGAGGCCAGCCTGGTCTACAAAGCGAGTCCAGGACAGTCAGGGCTACACAGAGAAACCCTGTCTCAAAAAACCAAAAAAAAAAAAAAAACAAAAACAAAAACAAAAAAACAAAAAATAGCCTCAAATAATAGAACAGATCTTGGTGTTTCTCTAACCAAGCAAGTCAAAGTCTTGTGTAATAAAAACGTCAAGTCACTGAAGAAAGAAACCGAAGAAGATGTTAGAAGATGAAACAATCTTCTATTCTCGTGGACCAGTAGGATTAATATAGCCAACATGGCCGCCTTTCCCAATGAGATCTACAGTTCTCTAGTCCCTTACTCTCTGCCTCCCCTCTGTGGTTCTGTGAATTGGAGTTTGGTTATTGTTGACTTAACAACTAATACCCACATATCAATGAAGAGATAGAGTATTTGTCTTTCTGGATCTGGGTTACCTCACTCTGGATGCACTTTTCTAGTTCCACCCATTTGCCTGCAATATTCATGACATTTTTTAAATGGCTGAGCAATACTCCATTGTATAAACATACTGCATTTTCTTTCTTCTTCTTCTTTTTTTTTTGTTTTTGTTTTTGTTTTTGTTTTGTTTTGTTTTTTGAGACAGGGTTTCTCTGTGTAGCCTTGGCTGTCCTGGACTCACTTGTAGACCAGGCTGGCCTTGAACTCACAAAGATCCACCTGCCTCTGCCTCCCAAGTGCCCAGCTCCACATTTTCTTTATTTATTCTTCTATTGAGGGGCATCTAGATGGTTTCCAAGAAATCAAAATAAAACCAAAAAAGAAAAAAAAAAAAAAACACACACACACACAGGAAAGAAATCCCATGTCCTCCTTTCCCTTCTGTAGATCGTCTTCTGCAGTTGATGAAACCGCTCATGTCAGCTGTATTTGTTCAACTCCTCCCGGTGGGACTGTGGTAGAGACAGAGCCCCACATCCCCCAGGGGCTCCTCTGGTGATGGCCACTCACTGTGGAAATACTCCGCAATCGAGTTTGAGTGGGAAGTTACTATTTTTAAGCTCTTTCCAATCATGTCTATTATCTCGCTTTAGCAGAGGCTCATTTAGCCCTTTGTCCGTTCTCCGGGGACGCTCCGCGATCGTTTTATAAGTAGATAATTGATGTTTTCAAGAGAAGTGAATTTCAGATTGAGGACAACTAATGAGAGTGCCTTTGGCTAAGGAAACAGGAAACTTTAGCTAATTTGCCAACGGTTTTTTTTTTTTTTAAACGGTGTCATTCACCCATTCAAACAGTCCAGAGGCCCGCTGATTGTAGGCACAATGAAAATTCTGAGCAGCAGGCCAAACTTTGCAAACGGATTTAAAACCTTGTCTAGTAAGACATATTTCACAATACTTACACGGTTCAGCAGGGATTTCTTAAACAGGAATAATGTAATGGGCCGTTTCCTCCCCTAGCCAGTAGCTTTCTGACAAGGGGAAGCTTCAACCCAGTAAGTAGATATAAGCCCATCCAGAGACCAGTCTAGCAGGGAATCTAATTGTCTGGTCAGGGTGCAGAAGGAACTCTTAATAACCTTTACGTCAACCCAGTCATATCACCTTTAAATTTTATCTTTTATGGACTTTCCTATTACATACATTAATCTTTGTTTAGTTCTCATTCGCTTTTTTATTGTAGAAAAATACCTATTGGGCAACATTTTATGTTACCATGCAGAGCTCTCTTTTCAGCTAAAGCGTTTACTTTCTCTCTAACCTTCTTTATCAAATCTATATTGTATATCTATATCTTTGTACATTGCTTTATCTTGATAGATACATTTTGTCTTATTTTTCCTTGGTATTAGAAAAAAAATTCCCAATAAAACATTTTAATGAAGGCTCTGGAAACATAGCAAATATGGACATTATATTTCGAATATCTAGAAACAACACAAGTGAAACATGTTCACAGTTTTGGAAACATGGATGTTTGTTCTTTGCAACAAATTTGATGATTTCATAGAGTTAAATACTGTGAGTCGGAAGGTATTTCAACTAAGTTTACATGAGCACTTACTGACTGGAATCAAACATACCACGTAGTCTATTTCTAAAGTAAAAACACAGATAAGGAGAGAGAGGGGAAGGGGAAAGACAGGGACAGATATCAAGATGGTATAACTTTGTATTACAACTCCAAAGACCGAGCGATAGTGATACTATGGGGAGTCAGTCAGATGTGCGTGGTCAGAGAAGAAAGGCTAAAAACCAGAGAGCAAGCCAGTAGCCAGCACGCCTCCAAGGCCTCTCCATCAGCTCCTGCCTCCAGGCTCCTGCTCTGACTCCCCTGGGTGGTGGGCTATAGGCTGTAAGATGAAATAAATCCTTGTCTTCCCCCCCCCCTTGCTTTGGTCATGGCAAAGCAGTAAAACACTGGGAAACCGGGTAAACACACATCACTTGTGAAGACATCCACAGCCTGAGGATCCAAGGGTGAAAACCAACCTAACAAGGGAATTGAAGCTGGAGACTAGCTGGTCACGCTGTTCTATATCTGATAAACTAGATTTCAAACCACAACTCAGTCTAGAGAAATAAAGAAGCTCACTGCATATTAACAGATAAACCATCAAGAAGATGTAACAATTCTACATATGTGTATATACTGAGGCTCCCAATTTCATAAAACAAACACTAATTGACTTAAAAGGTCACACTGGTCCTGATACAATAATGGCGACTGATTTCCAAACCCACTGTTATTTCTCCATAAGTCACCCAAACAGAAAACCAACGAAGAGACTACAAAGTCAAACCACATAGTAGAGTTAATGAGTCTAACCGATATCAAAAACATATATGTCCTATATAAAGAACAATTTGACAAATAAATAGGCATGACCATTGAAGTTGTTGCAGAAATCGGGTGACACAATTCAATATTCGTTCATGAGAAAACCTCTGAAAAACACTAGTGATGTCAGGGACATACCTCGACATAACAAAAGGCTATATACAAGAAACCTAATGGCCAACAGTATATTAAATGGGGCCTCTAGTCAGGGTCACCATTGCTGTGAAGAAACACCATAACCACAGCAACTTGAGGAGAAAAGGATTCATTTGGCTTACACTTGCATATATCTGTTCATTATTGAAGGGAGTTTCCTCAGCTTCCTTTCTTATAGAATCCAGGACCATCAGTGGCCAGGGATGACCCCACCCACATGGGCTGAGCCCTCCCTCATCAATCACTAAGAAAGAAACCACTCTCCAAGCTTGCCTACAGCCAGATCTCATGGAGGCATTTTCTCAGTTGGGGCTCTCTCCTTTAAGATAGCTCCAAGCTGTGTCAGGTTGATACAATGAGCCAGCACAATCGACTCCTTGTCAGCTTCACTCACAATACTTTTTAAAGACATAATCTTTCCTTCTGTTGGTTCATCCTCCAGATCTCAGGTTAATAAGTACCACAGTATAAACCATATTACAAACTTAAAAGTCCTATAGTCTGCACCAATTCAACCACTTTAAAAGTTTGGTCTCTGTGAAATTCCAAACTCTCTTCAAATCCAAAGTATCTCTTAGAATTTCAAAGTCCCTCAGTTAAAAATAAGCTAAAGACTTATTCACTCCAAGAGGAAAGAACCAGGGCATAGTCACAATCTGAACAGAGCAAAACCGAACTCCAACACTGTAAACAATTCGATTTCCAATATGTAGGATTCACTCACCATTTTTAGGCTCCTCCACGGACCTGCATCCCTTCTCTGGCTCCATCCCCTGCAGCACACACAGCCTGTCTTCTAGCCTTGGGCAGCCTCCGTTCCATGGCTGCCGCTGTTCTTTGTGGTCACCCCACAATACGGGCGTCTCTGAAATGCTGGGGTCTTTCACAGCGATTGCCGTGGCCCCTTCAGTCCTGGGAAGTTAGCCATTACTGAGGCTGCACTGTCACCAATGGCCTGTCACAGTGTGAAGCCTCAGCTGTTCTCTATGATACCTTCATGCCTTCATAAGCAGACCCACCTGATGACTCCTACAATGCCAGGTTCGGCTGTCGACAAAAGGCGCAGCCTTTGCCACTTCTGGAACACAGTGTCTGTGTGCTGCCTCTCAGGAAACACTTCGCAGAAGATTTCATTTCAACGATGCGGATCTCTTCTTAGTCACCGCTAATTTCCTAGCCCCAGCTGACCGGCATCCATTGTCCCAGGAACGCAAAGGTTTTTAATGGTTTCTGTTAATCACACCTGATTCTTCAGCTCCAGGCGAGCAGACACTAAAGGGCCCAGCAGAGTCTTTGCTTCCTTCACGCCAGGCCTCTATCATACTTCTCCTCAGCATCCTTCAAATACCCAACAGAACAGCCCACTGAGCTCTTCAACGCTTCTAGCCCAACGTTCCAACGTCCTTTCACAATCCTCCCAAAACCAACATGGTGTCAGGTCGGAGCAATACCTACTATTGTAGCACCAACTCGCTTCACTCAGGGTTTCTGTTGCTCATGACCAAAGCAAGCTGAGGAGGAATGGGTTTATTTGGCTTACCTTTCCACATCACTGTTCATCACTGAAGGAAGTCAGGACAGGAACTCAAGCAGGGGAGGAACCTAGAGGCAGGAGCTGAGGCAGAGGCTGTGAAGGGTGCTGCTTTCATGGCTTGCTCAGCCTGCTTTCTTATAGCACCCAGGACCTCCAGCCGAGGCATGGCCCCACCCACGATGGACTGAACCCTCCCCCATCAATCACTAATTAAGAAAATGCTTCACAGGCTTGCCTACAGTCTGATCTTACAGAGGCATCTACTCAGTTGGGGTTCTTTCCTCTTTAGATGACTTTAGGCTGGGTCAAGTTGGCATAAGATTAGGCAGCACATGGTGGGGAAGAGTTAAAAGATTTCTTTTAAAATCTAGAACAAGGCAAGAGTGCCCATTATCCTCACTTATATTCAATAGAGTGTTTGAAGTCTCAGCTAGAGCAATAGACAAAATAGAAAAATAAATAAATGGTTACAAATAGGAAAAATAATATTATCCCTATTTGCAAAACACATGAACCAATACTCAAAAGACTGTAAAGACTCCTCCAGAGAATTCTTAGACCTGAAAAACACTCTCAAAAAAGCAGCAGGATACAAAATCAACATATAAAAGTCAGTAACTACTCTACGCCAACAATGAGTTCACAAAACGCTGGAAAATCTGCACAGCAAAAGTGCCCAGATGGACAGCAGAGGGCGCCCAAGCCCAGCATATTGGCCCCTGAAAGCCTCTCTGGGCCTCATTCCTCCAGCCTCTGCTTGTGTTCTACAGAAAGGTGGCCTGGGAGAGAAGAGGAGGCAGGACAGCAGGGTCCCAGACTTTAAGGCAGATGTGCAAACAGAATTCTCTACAGTCCCCGTTGATCCCCATACATTGTCTGCACTAGGCTGTGGTGCTGTTTTGCTGGCCTGGGCTCCCAAAAGGCTACACTCTGCTGGCGGCTTTCTTGAGAGCCACTGGAGACCCAAAGCTGGCCAGCATCTCATTTTGTGGCCCTTGAACTTCAAGCTAAGACACCGAGGCTGCTGGCCCTGATGGTGAAGGATTCCCCGGTGTTGGCCCCAGTGCCCTTCTCAGTGAGATTTTAGCTTCAAATGCTTGTCACCTTAGTGGCCTCAGCCACACAGCATCACTGCAGGCACAGCTGTTAACCTGGCCCACCCTCATGAGGGGTGTTGCACGCCCATCTCTCTCTCCTCCTGACACTAACCACTAGAACGTGAGATTTCCAGCCTGTGCTGGAGAGGAAGCTGGCATAAATAACTCAGTACCCACAAGCACCCCAAGTCTTTGTACTGAATTTAGGGGTCCTCTACCTCCCAGGGCAGAAGATATCTATCCGAGCCAGCCACCTGTGTCCAGCACCCCAGGGACCCTAGACAGGCCCTGAACAGAACATTCTGCTGCATATGAATGTCAATGATACTTTTCTTTTTAAAGATAGATAACCCCTACCTGGAAGTTCCTGATTGGCCCCTCGGTCCCTGGAGACCATGGAACAAGAATGAAGTCCCTTTCCCACAGAACAGCAAGATGCACCTCTTGGTCCAGGGTTTGATAGGTCAGAGTAATCATGCAGGCTCAGAGATTTTCCTAGGAAGCCCAGATGTGACCCAGGGTGCACATCTACCTGTCAGGAGACCTCCTCCGGGACACTGGGGCAGTGCAAGCCACACCCCAGGTAGATGGTCCTAGGGTGCCTCCTCACATAGGGATTGTCAAGCTGTGAGTCGGGAGCTCTTAGGGTGGGGTGTCGGACAATCCTTTCACAGGGGTCACATATCCAATATCCCGAATATCAGATATTTCCGTTAGGATTCTCTACAATAGCAAAATTCCAGTTAGGAAGTCGCAACAAAATAGTTTTATGGTTGGGGGGGGGTCCCCACAACATGAGGCCACATTAAAGGGTCACAACGTTAGGAAAGTTGAGAACCACTGTCCCTAGCACATCTGCCCAGTGCTTATCTGGACAGGTTCTGCGCAGGGACCTGTTGATTGTGGCCTCCTGGTAAAGAATTGAGATGGTCCTGGCTTAATAATACATCATGAACTCCCACTAACCAAGAGGGGTATCTTCTGGCCATTTGGCAGAACAGTTTTTGCCTGTTTCCCTGGCCTTAGGCCACAGAACTATAGAAGGCAGAATTGGAACCAACCCGGATCTGAGTGTCCCTGGTTCCTCATGTCCCCATCCTAGAGCACAGAGGGTAGAAGTGACCCTAAGCACCTCTTGCATGCAGCCTGTCCAACTGCCCTGGCTAATCCCAAGGACCGAGAGGACGGAGGATCAAGGGGACTTCTACGGTTGGGTTTGAGGCAAAGGGAACAAGAGGACAAGGTTGCCAGCCAGGTCACCCTGAAGCTCCAGACTGAAGATTCTCCAAGCCCCAGCGTGGCTGAGACGAGACCAGGGTCTTAGCAGCCCCTTGTGTGTGTTGGCGTTCTCCGTGGATATCCGTGAGCTGCCTGAGGTGAATGGAATTAGTGAGCTGGGCCTGGAGTAGCCAGTGTGTCCCGGTCTCGCCCGCGAGCAGCAGTGTGGGATGAAGGAGATGTCCCCTCTGATGGGCTTGTCCTCAGTAGAACTCAGGTGACCAGGCTGCAGCATCGTTTCAGGCAAGAGTGTTGGCAGCAGCTGGGATGGCATCTATCACAGCAAGGACAGCGTGAGGTTTATACAATGGAACCCACAGTCCAGGTACCAGGGTCTTTGCAGAGAAACAGAGCACAGACAGGGTTCATGCTTGGTGCTGCTCATCAGCCCCTCCCTCTGTCTGAGAAAGGCAGCAGCACTCCTGAATGTGGCTCAGCACCCTGGATACATTGAAGAGTGGTGTTGGGGCTCCCAAAGGCATCACTCAGGATGTGGGGGGCTGGGCTGCTTTTGTAGCCACTGGGGGATAGAGACAAGGAGAGCAGACCCCAGACCTGGTGGTCTCAAATACGGCCCTGAGCCCTCAAGAGATCTCATTTTAAAGCTCTGTTCCTACTGCCCCCCCAGAACTTCTGGGGGTACAGCTTAGCCCAGCCACCACGCCACAGCTTCAGCAGCTTCCCAGGGTTAGCAGGACAGGAAATGACTCTTGCTTGCAGGAATGCTTGCCTGTCACCCCCAGGCCCTGGAGGGTGGGCTTTGGGGACCCAGGTGGCGAGGCACCACTGTGGCTATCATTTCCCGGGAAGCCCCCGTCCCTAGAGTCGCGCCTAAGCCTGCAGCTGGCTTTTGGTAAGGAGCCAGGCTGCTCCTCCAGAGGCCCAGGCTCTGCTGGAGAAATATCTTTACCAGATGTTGCTCTCTCTTCAGGCAAGAGATCAGAATGAGGTAATGGGAAAGATTAACCCCTCCAGAACCATAGCCTCCTCAGCTGCCATGATCATAGCCAGCCATGCTAGCTGGTGAGTAGCCAGAGAAGGTCCCCTGAGAAGGGGTACAGGCCCACGGAGCCTTTGTGCAAGGACGTCTCTAAGTGTTCCTGGGGGCACTGAAGCCCACAGCAGCCTCAGCCTCAGTAGATGATTCTGTGTTCAGCATGGGTCCGCTGCTCGTGGTACCCAACCCTTGCCCTACATGTGGGTATATCTGGGACATCTCGGGGTCAAGGGTGCCCAGTTTTCCAGAGCCTTTGCCCTCCCAAGTTCAGGCCCACTGCTCCCTGAAAGGAAGGAGTCATTGCTCTGGGGTGCTGTTAGAAACTTTGATGAACCTAAAGGGTTGCAAGAGACCTTGGGGTGCAAAACGAGATGTGGCCCATTCTGGCCACTGGCTTCTGGTCTTGATGCCCCCCGTCAGCAAGCACAGAGTGACTATGGTACTCTCCTGTGGCCTTTGCAGGAGCTCTGGCTATGTGTATCCCCTGGGATCTCAACCTCCAAAGAGAGGATCAGCAAGCAGAGGTTCTACTTGGAACAGGTAATGAGGCCAAGGGTGGTGTGTGTGTGTGTGTGTGTGTGTGTGTGTGTGTGTGTGTGTGTGTG
>OU015751.1:7594474-7619231 GCA_907169655.1 Acomys percivali
AGAGAGAGAGAGAGAGAGAGAGAGAGAGAGAGAGAGAGAGAGAGAGACTGATAGACAGACAGAGACAGACAGAGACAGAGGCCCAGAGACAGAGAGAGCAGAGACACAGAGATAGACAGAGACACAGAGAAGGACACACAGAGACAGAGACAGAGAGACAGAGACAGAGAGAGAGACAGAGCCAGACAGAAGAAGAACTCTTACACAAACACATCCATATGGTAGTTGTTGACAACTTGATTTTCCCATAGTAAAGATCAAAATATCATTTGCAAATAAATAACTAAACTGAAGAGACAGCCACATGAAAATCTCCAGCGCCTGAGGAAGCAGTGTTTGTGGCAGCCAGCACTCATACCAGCAAACTGGGCTGGTCAGTCCCAGAGGCAGTATTTGGAGCGAAACAACCAAAACTATTTTCTGAAACTTCTTTTGGGATCACACACTATATTTTGTTCTACATTACATAGGACAGGCGGCCGTGAGCGAACAAACAGCCCACACACTGTGGCGACAGGAATCCCACAGGCCAGGAGTACCCTAGAGGAGAGAGGTTTTTTTCTCCTCAAGGTTCCAGAGACCCTGATGCTGTGACTCACTCAGCTCTGAGGCCCTCCCCTTCCTCTCCCCCTCTTCTCCTGATCCCTCCCCTCTTTGCACCTCCCTCCTTCCCTCCCTCCCTCCACCCTCGCTGGCTCTCCCCAGCCCTGGGCTCTAACTGCTGCAAGCAGAGACAGCCTCTTACTCTGCCATCACCAGCGCCCACCCTGACCCTGGCCTGCATTTGATGGTGACCCGCAGGCCAGCCAGAAACATGAGGCTGGCCCACACTCTGCTGCCCCTGCTGCTACAGGCCTGCTGGGTGGCTGCACAGGAGGACATCCGGGGCTCCAAAGTGATCGCCTTCCAAGGTGAGTGAACTGGCTGTGTCCTCTGAGTGCAGTATTTAGCAGATAGGCTTAATGCCCCACGGGGACTGTCCCTTGTCCTTTTTTTTTTTTTTTTTTTTTTGTCTTTGTCATGTGGCCAGCCACCGAGAAGGGGGCTTGTCCCTTGTCCCAGCCTGCATTCCACCCAGTTCCTATCAGCTAGAACACTCAGCTCCCAGCCACAAGGCCCCTGAGTCCCTTTACCTCAAGTCTCACCACGCTAGTGAGATGACAGGGTGGGAACCTTCCGAGGGACCAGCCAGTGAGGAGAGCCTGTTGCCACCACTCCGGGTCCATTTTCTGTCCTGAGTGAATGACTGCCGAGGCCCCAGAACTGACATTCTCCCTCTGCCTGGCAGCCGGCATGGGTGACCGTTTCGTTCCCACCTCAGCATGAAGTCATGGCTGGTGGCTTTGAGTTGAACCTGAGACCCTAACAAGCAATAGTCTCGCTCTCTCACAGGCAGACTGTACCCTCTATAACTGGCTAAAGCCACCATAACTGAGCGAGGCTCTGTTCAAGGGACAGGACACCCTGGGACCTGGCTCTCACACAGAGGCTGCTGGGTGTTGCCCACCAGGCAGGTGAGGGGCTCTGGACTGAGTGGGCCATCTGCCCAGAGCTCTGCTGGTTAGGATGGATGATGCTTCAGAGAGCCCCTGGCCTGGAGGGGGATGTGTGATGGGGCCTGGTACTCCCAGCGGGGGTTCAGGGTATATCACTTACGGAACCTTCCCTGACACAGACTGCCCTGTGGATCTATTCTTTGTGCTGGACACCTCGGAAAGTGTGGCCTTGAGGCTGAAACCCTACGGGGCCCTGGTGGACAAGGTGAAGTCATTCACCAAGCGCTTCATCGATAACCTGAGAGACAGGTAGAGTGAGCTTGCCTTGGCCTGTCCTGTAGCTCCACGGGCTTGGGGTGGGGGAGGGGCGGAAGCCACATGTAGAGCCAAGCCTTAACTCCCCCACTGCAGAAGCTGCCTAGAGCTGCTATGTCTATGCAGCTCAGAGGGGCTGGGTGAGTTTGAGATGGAAGAGCGGGGAGGACTGAGGAGACAGTGCTGAGCCTAGAGATGTGGGGGTCTCCACACAGAACAGAGTTGGGGGAGGGGCAGTCAGCCAGATCTGTAGCTAGGCATGATGCCTGGGGTTCTGCATGCAGCTGGACCCCACCTGTCCACATGGGCATTAGAGGCTCTGCCTGAGTCTTGGGCTAAACATCTCCTAGTATGCTCAACACAGGGGCTAGGAGTAGGGGAGTTGGGGTAGGGGACATAGTGTGCTTCATTCACTCCTTTTCTCTTCTCAATGGGGGAGGGGGGCACTGAGAGCAGAGGTGTGGCCGGGAGAGCAGGTCCCAGAGAAGGGTGTAAGACAAAGAGCCTCCTTCCCTAGCAGGGTCCCTGCACAGCGGTCAGTCAGTGCGATGACAGGAAGTCGAGCAACATAGGCCTCAAGCCTACTAACTACCCATCCCGGGCAGCTGTCCACGGAGACAGTGGCCTCCAGCAGATTGGAGTGAACCAGCTCCCCCTCACCCCCACCCCCCCACCCCGGGCTATGACTTTGAAGATAAGGAAATTGAACTTAGCCAACATGTCTGGGGCTGCAGGAAGGAAAAAGGAGATCCCAATGCAGAAGGGCTGTGGGTGCCCTCAGTCTCTTTCCTCAGCGTCCCGTGTCTCAGAGCCCACCTAGGAGACGGGGTAGAAGTATACTTCTGTTAGCTTCACTACAGGCACCTTGGTCACTCTGTCCCCTGAAAAACCACATGGGCCACCATAGCAGACCTTGGAGAGCTATGGGGCCAGATGCTACAGAGGAGGGTGGAGGCAACTTAGACCCACTTCAGTAATCCCCATGTCTCATTTAGAACTGGCCTATGCCCGCCTCTGTCTTCACCTGGCCCTCTGCGGCACATGGGGACAGGGTTCTGTGGCCCCCGGCTGGGGTCATGCTTACAGCTCAATTGAGAATCAATTGGTTTGTCCGACCATGCCCATTGTGTGGCCCTCAGTGCAATGACCACCCTTTCTGTCACTGGGTCCTGGGCCACCTGCCTATCTGTGAGATGCGGGACACAGCATGCTTGAGTGGGACAGCAAGTCCCTTCTTGAAGGTCAGGCTTAGCATGTCCTTGGTGGCTCTCTCTGGGCCTCCCCTCCCCTCATCCTACCTATGACTCACAGGTACTACCGGTGTGATCGCAACCTGGTTTGGAATGCGGGTGCCCTGCACTACAGTGACGAAGTGGAGATCATCCAAGGGCTCACGCGCATGCCCAGTGGCCGCGATGAGCTCAAGGCTAACGTGGATGAGGTTAAATACTTCGGCAAAGGCACCTACACCGACTGCGCCATTAAGAAGGGTCTAGAGGAGCTGCTCATAGGGTGAGTGGCGCGGAGACATTCACAATGGCCACATCTGGGCCCATCATGACTAACCCTATCTGTCAGGTCAGTCTCAGGTGGCTCTACCCACAGGCCTTCTCAACCTGTGTGCTACGGGGCCTCCCTGACCTGTTTTCATGGCCAGCTGAACTTCCACCAGGCTGCCCATTGCCCATTCAAGCACTGGGCTGAGGTCTAAAGACTATCTCAGGGCAGTCAAAGTGCCTATAGCTACAAACCCACTCACCTTGCTAGGGTCATACCCCAATCTCCACCTATCCCTGTGTCTATATTTATTGTCTCAACTGGTCAACAAAAGCCCCAGTCACTACCCAGAGAGAGAGGCAGCAGAGACAAAGCAAAGAGAGAGACCAAGAGAGATATGGAGAGAGAGAGGCTGGCTTCTGCACCACAGCTATGGTCAACGTAGCTCTAGAACCACCCAGCTGAAGTCCCTTAGCCATGGAGAGAATGGCCTCCCATAGTTTTCTATCCTGTGTGGGTCTGAGGACCTCTCCTCCTATGGCTAGATGCCTTCCCATAATGCCTCATGTGTTGAGTTGATGGGTGGGGGTGGCTAGGACACTATTCCCCCACAAGGTGCCCCATGGCAGTAGGATAGGCACAGGCCGCATATCTACCCAGCCTCTCCTGGCATCAGTTGCCCAGTGCAGCCCACACAGGGCAGAGACACCTGGCCCCTCACCTCTCCTCCTTTATGTGGCTTCATTGAGACACTCCAGCATTGTGAAACTGCATGGCTGAGCCCCATTCCAAGGCCCGTTTAGGCCCCACACACATGAGCATTAATGTGTGGTGACATTGCATGGGATGGGCCAGGCCCTATGTGCCATCTGTAACTGTATGAGGTGAGACGGCTAGTGGCTGGATTGGGGGCATGACTTAGTAATATTATAGAGCATGTCCATCATGTGCAATCCACAGAATAAACTTACAGGCAGATGTTCTAGAATTCATGAGACGTGGCTCCCAGTATGTGGGAAAGCCCTGATGTCTGTGTGGGCTCCTGATCCACTCTGACCTTGTGTCAGGGGGGCTGATTGCATCTTTTAGGGTGAAACAATTAAAGGCTGTTTGTGGGTCCCCTGCCTCTGACACCTACTGACTTCCACAGGACCACTCCAGCAGCCCAGGATCACCCCTGGCCCTCTTATTCTCAGAAGTTTGGGGCCCAAGGCACCTTGAGATGATGTCCATTTAAGGGTACAAACTGAGGACTAGTGCCTTTCCTGAAAATGTGCATCTCAAAGTGATTTTTGTCATTGGGTAACTCACACGACTTGACACTTTACAATTATGATCAGCGGTGAATCTTGGTCCCTGGGTGACAGGGGATAGCATTCCAGAGCTGCCTCAAGTCTTTCTCCTGGGCCTCTGGCCATCAGCCCTGGGAGGCGGTGGTTCTCGGTTCTGGTTCCCAGACTCTGAGCCCTAGCTCATGCCGCCCACCTGTCCAGGGGCTCCCACTTGAAGGAGAACAAATACCTGATCGTGGTGACCGATGGCCATCCTCTGGAGGGCTACAAGGAGCCGTGTGGGGGCCTGGAAGATGCAGTGAATGAGGCCAAACACCTGGGCATCAAAGTCTTCTCTGTGGCCATCACCCCTGACCATCTAGTAAGATTTCCACCTCCTTTTCTACTCTCAACACACCTGATGGACGGCCTCTGGCCTCCTGCCATCTGGGCCCCATAGCCACTGGCGTCCTCTCTTCTGCTACTGTTTGGGTACACACAGTCTGTTTCAAGGCCTCCCGTCTGCCGGGCCCCGGATGTGATCCTTGGGGTGGAGACACCCCAGTTGACAGTCCTAGTTCTTCAGTGGGCTGCCTCTGCCCCACCGAGGAGCATGGGTATCCCTGTGCTGCCTCTGCGACCACCACCCACTTCACAGTGGGGCCTGGCCTTGCCAAGGTGGTTCATTCTCCCCTCCTGCCCGCTCCCAGGAGCCACGTCTAAGCATCATTGCCACAGACCACACGTACCGACGCAACTTCACGGCAGCTGACTGGGGGCAAAGCCGCGATGCGGAAGAGGTCATCACCCAGACCATCGACACCATTGTGGACATGATTGTGAGCACTGACATCTTCGGGGGAAGGGGACAAGGGAGGTCTGCACCCAGAGGAAAGAGTAACTCATGCTTCCATTTTCATTTCAGAAAAATAACGTGGAGCAAGTGGTAAGTGCTTTCCCCTGAGCCATGTGGTCTCACACAGGTCCTCGGTCTGGCCCCTGTTGGGGTGTGTGTCCCAGGGCCCTTCCCTGTCCTTGTTGGGGCATCCATCCTCCCACCCCCCGCTTTTGGACTCTCACTGATCTCTTATTCTATCTCGTTCTTCCACAGTGCTGCTCCTTCGAGTGCCAGGTAAGTGTGGCCCACCTTCCCTGCTGGCCCCTTGACCCTTGTCTAGGGTCTGGGAAGAAATAGGATCTCTCTTGGGTTTTTTTTTTGCAGGCTGCCAGAGGACCTCCAGGGCCGCGAGGTGACCCCGGGTATGAGGTGAGTGGCTGGAATTGCCTTGCTCTATTGGGACAGAGCCACTGGAAGCCATAACTCTGTACCCATCTCCTTGGGCACCTTTACACTCAACACTGGCTGGGCAGGCACCTGTGTCCAGGGAGAAAGTCCAGGCATGGGCTTAACATGGGATTGGGGTGTCGGGGGTTGGGGTATAGAGCCTCCTCCTTGTGACCCAGAAGGTCACCTGCAGGCTCAAGTGTCAGTTTGGCATCAGCTTGAGTCTTCTGGTGGAGTTAAGAATGGAATTGGGGGTCCAAGTCCTAGTGTGACTCACGTGGGACAAATCTGAACACCGTGGGAGAGGCTCGGGGTGGGTTTCTAAAGGTGAGGTCTAGGGTGGCTCTCCTGCCCCATGGCCATCCTCCACAGAGCTGAGCTATGGCTCTCCAGGGAGCTTCCCCACTGTGTCTCCCTGTTCTTCTGGGCCTGGAGCTCAGCCCCATCTCAGCCTTGAGCACCTGCAGGCAGAGGCATAGCTCTTAGGCTCAAATCCAGCCAGGGTGACACAGGGTGAGGACCCTGGGTAAGACTCTCAGAACCCAGGCAGGCCCAAAACCGTGGCCAGAAGGACTCTGGAGCCTGGATGGAACCGCTCTGAAGATCCTTTATATGCACAAGGCATCTTGCCTAGCTCTCCAGAACAGATGGATGTGGTTCCTATCCTGGCCTCCCCTAAGCCGGAATCTCCTCTGCCTTCCAGGGAGAACGAGGAAAGCCGGGTCTTCCTGGAGAGAAGGGAGAAGCTGGAGACCCTGTGAGTACTCATACTGTCTGCATGAGGCTGGGGACCTGAGCTATAGAAACTTCCAGAACAACAGCCCTGAGCACAGAGTTCAGGCAGACTACCTTTCATTGAAAGAGAGGTGCCCCAGAGATCAGGCCAACCAAGTCCCAGGACCTCTGCTTTGGGTCATCATCAGTCTCCCGGAAGTTCTCCCTCCCTTCTGGCCTTCCTCAGGGTCTTCTGGCTCCCCTCCCTCTCCTCTGGGGTAGTGTGGCCACCCTCTCCTCCCTCCTGGGTGTCCTGGGCTCCCTCCTAGAGCTTGCCATGAGATCTTGAAGACCGTTCATGGGGCCTCACAGCAGGTCACTCAAGGATTCTATGAGGGCCATTCTAGCTGCAGTGAGGGGTGAGGTGGGCTGAACAGGGCCTTCCAGTGCTATCCAGGGATGTTTGACACTCTCTTGTTATGTTTCAGGGGCGGCCTGGGGATCTTGGACCAGTCGGGTACCAGGGTATGAAGGTATGTGTCCCTAATGCCCAGTGGCCTCTCTTGGGTGGAATGGGTCAGGGTTTGGCAGCAAGGTACACACTGCCCTATTTAACGATAACGTGTCCCTTCATTTTCTGTTTGCTTCATAGGGAGAAAAAGGGAGCCGTGGAGAGAAGGTAAGTAAAGGCCAGCTCCAGAGCGTGTTCCCCTGGGTACAGGGAGACAGCTAGTGTTTCTGTCAGAGGGAATCATGGGAAATAGACCATCATGGCCCCCTCTTTGCCTCTGGGGGAAATGTGGCTGGTCTTCAGAGAAAGGTCCCCTGAGTTCTGTGGCCACCTCAAGCCACATGGACCAGAGAGGACTGGAGCTGGAAAATGTCACTTTGCCTCAGTGGACAGCTCCTGGAGACCCTCAGAAAACAGGCTCTGCCCTCTTCCCATTCTGTGCTGCGGCCACCACCCATCTTCCCTTCCCTTCTCTCTTGGGTTGGTGGGATGGTGTTGCAATCACGGCGGGTCTGCCATACTGTCCGTTCCTCACCCTCCCCTAGTGAGAGAAGGAAAGTACAGTAGGGGCTGCCCTCTGGTCCAACTAGGGGGCTACCTCTCACCATCTTCTTCCTGTTTCCACAGGGCTCCAGGGGACCTAAAGGCTACAAGGTGAGTATAAATGGGTCAAGGACACAAACGCTGTCCATGGGCCAGTGCTAGTGGCATTTGGCCTCCATTTAACCTTCTTTTGTCTCCGTGTCTCCCAGGGTGAGAAAGGCAAGCGCGGCATTGACGGAGTAGACGGCATGAAGGTACTCACGGGGCAGGAGGGCTTGGAGGATGGGGTACCCCGTCTAGCACGGGAGGTAGACAAAGCCAGGGGCTGTCCCAAGTGCGCAAGTGCAGTTCCCATGGTAGGCCTTCCTGGGAAACTTGGAAGTGTGAGCCAGGTGATGTTTCCTGCCAAGATCCAGGTCCTAGTAAACCCCAAGTAATCCACTAAATTTAACAGGGCTCCTGACTTTCCTGGGGAGGAAGGCTCAGATGGACTGAACACTAGTCTCCACTTAACTATTCTAATCTTGACTCTTCCTTCTCCTCACAGGGGGAGACGGGGTACCCAGGACTACCAGGCTGCAAGGGCTCACCAGGATTCGATGTGAGTCACTTCCTCTACCACCCATGCTTGGAGTCTTGGGAACTTGGTCCAATCCTTGCTCTTCTGTCTCCTCCCAATGGCTGAGCCGTGTGTGGAATCATTTGATCCGTTTGCTCACACTGAGGATGGCCACTTGTCTGGGGCCCACAGGGACCTTGGCTAGCTGTGACTTGTATTTCCATCTTCCCACCAGGGCATTCAAGGACCACCAGGTCCCAAGGGTGATGCTGGTGCCTTTGGGCTGAAAGGAGAAAAGGTAGGTGACAGGAAGCCACAGAGAATGGAAACTTTGACATCTACTAAGTCTTGGGTCAAGCGTTCCTCCTGAGACTCACAGTATGAATAACAAACGTGGTTTGGAACAGAACAGCCATGAAGCCTTGACTGGCAAACCCAAGTTAGCCATTCACCATCCAATACCTCAGGTCTGGCCCTGAGGAGGGTTGAGGCTGAGATGATCAAGGCTGAGCTCTACAGCTGAGGGTGAATTGGAGGATCCTGGGATGTCAGCGCTCTTCCCAAGTTGCTTGGGGTGGTCTGAGGTTTGGGTAACAGAGTATAGTCACTAGGCGGTGATGTGGCTTCTACTGCCTGGACCCATGGGCGGAGCATCCATGACCCCTCTGGTCTTCCCCAGGGTGAAGCTGGAGCAAATGGTGAGGCTGGGAGACCAGGGAGCTCAGGGCCACCTGGAGATGAGGTAAGATGAGGTGTCATGAGGTGGGATGGGATGAGCCGTGTGTGAACACTGGGGCTGGTGGTCATTCTTACCTTGTCCTCCCCCAGGGTGATCCAGGAGAGCCTGGTCCCCCCGGAGAGAAGGGAGAGGCTGGTGATGAGGTGAGCACCCCCAGCCTTTTCCAGCCCCTGTCCCCACTTGCAGGCTGAGTGCAAGCACAAACGAATTTTTCCTCTTCCTCTTTGTCTCAGGGGAATGCTGGCCCCGATGGTGCCCCTGGAGATAGGGTAAGTCAGTAGAATGGTACTGTGCTCCTGTCCTCACCATTGACAGCGAAGGCTTGTGCAGCCTGGCCTGGGCCTGCCCCAGTCGGTCCTTTGTGCTTCTGTCTGTCTGTGTGCCTTGGCTAGGCAGGAAGCCAGCCCCTAGGCATTCTAGATTTCACCTGATGTGCTGGGCTTCTGGTCACTTGGGTGTCTGTGGAAGCAGACGGCCTGAGGGACACAGAGGCCTACCTCTGGGATGATCTGGCATGACAACACATGCTGAGATCACCAGGCCTAGTCCTCAAGCGTTCACCAGTGGATTACAGGCAGCCTCGTGTTCATTTCTCTCCTCGCAGGGCGGCCCTGGTGAAAGAGGACCTCGGGGGACCCCTGGTGTGAGGGGCCCAAGGGGAGACCCGGTGAGTCATGCCTGAGGCTGTCTAGGGGGAACACTGTGGCCAGAGCATAGATCCATAGGGCCAGCCATGCTCCCTCATTGGTGTCTGCGCCTCAGCCCTTCTGCTTCCTATGGGGCGGGGGGAGGCTGAAACTACCAGAGATCCGGACATACAAGGTAGGGCATCAATTCAAAGCTTGTCAAAAAGCTTGCTCATTGATGCGCTCATCTGGAGGAGAAGCTGCAGGCAGGGCCAGCACTGGTCTCCAGTTTGGAGTTCAGCAGACCCTTTCGAGCCCTCACCAGGGTGCCTCAGTGGCTGGCCACCAAGATAGCTGGCTCCTCCCGGAGCATACTGCTGGTGGTCACGTGGCCTCTGCCTCTACGCTCACGTGCTCATTTCCCCCCAGGGTGAAGCTGGACCACAAGGAGATCAAGGAAGAGAAGGCCCCATTGGCATCCCCGGGGATTCGGTAGGAAGCCTAATATGTCGCAGGGGACCACGATGTCTCACAGCTTGTAGGCTCGCATACCACCCAGTACCGAGAGCTTCCTTTGGATCTTCAGAAAGAAAAGCTCCCAGTGGCTCAGCATGGGGTGGGGGGAGAGTGGGGCTCCTACAGATCGGTGTTCCTGCAGACACATGGTGTCTGTGCTCAGAGCAAGCCTGAGTTTAGCTGTTTATGTATGTGCGTGAGTGCTCAGCATGAGGTCAAGGGATGTACTAGAGGCAGTGGGACACGGACACGTGTAGACTCCATACTGTAACCTTAGACCTCTGCCCTTGAGCTATTCTGGAAAGGAGACCATGGGGATGAGAAGTGAGTCCCTAGGCTGTGGGGTGCATGGGGATGAGAAGTGAGTCCCTAGGCTGTGGGGTGCATGGAGATGGAATCTTTGAACCCTTGGGAGACACTGGAATAAGATTGGCCAGAGGTGAGTTTGGGAGAATTAGCATACAAAGAGTGCTACAATCTCAGGGTGGAAGAACTTCCACAGGCCAATGCTCAGGGATCCAGGGCTCATATAACTAGGCTCAGCTCAGAGACACTGGGGTCTTCAGGTCACCAGAGCAGATATGACCTCCAGAGCCATCAGGAAGGAAATAGGCAGATAAGTTCTACATCTCAGGGACAGACATAGCCGGAGTCTGGAGTTGTCCTTTTTGTGTGCACGTGGTTGTCTGGTCAGGAAGGGGCAGAGACTTACTGAGAGAGTCCACTTCATATGGAAGTCCCACCAGGGGTAGAGGTCCTTGCCAAGCCAGGACAGCCATTAAGACCCCATCGATAAAAGAAGGGCACCCATATACCCTGGGACCTAACATGAAGGCTCCAGTGTGGGTCCTAGAGAGACATGCAGGGACCCCAGCCTGACCATACCCCAGGCTGGCCACTGGCCTCACCGGACATGAGGCTCTGAGGGTCCCCTGCACCTGCGCCCAGGGCCCTAGATGACAGCGGTGGAGCCCATGGTCTGGGACTCTCTGTTCTCAGGGAAGGAAAACAGGTGTGGCCTGGGGACGGTGATGTGAGCTCTCGTGGTTCTTAATCTTGCAGGGTGAGCCTGGCCCCATTGGACCTAAAGGATACCGGGGTGATGAGGGTCCTCCAGGCCCTGAGGTAAGAACTTGTCCACTCAATGATGCTATCCCCTAGGAGGCCATCCCTGAGTGTCACCCTAAAACTACTCAAGTCCTACAGTATCTCCCATACCCCCACTCCATTTCTTAGCACCTGGTCTTTTCTCTCTCACCCTAGGAGGGTCCCAGGGAGGATGGTATGGCCCAAACCCATATCATCTATGCCCTGGTTATTTCTCTCCTTTAGGGTCTCAGAGGAGCCCCAGGACCTGCTGGGCCCCCTGGAGATCCAGGACTGATGGGTGAAAGAGTGAGTATCTGAGAGAACAGCTCTGCTGGGCTACCGCTGGTCATTAGAGACTGGCACCTGGGATTTGCTTTACCTGGCCCCCAGGAGAGATGTTGCGGGGGCAGGGGGTGGCATCCACAGTCAGCTCTCAAGGGTGAAGATGCCTCTGCCGAGACCCTCTCGCTTAAAAGTGCAGAGCAGGGCAGGGCAGACCTGGGAAGCAGGCCGCTCCCTGCTCCCTAGCTGAGAGAAGGAACTCTGGGGACACAGCTGCCTCCAACCATCTAGCCACCATCTTGCATAAGTGACAACAACTCTATCTCCTCTCAGGGTGAAGACGGTCCACCAGGAAATGGCACAGAAGGGTTCCCTGGCTTCCCTGTGAGTGTCAGAGGCTTTCCTACATGCCTACCAAGTCCATCTTGGTCTCCCTCCAGCTGCCTGGGCACCTGGATGGCTGGGATAAACCAGAGCCATCAGTTAGCCCAAGCATTTGGACCTGGGCCTCTGCTGGCCCCCAGGCTCATCCACCTGTGGTTCTCACTTGGCTGTCCTCCTCACTGGACCCTGGTATAACCATCCTATCTTCCTTCACAGGGGTATCCAGGCAACAGAGGGCCCCCTGGGATAAATGTGAGTATCCCTACCATGCCTCCCGTCAGGCCAAAAATGCACGTGCACACTGTATGTGTGTGCCTGCCTGGGCCTACCCTGCACAGTCATCGACACATTGTGAGCACATGACATCAGGCAGCATGCGTAGGCACTTATATATGCCTCTGGGGCTACAACAATGACTTCAGGGACGCTCCTGCCATGCCACATCCATTTTCTTTGTCTTCTTTACTCCCAAGATCGCACTAACCTGTGCTTTGTCTTCTGTAGGGCACAAAAGGCTACCCTGGTCTCAAGGGGGATGAGGGTGAAGTTGGAGACCCGGGAGAGGATGTAAGTAGGGTGAGGTGAGGGGCAGAGCCTTTCAAAAGTGTGAATCCTGCAGGCTTTGCTGCTCACTGGGACTGTGGGGCGGGGCAGGCTGGAGCTGTACTCTGAGGAACCGGAGCAGCTGGGCTAGAGTGAGGGCAACTGGTACACATGGCTGTTCCTGCTGACCATCCCGCTCCCGCCATTTCCTTTCAGAACAATGATGTCTCACCCCGTGGGGTCAAAGGGGCAAAGGGGTACCGAGGCCCAGAAGGCCCCCAGGTAGGTGTTGCAGCTTTGGGAGTTGAGGGTCGAGGTGAGGCAGAGTCCTATACAGTTAGAGGCTGGAGCCGAAAGACTCAAGGGACCAGGCTTGCCCCAAGGGCAGCTGGGGACACTGAGATCCCCAGAGGATATAGAGTTTAGGAATTCCTGGACACCAACTCTCCATTTTTAGAGTTTTGGTTTGTTCTTTCTCTGACAGGGACCTCCAGGACATGTGGGACCACCTGGGCCAGATGTAAGTAAGCTGTCTGTAAATGAGATCTCGGGGGGCTGACCACTACGGCCATGGATGTTGATGGGGCCATTAGTGAGAACTGATCACAGCTGGGAGAAGCTGGGGGCCGAGGCTTGAAGCCTTGCCCTCAGATCACAGGCACACATGACTGCAATTGAGACATGTGATGAACTACAGGGGACTTGCAACAGCTGTGGGAGACATACGGCCAATGGGGGGACACGTGACAGCTATGCATTAGTAGCTGCATCATAGCTTATGTTCTCAGGGGGTAAAGCCAGGAACACTCTAGGCTGTGAGAAGTTCCTGGATAGATCTACCCCACTAGGGGTTCCCAGGGCCTACCAGGAATGGCCTCAGCCCAAGCCATATTAACACCCCCCACCTCTCTCCCCAGGAGTGCGAGATCTTGGACATTATCATGAAGATGTGTTGTGAGTATCTGGATCCTAGTGTGACTTTCTTAATGAGCCAGCAAGTTCCTGCCAGCCACAGGGCCCCAGCATTCTGTTCCAGAAGGGTCTCAGAGGATGGGAGGTATAGGCAGGCAGGGCCTAGGCTCTACTGAGATCGGCAGGTCCCCCACATGGGAGAACCAGGATGAGCTACAGGTCCTCTGAGGTTCTGGGGAGTCTGACATGCCGAGGGCCCAGCCAGAGCTAGGTGAAGCTAGGCAGAGCAGGACGGGCCACCTTGTAATCTGGAGCTGTTCTGTTTAGTGTCTTTTCTCCTCTCTCCTCAGCCTGCTGCGGTGAGTGGCACCTCTTCACTTCTGGGAGTTCCTGTGCAGTGTTAAGTAGACCTAGTTTGGCTCGGCAGTGGGACAGCAATGCAGCTGTCATGCACGCATCCATCTTGTTCTACACCCATCTGCCTTCCCAGTGAGCAGTACCCTGGGGTGATGCAGGCCCAGGACACCGCTGTTCCCTTTCTTTTCCTCCTCATATTTCAAGTAACCATCAACAGGTTGGAACAGGAAGCTGACTTCCAGGCCTGTCTTATCCACTCCTCCACAGGATTAGAGCTAGGGTGAAGGGGCGTGGGTAGCAACACTTGGGTCTAGTCAAAAAAAGGCCAACCTGACAAGCTTAGCTCCCAAGGAGACATGGGAGAAGATTCATAAGGCACAGTGTGGGGCGGAACCTTGACGTACTGAGGGAAGCCTGGAGAAGGGCACTAAGAGCCAGCCCGTCCCACCTCCTAGAGTGCACCTGTGGCCCCATTGACATACTCTTCGTGCTGGACAGCTCTGAGAGCATTGGCCTACAGAACTTTGAGATTGCCAAGGACTTCATCATCAAAGTCATTGACCGGCTGAGCAGGGATGAGCTGGTCAAGGTGGGTACAAGCCAAGAGGGAGGGCCAACAGAGAGCGGAGCCTCTCCACTGCAGCTTCTAGGTTTGTCACTGTATACATTGTTTTATGTATGGTGTGTGTGTGTGTGTGTGTGTGTGTGTGTGTGTGTGTGTGTGTGTGTGTATTTCCACCATGCTGCACAGAGAATATTGAGGGTGGGTCCAGTGCTCATCTTTAAGGACAGAACATTGTGGGGCTATGAACAGAGCCTTGTGGGCCTTGGGGAGTAAGTGAGTAAGTTATGGAGAACACTGTGTGACTGAGCATGTAGGGGCCTCGGGCCTCAGAGGGAGAGGCCATTGGAAGGCTGGGACCCTAGAACATAGGGCTGCTGGACTCCAGACCTGATGATGTCATTCCTACAGTTTGAGCCAGGCCAGTCACATGCGGGTGTGGTACAGTACAGCCACAACCAGATGCAAGAGCACGTGGACATGCGAAGCCCCAACATCCGCAACGCCCAGGACTTCAAAGAGTGAGAGGATTCCCCCAAGATCACTGCCCCATCCCTGGCCCTATAGTGGACCTGTCTGAGCCAACTGGGACCCTGATCATGACTTTGAGCCTGGCTTGTCCCGTCTTCTTGTGCAGAGCCGTGAAGAAGCTCCAGTGGATGGCTGGGGGCACATTCACAGGAGAAGCACTGCAGTACACCCGCGACCGGCTGCTTCCGCCCACCCAGAACAACCGAATCGCTCTGGTCATTACAGACGGACGCTCTGACACCCAACGGGACACAACACCCCTCAGTGTGCTCTGTGGTGCAGACATTCAGGTGGGCAGCAGGATAAACATTCTGTTCTCAGGGATGGGAGGGGGAGGGGGAGGAGGGGGGGAGAAAAGAGGTACAAGATCAGCTAATCCATGCAACTCCGCCCTCTGCAGGTGGTTTCTGTGGGCATCAAGGATGTGTTTGGCTTCGTTGCCGGCTCTGACCAGCTCAACGTCATTTCCTGCCAAGGCCTATTGTCACAAGGCCGGCCAGGCATCTCCCTGGTGAAGGAGAACTACGCGGAACTTCTTGAAGATGGTTTTCTGAAGAACATCACAGCGCAGATCTGCATAGGTGGGTGCTGGGTGCCAATGGGCTGGGTCATCGACGGTATGTCCCCTCAGGTTGTGACCTGGCTGTGTGGCACCGGCCGGGGCGGCCCCTGGCCCAGCAGAGCAACATGAGGGCAGGTGTTCGCACACCACATGCATGGGCCAAGGCCCCACCCCCAACAGCATGGGTACACTGTATGTCAGCCTTGTGATTGGTCTGACTCTGTGTTGTGTGTCCCTTGGTCAAGGGATACAGTTTGCACCAGATTGATGATAGGTGATTGGTCAGCAGAGAGGTACAGCACCTGGCCTTTAAACCATCTCTCCTCCCCTAAGTCTCAGTTTCCCCTTTTTATGAGAAAATCAAGGGCCCTAGGCTGCCTTTCAGCAATTTGGAGCCAGGACCAGGAAATGGTGCTAGAACACTGTCTGTCTGTCATAGTTAGGTACTGAGTAGGCAAAGGGCCAAGGCAGAACCTACAGTGGGTATGGTGCACAGGGTCATGGAGGCATGGCGCTCACATTCATGTGATTTTTCTTTATAGATAAGAAGTGTCCAGATTATACCTGCCCAAGTGAGTACAAGGATGGGGTGGGACCAGGTGGGGAAGGCTGGCCCTATTGAGGGCTCCACAGGGCTCTGGGCTTTCGGGCTTTGCAGCTCTGAAGATCGGGGTACCCTCTAGCCAGTCCTCCTCAGTCCACCCAGTCTGAGGCCATCATCTCTGCCCCACAGTCACATTCTCCTCTCCGGCTGACATCACCATCTTGCTAGATGGCTCAGCCAGTGTCGGCAGCCACAACTTCGAAAGCACCAAGGTCTTCGCCAAACGCCTAGCCGAGCGATTCCTGTCAGCAGGCAGGGCGGATCCCTCCCAGGATGTGCGGGTAGCTGTGGTCCAGTATAGTGGCCTAGGCCAGCAACAGCCGGGGCGGGCAGCACTTCAATTCTTGCAGAACTACACCGTGCTGGCCAGCTCTGTGGACAGCATGGAGTTCATCAACGACGCCACAGATGTCAACGATGCCCTGAGCTATGTAACTCGCTTCTACCGGGAAGCCTCATCTGGTGCCACCAAGAAGAGGGTGCTGTTGTTCTCGGATGGCAACTCACAGGGGGCCACAGCGGAAGCCATTGAGAAAGCTGTGCAGGAGGCCCAGCGTGCGGGCATTGAGATCTTTGTGGTGGTGGTGGGACCCCAGGTGAATGAGGCCCACATCCGGGTGCTCGTCACAGGCAAGACGGCAGAGTATGACGTGGCCTTTGGGGAGCGCCACTTATTCCGTGTACCAAACTACCAGGCCCTGCTTCGTGGTGTACTCTACCAGACAGTCTCCAGAAAGGTGGCACTGGGCTAAGAGGGCCACACACACATGGCTGTGTGCATGGGGACACACTTCAGAAGGCCTCCCTGCCCTTCCCACCAGTGACCAAACAGGGATAGGAAATGTGACCCAAACGTTCCAGACCAAACTAGTCAACTCACCTGTCTTAAAGGGAAAGCAATGCACACTGTTGGCTTTGTATTATGTCCTCCGGGGCTCACCCGAGCTCCTATCTATATCCCACCCTTGATTTGTTCCTCATGGCGGCCATCTTGCTGACCTCCCTCTGCGTCTGGGCTGCACCTGGCCATTTCACCTTCCTCCTCTCTGCCCCAACCCATTCCTGGTGTCTTTACACCATCCCTGCAGTTTCTGTCTGTGTCGAGTCTTCCACATTTAGAGTGACGCAAACCTTCTCACGAGCTCAGTTTGCTGGGTTACGGCTTTTAGAAAATCAAGAGCAAGAAGATGTTCAAACACAAACTTGGAGGAGACCATTCCTCTTCATCAGGTGCTTGTCAGTGACCTGTGTGGTCACTTGGTCCTGGCCCTTAGTGGCTCGGTGTGAGCAGCAGGAAATGCTGGCTCCTGCTCCTGTCCTTGGACCCTAAGAGCAAAGGTGCTATCTGCAAGGGCTTCCCCTGGACAGTTTGCATTCAACTCTTCTGCCAGAACCAACCCAGAGTGCTTTTCCCTCAAAATAGTGACTTGTCCTCTTTTTTGAAGACCCTCCCCCGCTTTAGTTAGTTTTGTCATGGTTCCCCCACGCTCCCCTTAACCTGGTCCAAGCCAGCTATCTCTGCTAATAAAGATTTCCACTTTCCTCTGGAGCTCTTTCCTTTATCTACCCCCGACTACCCAACACACTTGGAAAGAAAAGCCAATGCCAGACATACCACGGGGCAGAGGAGAAGCTGCCTTGGCCCATGGACACTACCCATCTGTTTCTGAGAGGAAGAACATGGCTACCAAGGCCTTTTGACACTGGGGAGCTGTAATGCTGAAGAACACCTCACCCTGCCATGCAGAATCAAGAGACACCAGGGCTTGATGACTTGTCCAAACAGATAACTCCGGACCCGACTAGTTCCAAACACTGTATCCTAGTTCCAACAACGTTCAACCAAATTAAGTCAGATCCAATTAGAATAAACCAGACCAAATGATATGCAATGAGATTACACCAGACCTGACCAAATCCAACCTGATTAGACCATATCCAATGAGATCCGACACAATAACCTGACTCAAACAATATAAGCCAGATATAAATCAGATCCAACTAGGTATACTAGACCAAACTGCATTTAGCCAGATTGAATCAGACTAAATCACATCCAACCAGATTAAAAACTGGAACAAATCAGAGCTAACCAGATTAAACTGGAACAAGCTAGACGCAACCAGAATATGCCTACCCCAAATAGATTACACAAGTCCAAACCATACCCAACCAGATCCAACCATATTAAACTAGACCAAACTAGATAATAACAGACCAACACTGATCCTAGCTAATTATACTAGCACCAACTAGGTCCAATCATATTATACCAGACCAATTTATGTTCAAACAGATTAAACCAGCTCCAACCAGATTAAATGAGATCTAACCAGATGAAGACCAAATAGAAAAATGTCAACTAGTTCTGGTTCTAAAATCACTCCCCAAAAGTCCATAAGCTGAAGAAGATGCCTGGGTAAGTTGCTAGTTACTCAGAATGAGGTGGGAGTCTACTGTGGCGCTGGCTCCTGTAGAGTGGGGACTACAGAGTCAGGTCTGGCCAAGTGGTTCTGAGAGAATCTAGCCATTGTAGTGCTCGCTGCCTTGTTCTCCACTCTTGAGCTGTGAGGAGAGGAAGTAGAATGGCTGGCCTGGGAAGCAATGGTGTTGGGTAGGGAGTGAAGACATCCTCAATGGAGTACGTCACACACAGCCTTAAGAGCCAACCATGGGAGTGGGCGGAGGAAACACTAGACCAGTGGTTCTCAACCTGTAGGTCAAGACCCCTTTGGAGGAAATCAAACAACCTTTCACAGGGGTCACCTAAGTCCATCAGAAAACTCAGATATTTACATCATGATTTATAACAGCAGCAACATTACAGTTGTGGAGTAGCAATGAGATAATTTTATGTTTTGGGGTCCTCACAACATGAGGAGCCATATTATCGGGTCACAGGAGCATTAGGAAGGTTGAGAATCACTGCACGAGACCCTCTCTGCCGATGGAGGGAAAGTTGAGAGAGAAAAGAGGGGGAAAGAGCCAAAAAGAGACACATGGTGGGGAACCCCCAGAGGGGCTGCTGGCCTTAGCCACTCTATCCCTGTTCAGACACCAAACTGGCTTTGTAACATGTGGCCACCTGGAGGAGCTGATCATATCCCCTTCTCCCTATGCCCAGGAGCTGAGAGGGGGACCAAAGGCTAGATCAGGGCAGGGCAAGGAGCCTGAGCATGGAAGACGCAGGGAAGTTATTGTCTGCAGACTCCCTTCCCTATAGCCAGACCCCCTTGGTCACTCCAGGTCTGCATCCCAGATCCAGCTGGGACTTGATGGTCCAGGTCCCTGACACATACTTGTACCTCTTTACCCCAAGGTCCCCTGTCCCAGCTGCTTACTGTGATAGAAAGGACTATGGGGTCTTACTGGGCCTAGTTGTCACAGATCCTTGCTGGAGCCCAGTGGGAACCTGTGCTCTCGTAGAGTTAGATTGACTCCAGGCTGAGAAACTGAGACACAGTGCGGGATGTCCCACAGACGCAATAAGTCCATGGTGGCTGCCACGCCAACTGCCGACCGATCCCAAGCCATTTCTGCCCAAACCTGAGCCCCCTGAATATTTCAGCCCTTGTGTTTTAGCCATATGAACCTCCTACCTCTTTTTTGGAGGTTTCTCCTGCATAAAAAGTGACCATACGGCCCTGGATGCACCCTGCCTCTCACACAACGAGTCCTTAGTCACCCTGACTGCACACATAGGCCAGCCCAAGGTGCCCACCGGTTAGTGGGTGACTGAGCCCACTGTTCTGTTGAGGTTGCCATGTTCTATGGAGATTGCGTCAGCTGTCTTTTCGAAACAGCTTCAACACCTGGAGGCTCTCACTGTCTCCACACACCCCTCTCCCATGCCTTGCCTCTCTCAACGCACTCTGCTGCTATGCCCAGTGTCACCCAAACCAGTTCCAAATTCTCCCAGATAGTGGGAACCACTATCAAACTATGGGTTTCCACTAACAAGACCGGGTCATTAATTCCTGCCTAAATACGTGATACAGGGATCCTAGCAGTGCTGTTTTTATTTTATTTTATTTTATTTTATTTTATTTTATTTTTAAACAAAAATAACTTTATTGGAGAATAACAATTGAGATTCGAAGTTCGCAGTGCTGTTTTTAAACAAAATCCCAAACATTCGATTTTACCAATAAAGACTCAGGAGCTAGATGCTGGGGTGAAAGCCTCCTAGCTCAGAGAGGCAGAGAAAGCACCCAGCTGACCTCCCTACTCAGATGTCATTCCAAAAGGAAAAAGTCCCTTCTCCCTCTCCATATTGTCTTAGAAACCCCACCAACTTAGTATCCCCCCTTTCTACTTCCTGTGCATCTCTCTATCCATCTTCTGGACTTCCTCTCACTCTCTATGGTATTTCCCCCCATGTTCACTCCCTGTGAACTGGCTGTTTGCTCCTCCTCTTGGCCTATCGTTGACTTTAATCCTGTTTAAAGAGAGCTCTTGGATGAAATGTGTGTGCTAGGGCTGAGCCACAGCACACCCCCCTATTTACACTATTTACAATAAACAGAAACTTCTTGGATTAAAGGCGTGTGCTAGGACTGAGCCACACCACAACTAGAAACAGGTTTTTTTTTTTTCCCCAGTGCACAATCTCGAAGTTCACAGTGTGATCACAGCAGGTCTTCTATCTTTGTCCCCTCCTTTCTCTGGCTTACATGGAAAAGTCAGGGTTGGCAAGAAAGCTGGCATCTTGCTTGTCAGAAGGCCCCACCTCCCTCAGCGGAGTTGAGGGGGGCAGCACCTGGACCTGTTTCTCCCCATAGGAGCGTCTGACTGCTAGTCCTTCCTAATCAGATGAGGTAGCCTCAAAGAGAATGAGACCCATAATGGTGACTGAGGGCCTGTGTGTCCCAGCGCACTGCCAAGGCCTCTAACATGCTTCCGGGGTCAGATCACTGGGATCCACCAGTGCTGGGGACACTGGGGGGTCTGTGCCGTCTACCTCTGTTATCTCATCGGATAATCGGACCCTCCAGATCCACTACGAGTGGGGAGATTAGAGACTCTGGCTCCCTCTTCAGCTCTTCTTGAGCAGAAACTGATGTTTTCTGGGTTGCCCTGTCTCTGAGATGGTTCTGGAATTTGCATACAATGAGTAGTTTGCAACTTCATGCTTGGAAGAGCGAGCGGTTCAGGGAAGCAACAGAGAGAACTGCAGGTTCATCACAGTAGAAACAGCATGAGGACAGTGCTAGCATATAAGCAGCTTCACATACCTGCCTAGAGGCTGCCTAGCAACCTGTGATGTCATCACAGGCTTCTTACCACCACCAGCAGCATGCCCCTGGCCAGGATATAAAAGGGCAAATTCACCTCATCTGTCTCTGTCTGTCTGTCTGTCTGTCTGTCTGTCTGTCTGTCTGTCTGTCTCTCCGCGCCCCCCCACACCCCCGCCCCCAGGCTAGGTACTCATTTCCCATTCCCTCCCCTTTTCTCTTTTTACAAAAAAAAAAAAAATCTTACGTTGTATGGCGGATAATTTATATTTAACAGACAGCAAGTGCAGGGAAATGAAACCAAAGCATAAGATGAGCAAACTTGGCATCAAGAACCCCTGGGGAGGGCTGGAGAGATGGGTAAGGCGCTCAGTGGTGGTTAAATGTGCCGTCTGCTCTTCCAGAGGTCCTGAGTTCAATTCCCAGCAGCCACATGGTGGCTCACAACCACCATCTATAATGAGATCTGATGCAGATAAAGCACTCATATGCAATAAATAAATTAAGCCAAAAAAAAAATCAACTTACAAGGCCAAGAGTGATGTATTCCTTTAACCTTAGCACTTAAGAGATGGAAGCAGGAGGATCTGGTGAGTTCATAGTCAGCCTGGCCTACATATACAATCCAGGACAGCCAGACTTGTATAGTGTGGTGGTTTGAATAAAAATGGGCTGGTCTGGAGAGATGGCTCAGAGGTTAAGAGCACTGCTTGCTTTCCCAGAGGTCCTGAGTTCAATTCCCAGCAACCACGTAGTGGCTCACAACCATCTGTAATAGTATCTGCTTCCTTCTTTTGGTGTGCATGAAAAACAGTACACTCATATACATAAAATACACAAATAAATAAATAAAATTTAAAAAGAAAATGGCTCATAGGCCCATATTTTTGAATACTTTGTCCTCAGTTGGTGGAATTGTTTGGGAAGAATAAGGGGTGTGGCCTTGGGGTCAGGCTTTGAGGCTTCAGAAGCCTCTTGCCATCCCCAAATGCTCTCTCTGTCCCCTGCTTGCGGTTTTGAGATGTGAGCACTTAGCTGGCCCTGCAGCCACACCTTCCCTCCACTATCAAGGACTCTGACCCTACGACACGGCAAGCCCAACTAAGCACTTCCTTCATAAGTTGCCTTGATCATGATGTCTTATCATAGCAATAGAAAAGTAACTAATAAATGTGATGAGACCCTGTCCCCCAAAACCAAACAAAACCCCCAAATGTCAGCCTGCAATAGTCACTGTCTCACACCAGTGAAGATTAAAGACGTGAGGAAAACTGTATTAGTAGAAATGAAGGGAAAGTCGGAGAAACTCTTGAGAGTGGGAGGAAAAAAAAGATGTTGAATTTCTTTGTCTAGACTTTTTTTTTTAACAGGACTCAGCCCGACACTTTGTGCATGTTTTTCTGGTCCAACCACAGAAATGATCACATGCTGTTCACACACCATCCGTCCACTTCCAGGCGTCGTCATGTTTTGAAGCCCCAGCATTTGAGCTGTTCTGCTAACTGTTGCCTGTGGTTCATTTGCTAGGCGTTAGCCTAGGCCAGGGCGGAGCTTGTGGGTATCTTTCTGGGTATTAACCACCCCATACTGTCTCTTCTCACAGTGATGGGATCCGCTTGTAGCTTCTCTATCACAGCTACCAAGAAACAGATGCAATCTTTCTCGGGTACCCCATATTCAACTCCTCCATGGAGCAACCTAAGGGTCTCTCTCATGGAATACATGTGAGGGACAGCTAGAGAGTTGTGGGTAGGTGGGGGAAAGTGAGAGTGTCCTCCCCAAAATAGCAGCTTCTTAGTCCCAGAAAACTAGGCAAGAAGAGATGGTGAGAAATCAAGGAGCTCGTATCTAAACAGGACAAATAATGCAAAGAGAAAGACCCCGATGGAGACCTTATATAGCTCTCATCCAGGGGTCTGTCCAGTGGACTTCCGGCTCTGGAACCCCTCCCAGCCCCAAAGGAGTTGATCACTTGCTTCAGTAAAGGATTTACTTTGACTCCTTCTGCGTCATCGTGGTCTCTGTCCTTCCTAGACATTCAACTCTTTATCTGTCCCATGGAACCGACGGTGACCCCTCAGACGCCCTCCAGTGCTCATATGACAGCTGAAGGTTTTTCAGAAGCCCTCCGGACTTACCATGTAGTCTGCTAGGAGTAGCTGCTGTAGCAGCAGGAGTGCGTGAGAATGCCACAGAACTAACGCTTACCAAGTGAGACAGTCACTCCGTACATTTAAAGGCTGATGGAGGAAAAGCTCTTTAATGATAGCACATGACAGGTTCTGGCTAGCGCACAAGAGGAACCAGCCTTGAACAAAAATTTCAGTGGTTTGTTTTTGGTTTTGTTTTTGTTTTTGTTTTTCAGAAACAGGGTTTCTCTGTGTAGTCTTGGCTGTCCTGAACTCGGTTTGTAGACCAGGCTGGCCTCGAACTCACAGCGATCCTCCTGACTCTGCCTCCCGAGTCCTGGGATTAAAGGCGTGCGCCATCACACCCGGCTCAGTGGTTTACACAGGCCTTAGATGCACACATTTCACATACGCCGTCATCCTTAAATCTCTTTCAGGTCCCGGCCCCCAGGTCACATTTGAAACAATTTAAACAGAGACGGGAGACTGCATGTCTGGCCACTTGGGCAGATGGGAGGTTTACACAGCAGAGATACTATTTCTTAAGTACACCAGTGAGGTTGTTTGGGGATAGCTGTCACCCCGTCATCTTGCCGACCTGGCAGAAGGATGCTTTTCCTGAGAAGGACTGACAGTTTTCATCCAGTGCTGCTGCTCCCTTGACCTACTCAGGAGAGGACAGTCTTTGTGTGGGGATGGGCCTGATAGCTGGGCAGTATACCAGGGGCTGTCTCCTTTTGTTACGGGAATGAAGCCCAATTAGGGATCAGCCTCGGTGAATAAACATAGCAGAAATGTTTTCTTAGCAACCCTAAACCTCAATTATGGTAGAAAATGGCCTTTCTAAGAAGCCTGGTTAGCTCACTACTTATCTTTCGGTGACAGTCGGAGGCAGCCCTCCCTTAGTTAGGTTCTACTTTGGTTAACAATATTTCGTAAGCAAGTTTATTAGTAAATCCTTCCAACTTCATCACTTCAAGTTTCTCCTGCATCAAAAAGGCAACGGCGCTCTGCCTATAGTCCCCAGGGATTTCCTGTGAAAGCCAGCTGGCCAGCCTGACCACACCGCCGGCCTGTCCACACCGCCGGCCTGTCCACATGGCAAGCCTGTCCACATCGCCGGCCTGTCCACACCGCCGGCCTGTCCACACCACCGGCCTGTCCACACTGGCCTTGCCTCTTAGAGCTCCTGTCTGTCTCCTATCAGGTCATTTTGGCTCATTCATACACAGACACAAGCTCTTGTTTTCCATCCTAATCTGACATCACTGTTTCAGCCCGAATACTCCTTTACCTAGGATCTGCTTTCCCTGTAACATTTTTGAGCACTTCGTAGTCTTCGCAGATGACCCTTCTCCCTTACCCACCAAGCTAGCTGCTGCCTCAGTGCAGTACACGTGATGTTGGAAAATGGCTTCTTAAAGTGTTAAGCAGAAGCTTGCTTCCTTGCTACGGTCCAGCAGTTTTCTCTCAGGTGTTCTGTTTTGTTTTGTTTT
>OU015751.1:7648974-7693898 GCA_907169655.1 Acomys percivali
TGTGGCAATGCCTTCTGCCGTGTGACACTGTGGCAATGCCTTCTGCCCATATCCTGAGAGCTCAGGTGAAGCTAAATGGAAAAGCAATGGGCTCATTGCTTTGATGGCGAGGACTGTAAGGCAACAGAGCATTCAAACTGTAGCTACTGCTCACTACTCTCCTTCAGATACACAATAAGAGAAGACAAAAATAAAAGGCGTGAAGTTTACGGAGGATAGTTGGTTGAGTCCCTGCATGGAGCTATGAGAGTAAAGCCTGAGTTGCAGTGAACAACCAGGACGTCAGAGATGCCAAGCCATGAATATCCACCAAGAAAATCCTTCAGGCAGTTGGTAAAGCCAGAGGCAAATGGAGCCCAAATGATTCCATATTGAGTTCCAGATGTCAGACAGAGAGCTGTAGGATTTTGTTGTGTTTTCCATGGTTGGTTTGGGTCTTCCTTTATCCAATAATCCCTTCCCATGATCCCCTTCTGTTTACTGTGTGACGTTGTACACTGAAAGTGTGTAACTCATTTTTTGATAGTATAGGGAAATGGTTCCCAATCTTCCTTTTTTGGGGGGTGGGGAGTGGAGCACTGGAAGGGTTCAAGACATGGTTTCCTTGTGTAGCTTTGGCTGTTCTGGAACTAGCTCTGTAGACCAGGCTGCCCTTGAACTCACAGAGATCCACCTGCCTCTGCCTCTCAAGTGCTAGAATTAGAGGTGTGTGTCACCACTGCCTGGCAGCAGCAACCTTCCTCACACTGCGACCCCTTAATACAGTTCCTCATGTTGTGGTGACCCCAAAGTTTTTTGTTGCTACTTTATAACTGTGATTTTTGCTACTGTTATGAATCATAATGCAAATACCTGATGGTCATGACCCACAAGGTTGAGAACTGTTGGTATAGGCAATCACAGTTAAGAGATTGTCTTAAGTCTCAGAAGGGACTTTGAGCTTTTTTTTTTTTAAACACTCATTTACTTTGTGGATATAAGTAGTGCATGCCATAGCATGCATGTAAAAGTCGGAGGAAAATCTGCAAGAGTCAGTGTTATAACTTTCAGGCGTGAATTCTCTCCTTCCACCATACGGGGTCTGGGGAATCAAACTCAGGTTGTCAGCCTTGGCAGCAGGAGCCTTTATCCACTGAGCCGCCCTGCCTGCCAGCCCTAGAACGTTGTACTTTTAAACAGTGTTGGAAATGTTAAGGACTATAGGGACTTTTTAGATTGGACTGAGGTCATTTGCATAGTGAGGTGGTCATGTGCCTGCGGGTACAAGGACAGGAAAGCTATGTGAGGATCCAGAACCACACAGGTGACATGCCTCTGGGCATGCTTGTGAAGGATTATCTAGGGCAGGCTATCGCTGAGACAGGAGGACACACCTTCAAGTAGGCAACATCCTTTCATGGGCTAGGTTCCTGGAATACATTAAAAGAAAGAAAGAAAGAAAGAAAGAAAGAAAGAAAGAAAGAAAGAAAGAAAGAAAGAAAGAAAGAAAGAAAGGAAAAGAAAAGATGCTGTGTATCATCCAGTTCCCCCTGCAGTGTGACCAGCTACCCCAAACTCTGCCATGATGGACTGTACCCCAGACTGTGAGCCAAAATAAACCGTTCCTTATTTTTGTTTTCTGTCACGGCTTTTTTTTTTTCACAGCAGCAAGAGAAGTAACTAACAGAGTGCTGACAAGGACACAGAGCACTGAAAGTCCCCGTGTAGTTGATGAGAAATGTTTCCCTTCTAGAAACAGCCCGTTTGATATAAAGTTGGGCACATGCCTGCAGGATGACCCAGCCCATTCCACTCCTAGCCTTTGACCCTGGAGGGCTAATAACAAACCCAGGTATATAAGCGCTCACACAGTATGACCACCATCACTCACCTACACAAAGGGCCAGCGTTGACTCTGCACAGCATGTGCTGGAAAACTAAAGGACCGTGAAGAAGAATGAGCTGAGGTTGCCATGGCAACCTCGCAGCCCACAGGTACCATGCCAAGTATAAAAGGCAGAGTATGATACTTAGGAGGATGCAGCCATGGGGAAGGGTTTTCTGAGCTAGTTGGCTGTGCCTAACCATAGTGGGACAGTCTGAGAGACTCTTGGGATTAAGGAAGCCTCTATGTCCCTGGCTGCTATGGTGGGAACCACACAGCTTGATGCGTTTACTGACTCTGTGGAAGTTTAAAAATACTTTTAAAAACAGAACCCCACTTAAAAACTTCCCAGATGTTTCTCTGTTAAGCATGGAAACAGTGTCCATCTTCAGGAAAGGAGGGGGTTTGAGTCTGTGTGTGCCGGATCAAAACAGATTAAAACCAATCTTACACTCAAGGGTTAGCGACAATGTCCAGCAAAGAATGTTAGGGAAGGCCCTGAAGGTTGGCCCTGCAAGAATCTTAGGAGACACTCCACACTGCACATGGTTCGGGACTTCCTGAACACCATGTGGTCCCTTCCATGCCTGAAGCCTTCTAAACACGCTAATTCTTCAATGAGGTCGTGGCATACTTGGATGACAACTCAGGACAGTGTCATGGTTTGTAAAGAAGTTAAGTCCAGGTTCTAGAGTTAGTACAATATGCACTCAATCCTCAGAGGCCCCAAGTATAGCTGCCCAGGTACATCCCAGAAAGCCTTTCATCTCCACAGAAAGCCCGGGGTCCCAGGGTCCCAGAGTCTCAGCCACAGAAAGCCGGTGTTGGTCCCAGATGTAGCGCTCCATCACACACATTACTGCTCAGATTGAGGGTGTTTCAGATCTGTTCCCAGCAATCTCCTGAGAATCCGATAAAGACAGACTACAGAGATAAGAAGAGAATATTGTGGAGAGGAAAGTGAGATAAGGGAAGGAACAGAGCTGGTTAATTAGGACCAACTTCTAAGAATAAAGCTAAGAAGCAAGGCAGGCCCTTCACAGGGCTGAAAAGAGGAACCATGGCCCTCATAAGACAAGGTCATCCTGCCTTCTGGAGTGCTGTCCTAGTTTCCTTTTTATTGCTGTGACAAAACACTATGACCAAAACAACACATGAAAGAGGGTTGTTTGGTTAACACTTCCAGGTTGAAAAACTCTTATTGAGGAAAATCATGGCAGAAATTTAAGACAGGGACCATTGAGCAACACTGTCCAATGACTAGTTCACTGACTCACTCATAGGCTCATAGTTAGCTAACTTTCTTGTACACACTCCAAGACTACCTGCCTAAGGATAGTACCACCAACAGTGGACTGGTCCCTCCTACAGCAACCAGCAGTAAATTGAGTGCCCCCCATAGATATAACCATAGGCCAATCTGATTTGGGCAATTCTGCAGGTGAGGCTTTCAGATGACTCTAAGTCGTATCAAGTTGACAATGAAGCTATGACAAGCATGCATTCTTGAGGGAACTGACACCAACTGGTTAACCAAGAGGACGGTTGGGGTGAGAGTATAGGGCCCTTGGAGTACAATGGACCTGTTGAGGGCTTCCTCTAGTGGCCAGCTAGAGTGTCCTGTCCACTCAGGGAGGAGCAAAGGGGGACCCACACGCACTGTAAAGGCTGCGCAGACCCAGACACACCTCTCATCAAAGTGGCCTAGGAAGTGGAGTCACATGGGGAAAACCTTGTGCTGGGAAACACACTTGATCAAAGTGACCATCCCATCCTGATGAGTAAGGAAAACTCCAAGTAAATCTTCCAGCTTCACCCATGGGCTTAGAAACCACTGACCATGAGGTCACAGTCCTGGGCATCCTCATTAGTTCCCTACTGACTGCTGCTGACTCACTGGCCGTTGTTTGTAGTATCAGTTGCCTGGGTTACCATTTGGGGGCCACTTCTGCTGGCACCACTGGCTCTTTACTTGACTACAGATGTCTGATGAGTTGTTCAAGCGATAGGAAAGGCTGGCATCCTATCCCAGTGGCTGGGACAAGAGGGAAGGCTGGTATCCTGCCTCCATACTGTTTTTCTTCTGAGTCAGTCTCTGCCCAGCTCTGGGTGGGACATGCTGATCACTGAGAAACTCCTGTCTAGCGTGATAATCCAAATGAACTCAACCCAGACCTGCCTCATCTTTCTTGCCTTTCAAGGCTAAAGACGCCTTCCAGCCTCAGTGACCAGAAACCCCAGAAATCCCAGACTGGGAAGAGGGGGGGAAGTCCCCCTGAGTTCCTGAGAGATTTCTACCTACTCCCCACAAAAACCAAGAGTCCTTTTCCATTTGACCATCTCCCTCTCCCCAGCTGTCTCCCCTGAGTCTGTAGTCCATCAACCCCCTGGGGTGGAGATGCTGCCTTATGGACAAAGGGCCTTCCTTGTTCTCTGATCACTGAATGAAGCCTTCGCTCACCCCAACATTGCTCTCTGAAACGGTGTTTTTGGACTGAGCCTCTGGCCCTGAGTCTGGGAACAGTACATCGGGGGTATGTGACTTATTTTTTTGTTTTTGCAGAGTATCACTACTGAACGTTGCCTTGAGTTTCAGAAGAGACTATGGAAGGCGAGAATGTCTCCATAAATGCACAAGCTGCTGAGACTATGGGGCTCCTGGTCATAGTCTGAGTGCATTCTGCATTATGGGATGGATGTAAGCTTGAATCTGAACTGTTCCCCTCAAAGGCTCATGTGCTTATGCAGCAATGTTCAGAGATCAAGTTTTGGGGGAACAGAGAGCAAGGGCTCTGATGTCACCCATGGCTTAGTCCATTAGTGTACCCAGAGTTTAACTGGGCTACTAGGAGGTCATAGAGACTGAAGAGGTCATAGAGAGAGACCTTTAAGATCCAGCCCTTGGGAAGTGTATTTTATCTGTGGCCCTTTCTTCCTCTAGGTCCTGACTGGAAAACTCCCTGGCTCTGCCTCCCAGGCCCTGCTAGCCTCCCAGGAGACCACAGGGAGCCGTTCCCAAACAACCATGCCACAGAATCATCCTCAGAGACAGCTCCCACACAGACCTGTGGTTTTGTGGTGAGAGGGCTGCTGGGGGTGGGGAGAGTGCTCTGGGGGTGGGGGCAGGCAGCACTAAATTGCATCCCTTGGATGTCAGACCATTTGGTAGGATGGCTGCCAACCTATGAGTCAGGAGGGAGAGGGGGAGCCCTTGACTCAGACACAGCAAGCAGATGGAAGCCCAGCCTACCCTATACAACCAGCACCCCAAGCTTGCACAGAGATCTTCCTTTTTGGAAATGTTTGAGAGTAAGTTGCTAAGCACAATCATCACTTTTTAAAAAAATATGTAAACCTACTATTCAGGAATATTAAAAACAAATACCACAAACACTAAGAGCCGCCCCCCTCCCCGACCATGATCCATCTCTATCTTTTGCTGAGGGCTGTGCTCCCAGGGGCTCCCCTACCTACTGTTAGGCCAGGAGTATACAGAGCCTGGGTCCTTCTCACAGTCACGGACCTCTCCAGCACGGCCTGCCAAGCCCCTTGCAGGATCCCCTGGTCAGAGGCCACTGCACAGCACCACCCCATACACTCCTCCTTGAGAGCTTAAGAACCCTCAGCCAGACTCCTAATACGCCTACAGCCACCATGCAGGAAGACCACGGGGTGATCTGCTACAGCCCCTAACGCCCACATAGGTCACCATCCTATGCCCCCCAGTATTCCTGTACATCCTTGGCCTTCCATCTGCTCATGCCCAGGGGCTCCACCTCAAATCTGCTGTCCTCTGGAGTGGTTCTCCCTTTAAGCCTTTATTTGTGTGTGTCCTCTCTGAATGCATCAATGTCATCTGAAAATAGAGGTTGGAGGGCAAGGGGAGGCACCTAGTAACCACTCTCTCATTGCTGGGTCAGGGCCCTGTGGAAACATGGCCCCTCAGGCTCAGCAGATTCAGGGGGGACTGAGCCTCAGTGCCCAGGCCAGGAAGAACAGGCTAGCTGGGGTGTAGGGGACACTGGTTCCAGAGCAGAGAGCAAGGCTCAGGCTGTACCTTCAAGCCATGTGGTTCCATCACTTTCACTACTCCCATCCAGCAATAGAATAGAGAAACAAGGAAAATTATGGAAACACAGGGAGGAAAGTAGCCTTTCACCCACGAGTCTAGTTGAAGCCTTCTTTCCCCAGCTGTGAATCAAGAATTCTTCCACAATTAGCAATTGTTTAAGGCCTTCCCCCCCCCCTTCCCAGTTATAAACACACAATTTTCTATGGACCTCACAACCCCATTTCTGGGGCCAGAACACATATCAAACCTCTGTGCAACTCTACGGCTCCTGGTTTAACTTATCAGACTAGTTACACTCAAGGCACCTCCAGAGTCACTCTACAATCTCACTAACAAAGGGGGGGGGGGCTTCTTAAAAATCTTTCGAAATACAACTTGAGAGTAAGAGCAACCAAAACAGTATGTCTGCCTAATGCTAAGACAATTTATTGCCACTATTTCTTGAGGACCATGTACTCACACTTGGGAGTGTCTTACTTTTTCTTTGACTGAAGCCCATATCTGCGTTCCTGTATATGCGTTCTTTTCTTTTTGGTCACCTTTATTTATGCCTTTAATAGAAGCTTTGTGTTGGTTAGCATTCATTGTCAACTTGACAGGCTCCAGATCCATCTGGGAAGAGAGTACCTGGGCTTGCTTGTGGGAGATTATCTTGATTGTATTAACAAATAGGAAGACTCACCCCCTATGGGTGATGCCATTCCTCAGCCAGGATCCTGGACTGAACTAGTCAAGGGAAGCAGTCATTGCTCACTGCTCCTGACGCATGTGACCAGCTTGCTTCACGAGCCTGCTGCCTTGATGACCCTGCCGTGATGGACTGTGTAACCTTGAACTGTGAGCTGAAATAAACCCTCTCTCCCTTTAAGTTGCTTTTGCCAGACTATTTTGGTACAGTTAGTGGGAGAGCACACTAAGGCAGTCTCCAACTCTGCTTTATATTGGCTGCTCCCAATGTTCCTTTCTGTGTCACAGCCATGAATCCTGGTTGGGCCCGAGTCAGGGTCCCTAAATGTAAGGGGACTCATCTGGCTGCTAAGTGAGACGTACATAGCCGAGTCTATGTCCCTTTCCCATTGACACTCCTACACCACAGTCTCTTCCACTACTGTGTCTCTTCCCAGGGTTCCCAGGAGATTAGCTTCCAACAACCAAGACAGCCCCAAGCTGTCCTTTCTATCACCAGTGAACCATTATAGCTGCTCCTAGATCCTGAAGCCTCCCTGTCCCCTTTCTCCATCCCTGAAGTGCCCCCACTCCTATCTCACCCTTGCCCAACCTATCTCATCTACAAATAGTCAAACGATAGAAAGCTCTTTCATACGCTTGCAGGAGTACAGGGGAAATCAGCTGCACGGTCCTCCCCCCTTCCCCCGGCCCCCGGCCTCTGCTGTTTAAAGTTGGTTCTGCCTCACTCTTTCCCAACTTGCAAGATGGCAGGTGAAAAGCCAAGAAGCCTGCACAAAGGAGAAGAAGCCTGCAGCCAAGAAGGCTGGTGGTGATGTGGCTGCCCCTGGCGCCCCTGCTGCTGCTGCAGCCACAAAGGGTGACCCTAAGGTTAAAAATCCCAAGAAGGGGGCTGGAGAGATGGCTCAGAGGTTAAGAGTATCAGCTGCTTTTCCAAAGGTCCTGAGTTCAATTCCCAGCAACCACATGGTGGCTCAGGACCATCTGTAACGAGATCCAGCGCCTCCTTGTGGCGAGCAGGCACATGTGCAGGCAGAATACTGTATAAATAATAAAATTTTAAAAAAAAAATCCCAAGAAGGGGCAGCCCCATTGCAGCCGGAACCCCGTCCTGGTTAGAGGAATTGGCAGGTACTGGGATCTGTAATGTATCCCAGAAAGGCCTTGTACAAAAGGCAACACTCAGCTGCAAAGTCCAAGGTTGAGAAGAAGAAGAAAAAGGAGAAGGTCCATGCTACTGTCACAAAAGTAGCCTGTGGTGACAAGAATGGTGGCATGTGGGTGGTGAATGTTCGAAGAATGCCTAGGTATTATCCTACTGAGGACATGCCTCGGAAGCTGCTGAGCCATGGCAAAAAGCCCTTCAGCTTTTCAGCCCTTCAGTGAGAGAGCTGCGTGCCAGCATCACTCCAGAGGCCGTCCTGATCATCCTCACTGGGCGCCTCAGGGGCAAGAGAGTGGTTTTCCTGAAGTAACTGGGAAGCAGCTTGCTGCTTGTGATTGGACCCATTGCCCTCAACAGAGTGCCTCTGTACAGCCGCACCAGAAGTTTGTCATCGCCACATCTACAAAAGTTGATATCAACGCGGTTAAAATCCCCAAACATCTGACTGACACTTACTTCAAGAAGAAGCAGCTGCTGCAAGCCCAGGCACCAGGAGGGTGGGATCTTTGACACGGAGGAGAAATACAAGACTGCAGAGCAACACAAGGCTGGTCAGAAAACTGTGGACTCGCAGATTTTGCCAAAGATCAAAGCTGTTCCTCAGCTGCAGGGCTACCTGTGATCTCAGTTATCCCTGACAGACAGAATTTATCCTCACAAACTGGTGTTTTAAGTTGCTAACAACCTAATTTAAAGCAAGCAAACAAACAGCAACAACAAAACTGGTTCCACCTCAAGCCTGTGTGTGGTTCCAGTGGCCAGAAAACAGAGAGACCAAGAGCTAGTCCCAATCTTCCCCAAAAATAGCCAGACACATCTCAGCAGGTCTTACTGGAAAAAAAAAAAATTCCACCAAATGTTAAAAAGGAGATAACACCTGCTATGGCTGCCATCTTCCAGAAAATAAAAAGGACATTCCTACAGGATCTCTTGAGGCCAGTGAGGCCACTTACACCTGCGAGAACAGCACCAAGGAGAAAACTGCAAGTCAGTGTTGCTCATGAACACAAACTTAAAATTGATCAAGGAAATGTGAGCAAATCAGGCGCAGTAGAATACAAAAGAGTTTGAGCAAAACCCACGTTTGAGTCTTCTAGGAACACTCCTCACCGGATGGGAGCTAAATAAGCCACAATATGTTTAGACACCAGTGGAGTTCCCTGACCCAGCAAGGGGCTCACTGTTAATATAAAAGGCTCAGGGGAGGAATCTCATGCAAAGGGCCGAGTGAAAAGGCCAGCCCGAAGTTCTGTTGAGAGTTTCTTGAAATAAAATTACAGAGCTGGAGAGGTCCCTTGGGTGCAAGGTTTGCAAAGGCAGAATGAGAAGTTTCTGGGTGACAGGCGGGGATACTAACCACGATACTAAAGAGGAGCTGTCAATCACAGACATAGGGGAGGGGAGAAGGGGGGAAGTGGGAGGGAGGGAAGAATGGGAGGAAACAGGGGAAGGGCTAACAATCGAGATGTAATATGAATAAATTAATTAAAAATGTAATTAAAAAAAAAGTTTCCGGGTGACCATGGGGATAGCGTTCCTGATTGTGAGTTCACTCAGCTGCTCAGCTCTAACCTTGTGACCTATACACAGTCAAAAAGCCTGTGACCTGATGTGACCTGAGCAAGACAGAGGGTCATTTTCGTACCAGGGTCAGTCGCTGGGTTCAGACATGTTTTTTTCTATTTTGATGTTTGTAAGATCATCTCATCTGGGGAGCTTTTCAGCCAGAGCCCATAGGAATGCTGTGATTTCCATTGCAAGTTCTTTGTAAAGTTTTAAATGACTTCAGAAGCTAAAAGGAGAAAAAGGAAAAAAGACAAAAAGAAAAGAAGAAGAAAAAAGGATGCAAATGGTTAAAACAAATGTCCCACAAATGAACACAGGAGGTTCATGACTGGGCACCATTAGTGATCAGAGACGTGACATTAAAATGATCGGATGCCACTGCACAACCGCAGGGCCGGCTAAAAGGAACTGACAATGGCAGGTGTCTGCAGAGTGAGGAGGAACTGAACGGCACGTTCACCAGGAAAACGGGAAATGGTGGGAAAACCTGTAGAAAGTGAGGACTGTTAGAAAATTAAACACAAGCTATCTTATAATGTGCCATTCCACTCCATGCATTTACTCACAAGAAAGAAAAAGACGTCCTCCTAAAGTCTTGAGTGGCCTCATAGAAGCTTTAGGTACAATACACTCCATATTGGAAATAGCCATTTCCCGGGCTCAAAATGCTGTGGGTGACCCCACGGACTGTGATGCAATTAGATTTGGATGCCGGCAGAGGCATTACCCAGAATCCAGTAGGACAGGTGTTGCTCCATTTACATGAAATTAGCATATAGCAAAGTGAAGAATCTACGATTCAGGGCCCTAAGGCAATGGATATGTTCTCTATCACAACTTACAAAAATCCTCCTAACAGCACTCCCCCAACAGGCACCTCTGCTGGTGGGTCAATGGGACCTCATGAATATTTTTTGTTTTTTCAAAACAGGGTCTCACTGTGTAGCTGGCTGTCCTGGAATTCTCTATGTAGACCAGGCTGGCCTCGAACTCACAGAGATCCACCTGCCTCTGCCTCCCTAGTGCTGGGATTAAAAGTGTGCACTACCACCACCACCTGGCTGGTAAAGTGGCTTTTTAAAGATGCTCCCCAGTCCCAACACTCCTACTGGATGCTAAGCGGACTGTGCTGTCACCCACCCCACCAGGCACTGTCACGTGGGTAATTTGGATGCAATTTCCTATCTGCCTTTCTCGGCTTGCTCACCATAAGAGACAAACCCTGTATAGAAGACAGCCTAGGGTTCAGTGGTGAAAGACATCTGTGGGCATCTTAAAGGCTTCCAAACTTTCAGGGGAGATTCCCAGGAATCAGTGTCGGCCAAGGACTATTGTCCCTCCTTACTGTGTCTCTGACCTGAGCCCAGGAGCCAGATATACCAGTCACATCATACACAGCTCCTTCCCAAGCCATCCCCCATCCAGTCCCACCCCCAAGCAGCCTCTTGGCTGAGGCCGGAAAGGATCTTGCACAACCTAACATGATGGAATCCAAATTGGGAGATATCTCCGCCAAGGTTTCAAGCCATGGGAAGCGGCTCAGAAGAAACCCACGCCAGGCTCAGCGGCTTCCTTCCCTCTGGCCCAATACAGTGTATAGCCCTTCCTTTGGGACTTGCACAGAAAGCTGGACAGGAAGCCAGAAAACTAGGTTCACAGTTTATTACAGAATTTAACTGTCTTCTCCCAAGAACATTTTGTCAGATCTATGCTTTGTACAACATCCATCACGGCCTCCCAGTAGGGAGGGCATATTAATGGATCTTCTTGCTTTTTCCAAGTGCTGTGTTCTTCACAGGTGTGCTATGCTTGCCTTCAGAGATTTGGGGGCGGGGGTGGGGTGGGTGGAGTGCATGCATATGTGTATTTTCTCAGGACAAAAAAAGAAAAAAAAATTCAAGTTGCATCCTGGGAGAGATGATCTGTCCCTGTAGTGGAAACGCTTGCTTGGAACACGGAAGTTTTTATTGGACAAAATGAGCATTGACTTTATAGAGCAGCTGGAAGGGGAGCCCCGCCCCCACCCCTTCTTAAAGTCTCAGCCACCAGAGAATAGCTTGCGTTTCTACCAGCAGGGCAGCCAGGTTACCCAAGGGGTCAGTGGCTGAGACGCTTCACCGCTGGTGATTCCATTAGTGGAGGGATGTGGGCAGATCCAGAGAGAGGACTGGCCCTGGACCCTGCCTTCCTTAGCTGGCATGGACCATGAAACTGATGCAGCTTACGGCGAGTCATGGCTGAGGGTTGAATCTACAACACTCAAATCTTGGACATAAAAGGGACAAGGTCAGGGACACTCAACTGAAGGAACAAGGTCAAAACACCACTCTGTTTCCCAATCCCCGAACTCTTGGGTATTTATGAAGTTGAGGAGCCCAGCGAAGGGTACACAGGGACTGCAAAGACAAGGACAAGAGACAGGTAGGGTGGCAGCCAGGATGGACATCCTACTGAATGTGGAGAGCAGGGCACAGAGGCTGTGATGCTCCTTCTGTTTCTGCATGGTCCCAGCCACAGCAGGGAGCCGCTGTAGGCACAAGGTCATCAGTGCCGTAGGAGGAGCAGAAATGGAAGACATGTCCCTACCCCCAAGCAGATGGGGCCCAACTCTACTCCTGGCTTTGCTCAGGGTCTGTGCCAGTGAGCTGTTCTCTAGGCCCTGGGCAGCTTTGGGCCGCAAGGGGATCCATCTTCACAGAAGCGCCCACATCTTTTTGTTTCCATTTCCTTTCTCCAACATTTGCTGAACACAACACTAGTTTTTGGTGTGTGTGTGTGTGTGTTTTCTTCTTACAGCAGAGCTGTTACTTTCAAATTAGCTGAGCTATTAGGAATGTCAGTTGCCATGAGATTAAAAATGATTCTGTGGGTCCAATTCGAACAAGAAACATCATGCACTATATCCATCACTGACAGAACACTAGTGAAGTCAGCAAGATCACTATGGTTATTTTTTAATGATCTCTTTTTTTTTTTTGAGGGTATAAGACAATTACCTCATCTTCTCCTTCCTTTCTCTCCCTCTAAATTCTTCAATATCCTCTTCCTTACTCCATTTCAAATTCATGGCCTCTTTTTTTCATTAATTGCTTATATATATATCATTTCCCCCTAAATATATATGTGCACCATGCTCAGTCTGTACAATGCTGCCTGTGTGTATGTTTTCAGGGATGGCCATTTGGAATTGCATAGCCAGTTGGAATGCTCTTTTCTGGGGAAGACTTCTTCAGCTCTCAGCATTCCTTAGTTGCCTGTAGCTCTTTGTATAGTGTCAGAGCCTCCTGGGACTTCCTCAGTCCATGTTAGCGTGTCTGCTGTCCTGTTCTGCTCATGTGTAGGCTGCCATGTTGGTGAGACTTCATGGATGTAGCCACTGAGGCTTAAAAAGTGTCTGGCCCCCCATGAATTAAAAGCCGGACATCACAACAACAGAAACAATGGACAGTGTACAGACTCATGGGAACGGAACAACTCACTACTGGATGAAAAGTGAGTAAGGATGGAAGTGAAGAAGGAGATGGAAAACTTTCTGGGAATGAAAACACAACAGATCCAACCCTGTGCAACACAATGAAGGCAGTTCTAAGAGACACATGCTTACCAAGAAGAGCCTACGCTTTACAAATTGGAGAGATTCCCATATTAACAACTTAATGGCATTGCCTTGAAAGATCTAGAACAAAAAAAAGAGGTAATACTCAAAAGGAGTAGATGACAAGAAATAGTCAAGCTCTGGGCTGAAATAAATAAAATTGAAGAAAACAAAACAAAACAAAGAATGAATTAAACCAGAAGTTGGTTCTTTGAGAAAATCAATAAGATTGACAAACACTTGTCCAAATAAACTAAAAGACAAAGAGAAAAGATCCAAATGAATAAAATTAGAGACAAAAAGGGGACCATCATCATAGATACCGGAAACTCTAAGGACTTCCTTTAAAAACCTACATGCCACCAAGCTGGAAAACCAAAAAGAAATGGACAAATTCCTTGAAATACTCAACTAACAGTTGAGTTAGTTAAATTAAGATCAGATAAGGAACTTAAATAGACCCATAAGCCCTAGTGAAATGGAAAGGGCAATTTGATAGTCTCCTAACAAGAAAATAGCTCAAAAGAGATTCAGTGAAGAATTTTATCAGACTTTCAAGGGAGAGCTAACACCAGTATTCCTCAAATTATGCCACAAAATTGAAAGGGAAGGAACATTGCCTTTTTTTTTTTTTTTTTTAACAAGACCTACCATTATCCTGAAACCTAAACCACACAAAGACACAACAAAGAAAGAAACGGACCAGCTTCCTTTATGTGGTGGTTCAAGTGAGATGACCACATAGGCTCATTTATGCAAACACTTAGACCCCAGTTGATAAACTGAGAAGGATTAGGAGGTGTGGCCTTCTTGGTGTGGGCATGTCCTTATTGGAGGAGGTGTATCACTGGGGGTAGGATTTGAAGTTTCAAAATGGGTTAACTATGTGGTGGGCATGGGTTTGGTGGCTCTTTATGTGTTATCAGGCAAATAGCGGCTGACTAGAAGAGTAAATACATAAGCTAGAATTAATGCTATGGAAAATTCAAGTATGGTAAGACTAGAATAATAAATGTGATTGTGGCACTTGGTGAGCTAATATTTATTAGTACTAGGGTTGCTCCACCAACCAGATGTATAAGTAGATGGCCAATGGTAATATTGGCTATGAGACGAACTGCTAGGGCTACAGGTTGAATAAATAGGCTGATTGTTTCGATAATAGTAAGTATGGGAATGGGTGTAATAGAGGTTCCTTGAGGAAGGAAGTGAGCTAGTGGGTCTTTGATTTTATGGCGGAAGCCTAGAATTACTGTTCTAGCTCACAGTGGGAGAGCTATACTTAAGTTTATTGAAAGTTGGGTAGTTGCTGGAAACATGTAAGGGAGAAGGCCTAGAAGATTTGTTGATCCAGTAAATACGATAAGGGAAATAATTATTAGGGATCAGCTTCATCCTTTTGGACTATGAATTAATATTATTTGTTTTATGATAGTTTTACCTAGTCATTGTTGAAATGAGAGCAGTCTGTTGTTAATTAGATGTTTTGAAGAAGGGAGTAAGGTTGAGGGGAAGGCAATGATAATAATGCAGAGCTAATGAAAGGGGCAAATCAATGTTCGCTCATTTTGATTCTCAAGGGTTTTTGGTTTTTAATTATTTTAATTTTGGGGGGATGGTAAGTTAGGAAAAATTTGTGCGGAAATTTTTAATTGAAATAGAATAAAATGTGTGATGGTTGAGGATAGGCTGGTAATAAATCATGTCTATCTCCTCTCCTCTCTCTTCTTCTCTCCTTCCTTCTCTCTCTCTCTCTCTCTCTCTCTCTCTCTCTCTCTCTCTCTCTCTCCCTCCCTCCCTCTGCCTGCTGACTGTGGATCAGGATGTAAAGCTCTCAGCTATTGCTCCAGTGTCATGCCTGTCTTCTACACACATGATGAACAACGATGGTAATGAACTAATCTTCTAAAACTGTAAACAGGCTCCCAGCTAAATGCTTTCTCTTATAAGAATTGCCTTGGTCATGTTGGCTCATCACAGCAATAGAACACTAGCATAAGACATCTTGTGAACATAGATACACGAAATCTCAATAAAATACTTGCAAGCCAAATCCAAGAACACATCAAAAAGATTATCCACTGTGATCAAGTAGGCCTCATCCCAGAGATGCAAAGTTGGCTCAACATACATAAATCTATACATATAATCTACCACATAAGCAGACTGAGAGACAAAACCCACACAGTCATCTCATTAGACACAGAAAAGGTCTTTGACAAAATCTGACACCCCTTCATGACAAAAATCCTACAGAGACTGGAGGTTCAAGGGACATACCTAAATATAAACAGGCAATTTACAGCAATGTAACATCCAGCATCAATCTAAACAGAAAGAAACTCAAAACATGTCCACTAAAATCAGAAACAAGACAAGGATGCCAACTCTCTCCACATTATTCAGTATAGCACTTGACGTCTCAGCTGGAGTAATAAGACAACTGAGGGAGATCAAGAGAATACAAAAGAAAAGGAAGAAGTCAACGTATCTTTATTTGCAGATGGTATTTTATATATAAATGACCCTAAAAACCTCACTAGAAAACTTTTACAGCTGATAAACACTTTTGGCACAATAACAGATCACAAACTTTACACTCAAAAATCAGTAGCCTTCCTACATACAATTGACAACAGACTGAGAAAGAAATCGTGGAAACAGCATCTTTTACAATAGCCACGTGAATATGCGTGTACATACACACACATACATATGTGCATATATAGATACATATGTGCATACATACATATTTACATACAGTAACTCTAACAAAGCAAGTGAATAATAAAAGCTTATATAATAAAAACATTAAGATCTTAGAGAAAAAACTGTAGAAGATATCAGAAGATGGAAAGATCCCATAATTATGGATCAGTAGGATTAATATAGTAAAAATTCTACCATCCTACCAAAAGTAACCAACAGGGTCAGTGTTGTCCCCATCAAAATCTCATCACAATTCTTTATAGAACTTGAAAGGACAATTTTCAGATTCATATGGACACACACACACACACACACACACACACACACGATAGCTAAAGTAATCCTGAATAATAAAAAGACTGCAGGAGGTATCACCCTCCCAAATCTCAAGTTGTACTATAGAATTATAGTAAAAACAGCATGGTTAAAAAAAACCACAACAACAAACAACAGCATGGCATGGGCATAAAAACATACACATTGATCAGTGGGATCAAATTAAAGACAAAGTTCACATATGTGTAGGCAGCTGACTTTTTACAAAGAAGACAGAAATACATACTGGGAGGAAAAAAGACAGCTTACTTAACAAATGATGCCGGTCAAAGTGGATGACTGTATGTAGAAGAATGCAAATAGATCTGTATTTATCACCCTGCAAAAAACACAATTCTAAATGGATCAAGGACCTCAACAAAAGGCCAGATGACCTGAATTGGATAGGAAAGAAAAGTGTAGAACAGTCTTGAACATGTTAGCAAAGGAAAAAACTTTCTGACCAGGACACTGATGGCATAGACACAAAGAACAGCAATCAATAATTGGGACCTCGTCAAACTGAAAGGCTTCTGGGTGGCAGGGGATTACCATCTTTCTAACAGAGAAGCTAGCGACAGTATAGGAAAATACGTTTTACAAACCACACATCCAATACAAGGGCTAAGCTCTAAGATATATAAAGAACTCAAAAAAATGAACAACAACAAAAAACTCCAAATAACCCCATTTAAAAGTGGGGGATACTGATCTAAATAGAGAAGTCTTAAGAGATGAAATACAAATGGCTGAGACGCACTTAAGGAAATGTTCGATATTCTTAGCCCAGGGAAATGCAAATCAAAAGAGCTTTGATAGCTTATTTTACACCAGTTAGAATGGCCAAAATCAATAACACATATGACCGTTCATGCTGGTGAGGATATAGAAGAAGGGGACACTCATCCATTGTTGGTGGGACTACAAATGTCTACACCCACCATGGCCATCAATGGGATGGTTCCTCAGAAAGCTAGAATTTACCTCAAGACACAGATATACCACTCTTGAGCATATACCCAGTGGATGTACCATATCCTACTAGACACTTAGTCATGCGTCTTCATTGCTTCCCTATTTGTAATAGCCAGAAATTGGAAACAGCTTAGATGCTCATCAGTAGGTGAATGGATCAGGAAACTATGGTACATTTATACAATGTACCACATTACTCGGCTGTTTTTAAAAAGCAAACATGAAATTCGTAGGTAAATGGATGGACTGAGAAAAAAAAAAACCATCCTGAGAGAGTCAACACAGACCCAAAAAGACAAAAATGGTATGTCTTCTCTTTGTGGATGTTAGCTTCTAAGCCTTTAACAGTCATGCTACTAGCTGAATAACCACAGAGGTTAGTTATAAAGGAAAGAGCTGGTTAGAAGGAAAGGATCCCCAAAGGGAGAGGAAATAGAATATATGGTTACAGAATAACAGGGGAGCCTGGAAAAGTAGAGGGGGGAACAGAAGAGGATGGTAAGGGAGGGAATGTAATGCCCTCACTAAGGGCCACTTGAGGGGTCATACAGAAACCTACTATAGTAGATGCTTCTTAAAATACATACATACATACATGAATGAAATCACCAGATAATAGGGAAGACAAAGGCCCAATTACACATCAGATGCCACCAAACCTCCAGCGCCAAGAATGGGTTACAACATCTAATTGAGTCTCTGGCCAAAATGGTCCCACAGAAACTCCCAAACAACTCAGGCTATTGTCACGGCTATTGGGGGGTTGCCACCTACAGATAGATATTAATGCCCTGCTGCTGACAACAACACCTATATCTCACTGAGAATGGAGAGCTCGAGCTGGTGACTGCCTAGAGCCTTCACCCCTACTGGCTAGTGTCTGTGGTACTGGAAGATGCTCTGCACCAGGGGAAAAAGTAGAAGCCCATCTACAAAGCTTTCGATCTACAGTGGTGCCCTGCCTGCATGATATACTGATGCAGTAGTGGCACAAAGGCTGTGAGAGTAACCAACCACTATCTGACTGGATGTAAAGCACATCCCATAAGATGGAACCTATGCCTGGCACTGCTCAAGTGGCCAAGAATCTTGAGTCTCGATAGGCCATGTACCTAGGGGGAAAACACACACTATTGTTCCGCTAAAGGGACACAGCAACACAGCGACTCCCGCAGGCATCCTGCTATAGCTGTAAATCAGCTTCTTGCTCAGCCATCATCAGAGAAGTTTTCTGCTGCAGTAGATGAAAACTAATAGAGAGACCCACAAATGCAGAGAATGAGAGAGCCAGGAACAAATAGGATGTCTTTATCAAATTCCTCTCCTCAGGGCTCAGGCAAATATATGGAAAAGGAGGCAGGAAGATAAGAGCCCGAGGGAATGGATGACACCAAGGAAACAATTACTTCTAGATACAATGGAACTGATGCACACGTGGACACACAAAGACTGTGCATGGAGGGCCTGCACAGATACAACCCAGATGGGGTCCCCTTGCTGAGACAGGGGCATGGACTGGAGCTTCCTCTACCAACTAAGAAGCTATCTTCAATTAGCAACTGCTCACAAAGGAAAGATTGGTTCTTTCAAGGAAGTCTCACGGGGCATACAAACCTCATTTAAGGGCAGCTCCATGCCCAGTAGTAAATGGCCAACACAAAAGGAAATCAAAGATATTTTTGGAGATTTTTATTTTGCCCCATATTGCTTTGGGGTTTTGTTGTTGTTGCTGTCTGTTTGTTTTGCCTTACTGATCTTTTTGGTGGTATATTACAGTTTCTGATTTTAAGGGTCTTTTGTTTGTTTGTTTGTTTGGTCAGTTGGTTGGTTTTTTGTTTTTTCGAGACAAGGTTTCTCTGTGTATCCTTGGCTGTCCTGGACTCACTTTGTAGACCAGGCTGGCCTCGAACTCATAGAGATCCATCTGCCTCTGCCTCCCAAAGTGTGAGTTTTGAGTTTTTATGTTTTTTTAAATGTGTGTATGTGTCTCCCCTGTTCTTAGTTTCTTTTCTTCTTTTTCCATTTGTTAGTAATTTTCTTTTATCCTTGTTTGTCTTTTGTATTTGTCTGTTTGTTTTCTAAAAGAAAGAAAGAAGGCATGGAGTGGGAAGGGTGGGGAGGCAGAGAGGACCTGGGAGGAGGCGAGGGAAGGGGGAAACTGTGATAAGGATACAGTATATGAAAATTACTTTATATGCGGTCAGCCCTGAAAACATGCCTACGAGCAACATTATACAGACTGAGAAGGTTGTATTTAGGAATTTATATGTATATACATATATGTATGTATATGTATATACATATAAATATATGCATAACAATTAATGAAAGAGGAGACCATGAATTTGAAGGATAGTGGGAAAAGGTATATGGGAGGGTTTAGATGGAGAAAAGGAAAAGAAGAAGTATGATTAAATTATAATCTCAAAACTGAAAAAATTTTAAAGTGGGGGAATAAAAGAGTGCCTGGAGCCCTCCTCCTGTGAGCAGTCTGTGAGTCAGCGGCCACTAATATTGGTGATTTGGTGACCAAAGGAGGTGGGCAAGACTGCCATCTTCCCACACATACAGAGGTCCCTAGAACAACCCAGCTGCCTCTGAATCACAAATTTTACATCTGGAGCCACTTGGCACCCTGTTGGGCAGCTGACACGTGGGCCGGGTGCAGAGTGCTGTTCCCCACCCCAGCACAAACTCACCCTTTTACTCTGGACTTCAGGAGGGAGAAGGATCCACCAGGGCTGCCTCACCCAAAGCAATGGGTATAGAGCAAGGCCAGCCAGACACCATCAAGGGGGCTGAGGGTTGTCACCCCTCCAGACGGCTCACTGTGGTCTAGCTGGTCCCAGGGATCCATGGTGCCCAGCTACGGACAGTGTGGGGCAGCAGAGGTGCCTGGAGATGGAGGTTATCCTAGAGTGGGCAGAGGGATAAGCAAGAAGCCAAGCAAGACTCCCATCCAGGCCATGAGGCAGGGACCCTCCAGTCCCCAGGCAAGACTGAAAAGGAGGAGGGGTGACATTGTGGGAACCCGTGAGCTACCGCAACACCCCTCCCCTGCGGGCTAGCTTCTCTATTAGGAGCACCCTCTGGTCCTTCCATTGTTTTCACTGTTTTTGTTGGATCCACACACAAAGGGCAGCTGCTGCAGCAGTGTGTGAGGTGACCCTGGGGAAAGGCACCCTAGGGTTATCGAGGAAGGTGGAGTAGGAAGGCGGGATCTGCCCGGTCTTGTGGAGCTAATTAGGCTCTTAGGTGAGGGAAGGAGTTAGGTGAGGTCCTGGTTGACAGCAATCACGCTGAAGCCAGTTATGGACCCAGGAGGTGAATAGTTACAGGGATGTGAGTAAGGGTATAACCGTTCCAGGTCTCTTACAGTGCCAGCTATATCTCCCCATGTATACCGCCCCCCTCGCCTCCACTACCCCACAGGACAGTGATGCTGTGAGACCCCTTCCACCAGTCTTCACAGACACCCCGTCCTCTGAGGGGGCTAGCACCACAGTTCTTGGAGATTTTGTCTGGGGATCCTGGCAGGTTCTTGAGATGCCTTAGAGTCTGAAAGGCCTAATTGGTTTTTATCTTTTGTACCATTTCTCAGAGATGCACCAAAAACACAGTCTCCCTGCTTGGCTGCAGGGGCACACTTAAGAACATCTGTAGACTCGAAGGCCACCCTGATCCCTTCCCTCCGCCCCAACACACACACACACTGACACTCGGCCCAGTTTTCCCCAGCAGCCTTTTACCACAGCTGGAATAGAGCGAAGCTGCTGGAACAGCTGTCTCCCATTAAGCCAGCAGCGAAATTCATAAGAATGTACAGCAGGGCCGCTCTTCTCGCGTTTCTTCTGTTTTTGGAAATTTTTAATTTAATGTTTTCATTAAAAAAAATAACCTCTTTTAATAAATAATGGGTTTATACTTGCTAATTTTTTAAATCTATAGCTATATTTGGATTCCTCTTTTAATTTGATTCAGTAAATGCTGATAGATAAAACGTCGTGGTGAACAGAGCTCTTGCAACTTCCCACAGTCTGGGGCAGTGGAGGGAAGCTGCGAGCCATAAGAAAGATGGCTACCTACCTAGTGGAGCCTGGCTGTCTGGGTGGCTGGCCCCTGACAGCCCCTCGGCTTGAGGCTCCTGTGACTTGAGTTCCTGTCAGTGGGAACACAGAAGAGAGTCCTAGGCACATGCATCTGGGTTGTTCTCAGCATTTTCCCCACCTGAGGAGGAAAAAATGCCTGCTTTTCCCTCCCAAACAGTGGGACCACCCAGCCATGTTCTTGGCCCGCTGCCGCCACATCCCTCGGGGATCACCATCGTGCCTACTCCTGACTTATCCCCCTAAGCAGTTTCATAGCCCCTATGGGGGAAAAAAAAAGGGAGGGTGCGCATCTGGCAAAAGAGGCAAGACCTTGCTGTGACTCACCTCACCCTGCCCAGTGCCAATGGACTGTGTCCCCCACAATCACCATGGCAACCCTGGCCTCTAGCTGACTGTGTTTGGGAAGGGTGGATTTCGTGGGTAAGGTGGGTACGCTGAGGTTTCAAAGGGGGGCCTGATCCCAGATGACTGAGCCATAAGAGGGAGAGCCACAGATATACTCCCCCCGCCTCTGTGAGGGCACACCAAGAGGTTCCCGTTGAACGACCAGAGGGAGTGCTGCTCAGTGGCAAAGGCACGAGACCCTGTTTGATCTGCCTTGGGACCACAAAGGAGAAAAGCGAGGAGGAAGAGGAGAAGGTAGTGGTGGGTGTGGAGGAGAACGTGGAGGAGAAAGAGAAGGGCAAACCAACTGTGAGCCAGGGACGGATGCCTTGCCAGAAAGCAGCCCCACCACACCTTGACCTGGAGTTTTGGATGCTATAACTTTGAAGGGACAGCCAGACATGGTAGCACACACCTGTGAATCCCAACACTTTTTCAAGAGGCAGAGGCAGATCATGAATTCCAGGGCGGCCTGGCCTGTATTGCCACGAGGACACAGAGCTCTGGCGTTTCATGTTTGGCTGACACAGGCACCTACCTAATGCTATTCAGGGTCCACGTGGCTGGTGCCTTTTATAAACCTTTATAATCAGTTTTCTTGAGGAATCTACACATTCATGGTTTGCATACATGACAAACAGAAGGGGTACTGTTTGGGATGGGGCACAGGAGATGGCAATAGGATTGAGAAAGCCAAGCCCCTAACATACTTGAATGGAAATATGAAATTCATCATTTGAACATTGTACATACACTAATAAAAGTAAAGTGTACATCTTTATTGTGCACTTTAATGACTTTGCGCATATGCACACACAGTGTGAACACAGCACCCTCAAGCCATGGAATCTGTCCCTTGGGTGAGATTCTGCGCCACAGGGTCACCCTGTAGCTGCCAAGCAACATTCACCAGCCCCCTAGCCCATGAGACTGTTCTTAGAACTGGACCCCAGCGCATCTGTTCCCTGTCACTCTTCCTCCCTCCGTGCTGCTAGATGTGGGACACTTGTGTCAACTGAGCAGGCTCCTGTTGCTCACACACAGGACCTAGGTCCTATCTACCACTTGAAAGTGATGAATGAGCTGTGAATGTCCTGGCATCAACTGTCACTGATGGTTTTCACTGTCTTAAGGAAACAGTTGGGAGTAGAGGGCGTGGGTCATGCCGGGTGTGGTGGTGCATGGCTTTAATCCCAGCACTTGGGAGGCAGAGGCAGGTGGATCACTGTGAGTTCGAGGCCAGCCTGGTTTACAAAGTGAGTCAAGGCAGCCAAGGCTACACAGAGAAACCCTGTCTCGAAAAACAAACAACAAAAAACAAAAACAAAGAAAAGGTGAGTCAGCAGGAGGAGGAAACATAATTTTGTAAAGTTGCCAGTTCTCCAAGTTTCTGTATCATTTGAACTTGCATTACCGATGTGTGTGTCCCTGTCGCTCCATGACTTCATTGGTACTTGTCTTTGTGGGTCTTTGATTTTGGGTACTCATGAGTGTGGAATGGTGTCTCACTATGGCTCATACAACCAAGAGGGAGGAGCCATGGCTGGGGCTAGAGGTTGGCACAAGATTCCAGACACTGGGGTCTCCTGTCGTTGGGTGTAGAGGTTGGTGTGGATCCATCTTGATTCTTAGAAGGGCCTGCTGCCTCAGGCTCCTCAGAGATGGAAGGCAAGGGGATGTGACACCACCTTGTCAGAAAAGACAGGCTGGGACCGCTAGTGTGCCTGGTGGCCGTGCCTAACCACCTACATCCCACAGGCATGTAACTGCAGATGCCAGAGACCTCTGTGACCTCAGCAGGAGTCAGGTACGCCCTTCCCATAAAATCCCGGTGCCCCTTCTATGTGTGGTGATTTATTTTTCTTCTTGTAAAACTTCTTCTTGGCTTCTTTTTTTTTTTTTTTTATGACAACTCGGTGATTGTTCGGCACCATGGTGACACACACACACACACACACACACACACACACACACACACACACACAAAGCAAGCAAGCTCAATGTCAATAGATTTAAAAACCTTTCCCAAAAAAATCTCTAAATGCTTTATCTCTGGTGCCTGCTTTTTATTAAGTTGGCTGAGTCTGTGGGTGCTGATGGGTCTGTGGTATGCACTCCATGTCCTGAGCGTGGTGTCTGTAGCTGCCTGGGAACGGCTTCCTGCCAGCATTAGTCAGCCCTGCCCTTAACTTTCCCATTAACGTGTAACTGACTTTGAGGAGGCTAAAATGGAGACTTCCTTTCAGCAGCTGAGAATCTTCACAGCCCACCTTGGCCAGAGAGCACAGGCAGAGAAGCACAGCTGGGCTGTTAACCGTGGACTTCCTAACAGTGCTCTCCTGGCCGTTCAGAGCAAGCCAGGGAGCCCTTCCTGGCAGAGCTCCCGCCCTGCTGTTTATCATTTGGTCTTGCCTGTGGCCCCTGTTCTGAACGTTGCCATTTATGGTTAGAATCCATCCCGCTTTGGCCACACAGATGGGAACACTTACATGATCAGAGCCTTCTGGGTTCTCCTCTCAAATGCAGCCAAAGTAAGAGGGGGCTGAGGGAACCAGTTGAGAGGGGCTGTGCTGCAGCTCACGGTAATAGACACCCCATGAGTGCTCGTAGGGTCCCCATTCGGCTTCGGCCAGGATTGTATGAAGAGTTTGGGTCATGCAAAGAACATGCTGGGGATCTTGGGGAGTCCCCACTGATATGTCCAGTTACTGATTAGGTCTGTTCACTGTCAGACAGTGCCCAGGAGGCTGAGTCTGTGGGGCAGAACCCACCTGCCCATTAGAAGGAGTGGTAGCAGATGGTAAGGACAATGCTGGTCACCGCTTTAACCAGGTGAACCCTGTCCAAGGGTATATTATGTAGGGCCCAGGTGGTCCTGGTGACTAGGAGCTGGTGAGCAGTTACAACCTGGTCCCCTACACATACACTCCACGGAGCACATTCCACCAAAGGCACGCTGTGTCTGGAAGTCTGTCATCAAAGATGGAATCCCCAAGGTTGCTCAGCACCCTCCGGGGCTGACACTGTCTTGGGTTCTTTGTCTACACCACACCCTTCATCCCCTGAGCCACACCCCTCATCCCTGAGCCACACCCTTCATCCCCTGAGCCACACCCCTCATACCCTGAGCCACGCCCCTCATCCCTGAGCCACACCCTTCATCCCTTGAGCCACACCCCTCATCCCTGAGCCACACCCTTCATCCCTTGAACCACACCCCTCATCCCCGAGCCACACCCTTCATCCCTTGAGCCACACCCCTCACCCCCGAGCCACACCCTTCATCCCAAACCAGCAGCACAGGAGCTCAACTTCTATATCTTGAGGTATACAAAAAGAGGATTCCAACTAAAGGGAGCTCTCCAGCAGAAAATGGCCCTCCTTCGCTCTCAGCATAAGGGTAGCCAAGTCACAATGTAACCCTCTGTCCTTTAAAGGTGGCTTAAAGAAGAGTGTATTCTTCTCTGGTCTCTTGGTGTGGGTCTAGATATCAGCTCCTGGGGGGTATGGGACTTGTTTTACTCACCACCTAAACACAGCGGGGAAACCGACTGAACACCTTTGGTTGCATTCGCAACGCCCTTTAAGAAGAATGCGCATGCGCCTAGGTAAAGCCAGACTCCAAGTGTTCCTGCTGGAGCCGGGAGCAGGTCTGAGCCCTCATCACAGCCTGGCAGGCGTCCAGGGTCTAGGAGACCCCACTTGAAGGCTTGCCAGGCTCATCTGTGCTGCAGGCTGGTTTTGAGGGTTTTCTAGCTCATGAGGGATAGATGCGGCCTTGCCGTGTCCGTGGATGGTCATGAGGGCTGCCCGTGATGAGCATTAAAGTAAAAATTTCAGAAACCAAGCCAGGTGTGGTGGCACACGCCTGTAACCCCAGCATTCGGGGAGGCAGAGGTGGGCGTATGACTGTGAGTTCGAGGCCAGCCTGGTCTAAAAAGCGAGTCAGTCCAGGACAGCCAAGGCTACACAGAGAAACCCTGTCTGGGAAAAAAAAAAAAAATCGGAAACCTAAAACACGTGCTTTTGGTCCAAACAAGATGAACACATGGCAGAGGGTCTGATCCTGAGTGGCCCAGCCTAGAATACCAGAGCCATGCAGAAAGGACACATCGCTCACCTCTCTGTCTCATTGTTGCAGTGTTTAAGAATGGGAAGTTGCAAGCAAGGATACAGTAGGACAGGTTGCCCACCGGGGCACCCATCCTCACGTCAGCACTGACCAGCGACCATATCACGATAACAGAATGTTACTCGTGTCCCTTGTTTTTCAGAGTCCTGTGCCAGCACTCTCCATTTGGACACACTAATAGAACACTGAGTGTCTCCACCTAAAGCGAGTGGCTTAAACTTGCTCAGTTATAAAGCCAGACCCTCCAATGTTGAGAGCACCATTAGACTTCACCGGCATGGTGAGGCACCTCACCTAATCCCTAAAGGTTAAAGGAGTCCTGTGCAAAACTACTACTAAAAAGCGCCACACCTTTAAGGATTTTCCATCAGCAAGCACCTTGGCTTTGGTTCTAGAGTCCCCACCCCCCCCCATGCATTCCCAGCCTTAGAAGAGTCTTTCACACCCAGCTCCCCCTCTTCCCAGATGCTCAACTTGAAGAAGCAACCTTAAGCTAGGTGGGAGCTATCCCGAGAACCCTGGGGAGCTGAGGGCCCAGCCTTTCCCTCTAATCTGCCCCCTCCCCCACCATCCACCCCCAAGAGCGGAGTTGCCAAGTTCAGCATTGTCCCGCCCCAGCTTGCCTCAGTGAACCTTGATTCTCCCGAGGAGGTGGCGGAGGTGACAGAGGCATGTCATGGGAATCCACTGTGCCAAAGCTCACAGTGGAAAGTAGGTCACAGGGTGACCACAGTGAATCACGCTGGACAGCCTGGGTCCTGCGGGAACTTTCTGTGGAAAGTCGTCTTCTGACTCAGAGAGTGGGAAGGAATGTGGGGAGTCAGGGCGAGCCAATCTATTTGAAATGAGCATCCCATCAAGCGTGTATGAATCATTTGAAGGCCCTGTGCAGCATCCCGGGGTTGAGAAGAGAACCTCAGCAGAAGTCCACTCCAGGTCTTGAGTCAGGGATGGTAAAGACAGCAGAAGGTACTTTTCAGGCATGGCGAGAACAACATGGTAGACATGCGTGGAGCTGGGAAGACCAACTGACTCTCAGGTCTGTGTAAGCAGAGCACGCCCACCTAGCCTCCCGCCATTCTCACGCGCATCTTCTCACGCCCACACTGTAAACACATCAAACCTGCTTCAAAGGGGCTAGAGACAGCTAGTGGCTTAAAACACTTGATGGAGTAGACCGAGGCTTGGTTCCCGGCACCCACATGGTGGCTCACAACTGCCTGTAGCTTCAGTTCCAAAGGATCAGACACCCTCTCCTGGCCTCCGCAGGCAGCAGGCAGGCACACAGTGCACAAACACACATTCAAGCAAAACACCCATACTCATGAAGCAAATCTTTCACATGCTTTGAACATGGACCTGAGTGTGAAACCCAGGACATACGTGGTAAGAGAGAACCCATTTCCTTCCCTGCAAGTTGCCCTCTGACTACCACATATGTGCTAGCACGCATGCACCTCACCCCGCACATACACAAAAGGTACACTTAATAATTAAAGTGTTAAAATGTCTCATCTATTTAGTGATCATAGATATATTTGAGATCAACTCTGCCTGTTTTCCTTTCATTTGTGCGCATGGGTGTCTGAGTGCTCACTGTGACGTGGCTTCAGCAGGTCTCCTTCATGTTGTAGGCATTAGTAAGGGTTGCCGCCATTTTGTTTTTCTTTTGAAGATAGTGAAATAGGGCAGGGAGATAAAGTCTGAAGGCAAACCATACAAGTAGTTCTTAAACCGGGTGTGGTGGCACATGCCTTTAATCCTGGCAGCAGAAGCAGGCTGGCTCCTTGAATTCAAGCCCAGCCTGGGCTACATGAGGCCCAATTTCAAAAGAAGAAAAGGAAGAAGAAGGGGAGGAGGAGGGAGAGGAGGAGGGGGAGGAGGAGGGAGAGGAGGAGGGGGAGGAAGAAGAGGAAGAAATAAACACAGCTACACTGTTAAATTAAGTGATGGAGGCACAGACGTAGGAATGCATCATGGGATGGATTTGTACAGTAAGCTTGCAGAGCAAAGGTGGCATGTCTTATAGGACCACTTCTGTGTGTGTGTGGTCTGCTGGTGACTCAGATGCCATTAGGCAGCATAGCATATGATACATTTAATTTACTTCTAGTTGTTAATCAGCTTTGTTTCCACTATGGTTTGGCTAAATACCTCCAAAGGCCCTCTAATCTGTTAAAGGTCTGGTCCCCTGGGTGGCCATGTTTTCACTCCTCTTCCGTCTGGAGTTCTGTGCTGGGAGTGTTAGCTACTGCCCTCTGCTATACATCCCAGATCCTGTCCCTTCGCCATTCTGACCCAGTGTAAGCCACAACCTCTGGTCCAGGCCCCAGGCCCCAGGCCCCAGGGCCACAGGGTCCATGATCAATGTGGGATCGTGAACACAGAGGCACAACTGCTAGAGGATGAAGGACTTACAGTGGAGTTGAACCGGAGGGATGGGAGACCCAGGGATGCAGGATCCGGGAGGACGGATAACCAACTCACAGTGAGATGAAGGATCCAGTGAAGATGAAGGGTCTCACGGGGATACGGACTCACAGCCGAGACCAAGAATATAGACAATATAGTGGCGCTCAGTGAGATTTAGGATCTAGAGAGGGTGAAAGACCCACAGGGGATGAAGGAGCCAACAGGGATGACAGAGCCAGTGGGGCTCCACTGAGGGATCCGCGCTCACATTGCCCTTTTACTGAATCACATGGCTGGTCTGCCTTGGCAGCCCTGGTACCCACACTGCTCCCCAAAGTGATGTGCAGGCTTGCCTTCCCTCTGCAGTGTTAGCAGTGTTACAGCAGCTGTGTTGTAGACATTGGACTGAGCTAGTGAGAAAATCTCCTTCTGGTTCGGAAGTGTGGGGATCCCAGGCTTCCTGAGAACTCATGTGAGTTGTCATGGGCTTTGAGAGAAGCCTTATTAATCTTTCCAAAAAACATAATTCTTTAACATCACTGAGCCAAGGGGGCTGGAGAGATGACTCAGAGGTTAAGAGCACTGGCTGTTCTTTCAAAGATCTTGAGTTCAATTCCCAGCAACCACATGGTGGCTCGTAATCATCTATAATGAGATCTGGTGCCATCTTCTGACATGTAGGCACACACCCTGGAAGACTACTGTATCCATAATAAATAAATAAATAAATAAATAAATAAATAAATAAATATTTAAAAAATCACTGAGTCAGGCTTGGCGATTCAATTAATGTGCCATAGATAATGCTTAAACCTATATCCCAAGCCATAATTATCTCCCTACACACAGGCAGCTGCAGGCCCTCTGGACTCTCCAACAGTTACTTGTTCAGTTACTAAGCACTGCTCTGAGCCAGGCCCTGCATGGGGCCCTGAAGACTCAAGTCCTTTTCTGCTGCCCTGTAACTTGCCTGGCCTCTGTATCCCTCCATCCCCCTTGGGGGGGCTGCTTTTTATAGGTCATTTTGTTATTCCATGGGAATAGGTGCCCTGGGCTGTGCTGCGGACTCCCTGACCACCAAAGCAGCCACAGTCTGGCCCTGGCACCTATGTGCCACATATGCCTCCCTTACTTCTGTTTGGGGGCCTCCACATATTGCGGTTCCCCTGTCTTTCTCCTGCCTTGGGTCCCAGAAGGTACCACCACCAACCATGCCAGCACCCCTCACCAGGACACAGGGGTGGCCTCATGAGGGTGGATCCTCTGAGTGTCTCCACGGATCTTAGGCTCTGTGTGATTTTCTGGTACAAGTGTATCCACAGCTTCATGCTAACAGATCTGCACCTGTCTCCTCCCCGTTTCCCCCCCACACCCCCCGGAAACCAGAACCAACCAAACAAGAGGATGGCAAAGGGTCTTGTGGCTTGAAGAAATCATTGCTTACACAGGGAAAGGAGATGAGAGTGAACTCTATGGAGCTGAATTAGAACCACAAACGACAGTAAGAAAGCACATTTCCAGTGCCTGCATCTGTGTCACGTAAGCAGACTGGTAGACAGGAAGGAAATCACTCCAGCCTGTGCCCAGGGCCTGTGGACTGGGAGGATAAGGCTCAGACACTTGAGGTCTACTGGACACATAGCAGATTCCACCACTCAGAACCCCATCATGTGGCTGCCTCCTGTGACATGGAAACACAATCTCTCATACTCAAGACAATTGTACAGACCTGGGCTGTGGCCATAACTTCCCTCAAATCCAGTTCTGAATGGATCTGCCACCAGCTTCCATCAATAAGAGCTCACATCCAGGGCAATTGGCCACTGACTTGGCAAAAGCCTTCCGTGCTGTTCTGACTGGAATGACCCTCGGAGGCAGTCTGCCATCTCAGGGATGATTTAAAAAACACTCATATCTTGTGTGTCAGGTTTTCAAGGTTCTCTGAGCTCTGTCCAGAGACCTGTGGATCTTAAACACACTGGTTGGCCACATCAGTGACTTCCTCCTGGTCAGGCAGGACAAGCAGGGGTGAATTCCCCCTCAGAGAACTGTGTTCCTTGAGCCAGGGCAGATGCTTACCCACTATACCCGTCTCAGGGCCCCGTGAGAATCATGGGAATCTAATCCCAGGACCCTAGAAGAAGCATGAACCCCATCAGAGCTCAGTGAGTGTCAGCAAGGCTGACCAGCAATTCTCAGCCCTGACCGCACAGTCACAGTAGTCCCCTCAAGGCAAACACAGATCTACTCCCATGGGTCACAGGACTCCACAGATGGGTGATTTGGCTCAAGAACTCCTACCTGCCTGTCTGGACCATTCCTGCTCCTGAGTTCTATCCCCATGCCTTGTGCCACTGTGGCTCCTTGTTCCCAGACACGTGGTCCAGCTCAACACCTGCTGACGTAAAGCCTTGTCGCTTTCTATTGGCCAGCATCATTTTTACAATTCAAGTCCCATGATTTTCCTCTTCTGCTTCTTCTGGAGGAGGCTGCCAATGGCTCGCTGCCTGTGCTCAACTTGGAACTGAGGCAGGTCCTGTCTAGGACCAGAAGGCTCTTCCACTTGCATTTCTTCGCTGGCAGATGAAGAGATATTTACCCTAAGGTGTGTGTCTAGTGAGAGGTGCCACAGGAGTGGGGCCAAGCATCCTGGAAGGAGCAGGGACTGAAAGCAGGGGCTGCTGGCCCAGGAAAAGTCCTGGGATCTCCCCAAAAACCACCACCTCACCGCAGATCTGGGGTCTCACCCCCACCCCTGGCCCTGTCTCCTGGGCTAGGGTCACTATCAGGGGCAGACAGCCCTCAGCTGGCCCTGCCTAGTGTATCATTTCTACAAAGGCTGGACACTCTGGGCCAGGGCCCAGCTTTCCCTGGCTTCTGGCCTGAGTACATTTTTTAAGAGGGTGGGGAATTTCTAATCCAAATGCATTTGAAAGGGTTTTTTTGGGGGGGGGGATGGGAGATTTAGGAACTGCTTTTCAAATAACCGTTTTTGTTTTGGGTTTTTTTTTTTTTTCCCCTGAAATTCTCTCCCCCAGACTTAATTATGAGCTACAGAGCACTGCAAATTAATTTTGTATGCTCTCCCTAAGTATAACATAGCACACACTATGATGAGAGTGTTTAAATAACAATTCGATAATTCCAGTCTTTGTTATTGTTCCAACAGAGGCCAGAGCAATTAACCCTTCTATAAAAGCCACCACAGGAATCCAGGGCACTGGGACCTTGGAGATCTTCAGGAATGTCTAATATTCTACTACTTCAGGTTGGGAACAAGCCAGCAGAGGTTTGTTGAGAGGCCAATGCTCCAGGTACTCTCCCTGTCAAAGTGCTGTGGCGGGAAATATGTCCCCAAGGCCCACAGCCGTGCCTGCAGCAGCACTGTCCATGTCACTTGCAGGCACACACAGCTGTGTCACATAGGGTCTGGCTCGCACTCAGTCTGGGAAGCCTGACATTTGGTGCCCCAAGGCACGATCTGTTAGGCGTGTTTGAAAACTCCCTGTGCTGTCAGGGTTCAAAAACCGGATAGAAATAGGGAATTCTTTGTTTAGATTTAAAAAAAAAGAAAGAAAGAAAGAAAGAAAGAAAGAAATAGAACAACTCAGCAGAAAAAGGATTGAAGCTGCCAGATCCCAGGGCCTGCAGACCAGCCAGACAGCACAGGCAGCTGCCTCCCCCAGCACCTCCCCCCCCCCTGTGGGGCCACATAACGGGGGTTGGGGTTGGGGGGGAAGGCTGGGTGGAGGCCCTTCATTTTACCAGTTCATTGTGTGGTCTGTCTTGGCTTCTCTGTTTTCTAATTTTACAACAAGAAGGCTAGGCGCCTCTTTTGCACGGTGGGAAAGCCTCCCCGGCCTATCCCGGACCTGCAGGAGACCTTCCCAGGAAGAGCCTGAGACCAAAACTCAGAAAGCCATCCTGAAGAAGTGAAGGGTTAAGGCAGTGCTTGCTCTGGTTTCTGGCGCCCTACCCAGGCCCCGCTGAGTTTTCCAGCCTTAGGTATCTGCTGGGAAATGCAGCTGGGAGCCAGGTGACACGACTGTGTGGGTTTGTTTTGGTGTTACCAGAGAAACAAGAGGGGAAAAAAATAAGAAATGAAGTTTCCACAAAAATCCAAACTGACTTCAAAAGTGTCTGTGTGCATGGAGAAAGAAGAAACACTGGGCTCCGTCCGCTCTGCTTGGCACATGCCACACACCTGGAAACACCCACTCCCCACCCACTCCACTCCCCAGACTGGAGACAGGAAAGCCAGGAGATTTTTTTTTTCCATGCGGGAATGAGCTGCCCATGTCTCAGGGCCAGGAGCCGTGCCACCTCTGAGGTCACACCCAGCCCAGGTTGGGGACACACTGCACTGACTGCCAGCCTTAGATCAGGACTAGATTAAACAAAGCCAACCACAGAGGACACTGCCTTACTTACTCAGGGTTATAAATAGGAGGGAGGGGTTCTCACTAATACATTAAACGTCGGGAATTAGGGACCGGAAAGGAGGAGTCCTCGAATTTAAAGATGAGGCATGCGGCCAGACGTCAATGCCAGCTGGAGCTCTAGTCCCATCCACAGAATCTAACAATGGCCCTTTTGCAAATCCAGGCACTGTGGGAGCACCCTCCCTGGCAGAGTAGGGCCAGAAGTGGGCTCAGCTCTGCTGCTGGCTGCTCACCCTGGGGTAATCACACAGCCCTCAACCACTCCGTTAGTCAGCATCCGCTGTAGTAGCAAATTCCCAAGAAATCAATCAAAAGTAAGATAGGCTTTTTTTTGGGGGGGAGGGGCATGGTGTCAGTGGTTTTGGTTCCTGGTTGATTTGCTACAACACTATGATCCTCTGACAAACTGATCATTATGGTAGGGGAAAGTGTGGGAAAACGAAGCGGCCAGGACCGACATAACAAAGCCCTTCCTCCTTCCTCCTATGCGCATTTGGCTGTGAGTGAGGGATGCAGCAGCGGGGTGAATGTATACTATTTGACATGGGCACAGCTTTGTCAAAGGACCCATGGGAGCAGCAAAGCTCCCCCTGGGTGAGGCTCAGAGGGAATGTAAAGCCTCCTCTTGTGCACTTGTGGACGCTGAGATTGTGCTAAGAAAGGGTTCACCAGAGCTTTCTGTCCACGGGATGTTTACTAACCTGGAAATTGCTCCCTTACAAAGAATGCTCCTACTCAGGTTAATCTCCCCGTTCAGCTGTATGCAGTGACCCTGACTCCCTGTCCAGCTGTATGCAATGACCCTACCTCCATGTCCAGCTGCATGCAATGACCCTGACTGCCTGTCCAGCTGTATGCAGTGACCCCACCTCCATGTCCAGCTGCATGCAATAAACACACTGCGTTTCTAGGGTACTGTGGTTTTTCTACCTGAAAGCCCAGACCACTGAATCCCAGCTTTTCTGTGTTTGCGTGCATGCGTGCATGTGTGTGTACGTGCATGCATGCGTACTCGCTTGCTCTATTGCATCATGCTGTATCTCATGTGGCTCCAAGGACTGACCTAGCTAGAGTAACGAGAAAAGACAAAATAACAGGTACATATTGAACAAGGAGGCAGGGTGTCTCTGGACTTACCTGTGTTGGACAAATTATAAAGTGAAGTCACGTGACCTGTAGATTTCTGGCTCTTAGCCTCTTTCGTCAAGCATTGCTCTCCAGGTCACTCCTATGTCAGGACATTTAGACGTTTCTTTCTTTTCGTGGCTAAATAGAATTCCTTTTGGCTTTGTGGATGATGCTATTGTGGCCTGCCTTTCTTTTCAGAGTAACTTGGAAATTAATGCGAGCAAAAGCAGTAGAGATGGACATAGCTGCTCCTTCAAGCACTGATTGGACAAGCTCTAGGCACCGTGATAGGATGTTCATGACCCAGGCTTCCTCAGCTAAGCCATGTGCTTTCTAGGTATTGGGGCTTCTTCCTGCCTGCAGATGCCCTGGCAGGTATAGGCTCGAGGTTCTCGGTGAGGGGCGGAATGCCTGGCCTCTTCCTGAATACAAAGGGGTCCAGAAGCCCTGGGCCTGCAGGATGAACCCTCAGGTGCGGGCAGAGCTGCCTTAGTCTCTCACATGCTGGGATTACCAGTTGGCACCACATTCCGTGTCCAGGTCTTGGCGCTGTTCGCAAAGGTCTGCGTGTTTGTCAAACTCTTCAGACTTAAAATTGGTACAATTTAAGGATGTAAAGTATGCATTTTAAGGTTTTCTATTTTAAAACGATCAGCCAGGGACTTCTGTTTTGTTGAGGTAGAGATTTGAATTCCCTGAAAGTCAGTAAGTACAACTAAAAATGATTAATTAAAACAAAAATCTTTAAATGAATGTCTAAGTATAAACCTAGATAAAGTGAAGGTAAGACCGCTGAGCAAAGCCTGAATTTTCAGTAAGGATATCTGAAGAAATTTGATAAATCTTCGTTTTTCTGAAAATTTTCAAAAGAGTGTGACTTAGTTAGAGTTTCTCTTTCTGTGGTGAAACATCATGGTGGTAGGCAACTTGGGGAGGACAGGGTTTACCTCAGCGCACAGTTCCACTGCACGGTCCATCCCTGAGGGAAGTCAGGGCAGGAACCTGGAGGCAGGAGATGATGTGGAACCCAAGGAGGAGTTCTGCTGACTGGATTGCTCCTCCTAGCTTTCTGAAGTCTGTTTTTTTATACACCCTAGGACCACCTGCCCAGGGGCATCACCTGCCCACAATGGGCTGGGCCCTCCCACATCAATCACTGATTAAGAAAATGTCCTACAGACTTACCTACAGGTCAATCTTATGGAGACATTTGCTCAGTTAAGAGTCCTCTTCCCTGATATGTCTAGGTTTTCATTTGACAAAAAACAAACAAACAAAAAAACCAACCAGCACAATTGAGCCCTTGTCAGCTTGACACACAAACACATTTTTTGTTTTGTTTTGTTTTGTCATTGTTTCTCAAGACAGGGTTTCTCTGAGTAACAGCCCTGGATGTCCTGGAACTCTCTTTGCAGACCAGGCTGGCCTCAAACTCACAGAGATTGGACCGCCTCTGCCTCCCAATTGCTGGGATTAAAGGTGTGCGCCACCATGCCCGGCAACACATCACTTATTAATCCATAACCTTCCCCCCTGCCCCATACTTTTTTGGTCATTCCCAAGATCTCACTAATATTAATATCACAGTATAAAACATAAATAACTTTAGAAGTCCCACACACTTTAAAAACTCAGTGTTTTTAAAACAGCCAAAGTCTCTCTAAAACTCCAAAATATCTCAACTTTGGGATCCTGTAAAAAAAAAAGAAAGAAAGAAAGAAAGAAAGAAAGAAAGAAAGAAAGAAAGAAAGAAAGAAAGAACAATAACAACAACAAAACAAAACAAGAGAAAACCTCACACCCTTTCTAACTCCCAAGGGAAGAAATAGGACACAGTCACAATCTGAACAAAGCACAGCCATGCTCCAATACTGTTAAAACAGCTCAGTGTCCAACGTCTGGGACTCGTGGTCATGTAGATCCGCAGGCATGGCACGTGTCATAGCTCAGGCCCACTCTCCTCCATGACTTGTGCTGTCCTTGGTGACTGTCTCATGATGCTGGTGTCTCCAAACTGTTGGGGTCTTCTTCTGCAGCTGGGTTCCACTTTCTCCAATCGCATCCCCTAAGCTCTCCTCTGGGACTCTGATCCTGCCATATGGTGACAGGACTTTTCTCGACCCTTCAGTCCTGGGGCTTTGCCTGTAACCCAGGCTGCACTGACACTAATGGCTTCTTCTGGACTCTTGTCAGGGGTTCTAGCCTTCCCACAGAGTGCCAAGCTTCCATGACTCCTTCATGCCTTCTAAATCCACTGTTACCTAGGTGACTGGTCACACATTCCCAAGTTCAGCTCCTGGCATGAGGTACAGCCTTGGGCACCTCTGGACCACAGCCTCTGTGTACTGCCCCTGCAGAAGCACTTCTCAGGAGATTCTGCCTCAATGATTCTGGTCTCTTCTTCATCACAGCTGATTCACCATCCCCAGGTGACAAGCACCCACAAGATCTTAATTCAAAGGACTTAACAATCCCAATAGATTTTTTTGAGGGACTCTCCAAACTTCTCTCTGGTACTTCACAAGGCAGGACCCCATCACCTGCATTTCTCTCAACATTCTTCTCCTTCAAGACCCCAGTACTGTTTTCTCTCTCTTTCTTTCTTCTCTTTCTTTCTTTTCTTTCTTTCTTTCTTTCTTTCTTTCTTGTTTTTTTGAAACAGGGTTTCTCTGTGTAGCCTTTGCTGTCCTGGACTCGCTTTGTATACCAGGCTGGCCTCGAACTCACAGAGACCTGCCTGCCTCTGCCTCCCAAGTGCTGGGATTAAAGACATGTGCCTTTATTTTTTAAGTTCCTGCAACAGCTCCTTAAGTTCTGAACACCTAAAGGTTCCTCCAGCCCTAAGTTCCAAAGTCCTTCCACAATCCTTCCCAAAAGATGACCGAGTCTGTCACAGCACTGTCCCATGACCTAGTACCAATTTCTGTCTTGGTTGAGATTTCTGTTGTTGTGATAAAACACCATGACCAAAAAGCAGCTTGGGGAGGAAACGGTTTACTTCACCATACACCTTATAATCCATCATCGGGGAAGTCAGAGCAGGAACTGAAGAGGAGGTCATGGAAGGGTGGTGCCTTCAGGCCTGCTCAGCCTGCTTTCTTACAGCACCCTGGAGTGGCAGCACCCACAGTGATCTTGACCTATCCACACCAGTCATCATCAGACAAGTGCACAACAGCCTTGCCCATAGACCAATCTGAGAAGGACATTTTCTCAATTGAGGTTTCCTTTTCCAAAATGACTCTAGTCTAAATCAAGTCAACATAAACCTAGCTGATACAGGGTAAGTCAAGCTCAGATTGCAAGTGAATGGCCCAGCTGTTAACTTTCTGCAAACACCACAGTGTGCCTGCAGAATGCCACACATAGATTACTCACCGAGAGTGGCACCTACCTGACTACGGTGACCTCCAAGGAACCAGAGGGCCTGGGGCAAAGGATTAACCCTGAGTGTGCTGAGAAAGAACACCCACCAGGCAGAGGACATCTTAGGAGAATGACATTCTAGATCAGCGGTTCTCACCCTCCCTAAAGCTGCGACCCTTGAATACTGCTCCTCATGTTGTGCTGACCCCCAAACCATAAAATTATTTTGTTGCTACTTCATAGCTGTAATTTTGCTACTGTTATGAATCCCAGCGTAAGTATCTGATATGCAGGACATCTGATATGTGGCCCCTGTGAAAGTGTCACTTGGCCCCCCGGAGAGGGTTGAGCACCACTGTTCTGGAAAAGCAAGCCCTGCAGCTTAGCCATCATTAAACCTTATGCAGGGACAAGAAGCATGAACCACATAGTGAGCACTTAGAGTGGAGAAGGAATGGAGGGAGCGTTGCCAGGGACGTGTGGGTGAGTCGATGGCAGCTAGAAACCGCATGGGTAGTGCCTACTCTGTACAGAAAGAGCTGAAGTCGCTGGCTCCATGACACAGGCTGTTGCCTTACCCATAGTATCCGGTCCGCAGTCCCTGGAGTCTCTCTACAGCTGGCCCCTTCAACAGCACCCTCCTTCTCTCCCTCCCCGCCCTCCCCCCCACCCCACCCCCGACCTCCTGGGTCTAGCCGGTTCAAAGAGAAAAGAAATGAGCCTGTGTCAGCTTTCATGAGTTCAAGTCTTAGGAAGAGAATCGAAGGTCCTTGGGCCGGTATGGAAGATTCTAGAAAGATCGTGTCTTCCTATGGACTGAGTCAGAGATGGCAACTTTGGGAGGTGACATAGTGACCTCAAAGATGAGCAGAGCCGATGTCCTAACTGCAAGACTACCTAGGAGCATCCCTGCCATCCCTGAAGGACCCCAGAAGTGGTAGTAAAATGATTCTGGGAAGCTGAGGATTTGCCTAGACACAGAACCTATATCTCCATGCCTGGGTGCTCTGGGGACAGTTGGAAGGGTCCTCAGGGTACAGATCAAGCTACCATTGGCCCAAGGATGGAGACATAACTACCACTAAGTGAGTTGCATTGGCATGAGGAAGAGCATGCTCTGCCGCCACTGAGAATGGAACAGAGCAGGCCTGGGGAGTGGGGTGGGGGTGGGGGTGGAGAGACACCCCCAAGACTCATAATCTCATGCTCATCATGGTGGGAGCAGCCACCAAGCCACCAGCGCATCACAAGTCCCCAGTATTGGGGCAGACAATCCTAAATGTGAGGTCAGAACCAGGAGGCCAATGGCTCTGGGAACAACAGCCATACCACAGCTTAGCTGAACCCTGGGCTCTCTTTCCTACTGTGTAGATTAAGGGTCTGAGGAGTAGGTAAAGCTTTGAGCATGCTCTTGCAGACTATGAGGTCCCTACATGACATTTTCTGTGCTGGCTGAACACATAATTGGAAACAGTCTGTGTGTGTGACTCAGAAAAAGCCAGCACCGCTCCACCCTCTCACACAGCACATCCTGTTCCCTCCTCGAGGACTTCTAAGAAGGGGGTTAGCTTCCTGTGAGACCCCAGCTCCGCCTGGCTGACATGTGTTGGCTGCACAGCTGATCTCAGCTAGCTGGTGTGTTCTAGAAAGTTTCCCACACACATCCAGCCCAATTCTGGGATGACTCATCCCAGTCAAGAGCACCTGGATACATTTAAACACATACATGTATGTACATATGAACCTATGCATGAATATGTGTGCAAGAGACTGCATACACATGCATACATGCAAGCCTGGATGTACATACATTCACACAATTATTAGAAAGCAGTTATGTGCATGGATGTTATGTTTGTCATATGCAATATATGTACATGTGTGTGCATGTATATGCTCACATAGGCAGAGCTTTGCATTTGTGTGAAACATATATGCATTGAAATACATGTTTACGCTTACATGAGTCCTACTTACATGTGTGTGTGTGTGTATATATATACATGTGCAGACGTGTTATGCATGCATACATACACACATACACCAAAAATATTTATAAATGCATAACCACACACATAGGAGTCTTCCTGTAGCTGTACATGGCTGCCCTGGACCCAGGATCCCAGAATCCAATGCAGGGACTCTTATCCCAGACCCTTGCCAGGAGCTTTGGGGAAAACACAGCAGGAACAGCTATTCTGCCTTAGCCCCATTGCAAAGCATCCCTTACTTTGGCGGTGGGGATATCTTTAGCCAAAGAATTAGTGTTGTCAATCAATCCTGGTGTAGTTAAAGCCATCAGTCCTTGTGGTTGGAGTGTTCCAGCTATTCTGGGAGGGTACACTGGACCCTATGGAATGTTTGGGAAGGGGATCCTCTCTGATCCCCTGCTGTGGCTGTCCCCTGGGATGTATATGGGGAACACCAAAGTTGAGCTGTGCAACCTGCTTCCAGCTTACCCAGCACCCTGTCCCCACCCCTGCTGCACCCTGGAGGTTGGTGCAGACATTGTCCTGCCTACATGACTTCAGCCTCCTAGCTCTGAGTCACAGGAGCTTCTCATCTGGACCGAGAGGCCCAGGCAATAGCATCAGGCAGAGCTGGCCTACAAGTGGGCAAAGTGCTAGGGCACGTTCATCCAGACCTTAAACTAGTCACTGACCCACAGCGTGGTGGACATGAGGCTGCCTTGGAAGGAAAGGGAACTGTGGAACCTCGGGAGGGCTCATGGGCATTGCTGGGGCCTTTGGAGCAGCAGCAACGAGCGCTCTAGCTGTAGAACAAACGGCCACAGAGACCAGCTTCCTCCGCCACAGTCTCCCTGGCCAGGGTCCTGGGATCTGTTCCCTGAGGGCTGTCCACTCACAGCTGTGGGGCTATGTCCTCTGGCTGGCTGTGAGCTAGGGCCCCACTTGGCTCTATCCACATGGCCCTGGCGTCATAACAGCTGCCAAACCCCAGCCCCACCCCCCAGCATCAGGTCCTGCTGGTGTTTTAGGTATCCCCACCAGAGATGCTGTGGAATTATATGTGATCATGACCATGGGTCCCTATCTCAAGATAAGCTACATGGAAACTGTAGTCCCACACAGCAAGACATGGGGGCAGAGGAGAACTGGGGGGTGCAAAGTGCAGTGGCTAAGCAGGTTCCCCTCACTACGGGAGAGAACTGAATGCTGTCCCAGAGGAGACCATGAGACAGTGTGAGTCAACAGAAACCAGAGATCCCCTCCCACCACCACCCCCAGAATGCTGGGGGAAAGTGCTAATAATCTCTGACAACCTACGGGGCCGGACACTCTAGCCACCTGTATGCTTTCTTTGTCTCCACCATAATCCAAACTCTGCTCCCCTCTGAGTCGGCTGAGGAGAAAATCTGTGTTTAACCGTTACTGCAGTTACACACTAGAAGCCCAGACTCCTTCGTGAAATGTGTGCTATGACTCATGTACCTGGAGAAAGCCATCTCTGGAACATTCTGTCTGAGTAATGAAACTGCCACTTATGAGATCGGGGTGGGGGTGGGGTGGGGAGTAGGGGCAGGCAGCCGAGTTGCTAGCCGCCCACAGAAGGCTAAGGGCTGGATTGAAAGGTTCCTCTATCCCTGTAGAAACCACATAGCCAGGGTAAGAAATGGAGGCTAGACACTGAGGGAAAGGAGAAAAGTCCCTTTTCACTTGGGGGTCTCTGCTGTGGGGTGGCGGAGGGGGTCTTGGGACTGACAGGCACCCTATCTCTGTTGCTGAAGCTCCTGGTGTTCCTTACTCAGAGCCTCAAGTAGCAGGGAGGCCTAAGACAGGACATTCTGAAGAGCCCAGAATACACACGCACACACGCACACCAGGGTTGGAAGAGCACATATCCCAACTTCAAGGGCTGATGGTTTAACTGGACCAGCTTTGTCAGGAGTGAGCAATAGCAGAAATCCCATAGCTCTGTGTGTCATCTGATGCACACAGCCTCCTCACACAGACCAGAGAGAACCACTGATAGCCACAAATGCCTGCACTCCATGAGCAAACTCACAGAACATATGAGTCCATCTCACAGGCATAAGAGCACTGGGGCACAGTGGGAGTGCGAGACTTGCCCCAGGTAAAACAGCCAGTGAGTTGGGGGGGGGGGCTCTGTCTCTCAATTCCCTACAGTACGTGGTGGGGGCGGTCAGAGGACATAGGCACCACCGAGTGGATTCTGAGGACCTCTGCAAGGTAGATAGCGACCCTGTCTACTGTGCAAATCCAAGGCTATGGTCTCAGGAGAAGCTGGTCTTAAGTCCTGCTGTAGCTGGTTTGCCCTGGCTACAAAATCTCAGCAGGACCAATGCCAAGGCGCAGGAGGGTGTAGACAGCTAGAGACCTGCACCATGTCCTGATCCACAACTGGGTGAACCAAGGATGGGAAATGGGCAATTGGCCCTGGCCTTTCCCTTCACGGTGCCCACAGAGGGCCCGTGTTCATGGTAAAAAACATTTGCACCACTATAGCTGGGCATCTATGGCTAGAGATGCACATAGGAGGCTAACATCAGCCCTCAGAGCCCCTGACCTCACAGAGAATCCAAGAGTGTCTGTGACAGTTCAAATCACTCCAGAAAAACCCAAACCCTGTGAGTGCCTGAGTCAGGCTCCTTTGAAGTCACTTCCAGCTCTCTGATCCCTTGGTTTCCTGCTCTTGGCACCAGGCACCAGGTCCTGAGGAGCTCCAATGCCACTCTCTTGCTCTGGGTCTCCAGGCTGGTAGACCTCGGGCAATCTGGATCTGTTTAGGGTTTGAAATTGTTAGACAATTTAACATTTTCTTCCTGCCAAGAAGCTGCTACTCACAGAGGAATGGCCCTTCTCTGTGGTTTATGCTGCTAAGCATCTTCTAGAATGTTAACCCACAGAGTCCAGGCTGGAAGACAGCACGAGGAGCAAGCCCAGATACAGTGCAACTATCAGGAGCCATGGACCCCGGAGAGCCTCAGTAGGAAATGTGATGCGACAGTGGCCTTCCTGCTTTTTCTGATTCTAGTACCACAGAGGCAGGGGAAGGGTAGGCCAATCCTGAAGTCCTAAGCCTCGTGGGAAGACCCAGCAGCACCCCTCCACTTCAAGAGGGCCTGGCATGATAGTATATTAGTCACATATAGCTGAACAGTCGTCAAAGCCATGTGGTGTTGGTACACGCCTTTAATTCCAGCACAGGGAAAGCAGAGGCAGGTGGATCTCTGAGTTCAGCCAGGTCTACAGGGTGAGTTCCAGGACAGCCAGGGCTACATAGTGGAACCCTGACTCAAAAGGAAGCAAACCAAAAGGAATCATCACTACAGATATTCTGACATACATAAAAACAATGAAGAGATATGGTGATCAGCTTTATGCCAGTAAGCGTAGACAACTCATACAAAGGCAACAGTCCTTGAGGTACACAAGTTATCTAAACTGGCCCAAGAAAAATCAGTCCGGTATTTGCTAAGAATTCATATCTGAGTCAAACATTTGAGAAAGCAGTGACATCAATCTTGTATCAACGCTTTCAGAAGACAGAGGAGAAAGAAACGTTTCAAGACTCCTGAGTCCAGCAGTGTGCCTTGTAACCTAAACTACACAAAGATGCTAAAAAGAATAGCATGGACCAACATCATTCAAAGATCCTTGAAAAATATTAGTAAATCAAAACTGCCTACATGAAAAGGATTCTACACCGTGACTGTCCTCACGATGCAACCATTCTTGGCAGTATGAAGGGTTCAGTCCAGGACCTCGCGCATATTAGGGAAGTGCTAAACCACTGCATTTCAGCCTTAGGTCTCAAATGCAATTTTTGGCTTAGGATTTTTATTGTATTAACAGAATAAAGTTGAGTTCATGAAACGTTGTTCATTTAAAATATGTAAAATGCCAAAAGCACATCTGGCCAAATGCAACATGTGTTTACAAAAGTACCCCAATGGATAAGTGAGGAGTTGAAGGCAACTTTGCTAACATCATGAAGAGCAGTCCATTGACTGATATCATAATACAAAAGGCAGAAGCTGTTCTCTCATGGGATATAAAGAGGTTCACCCCTTTCTTTTATCAGTGGCTTGCTGGAGATTTAAATCATGTACACTAGTTGAGAAAAATGCACATGACATATATGAAGGGAAAAAGCAAAAAACTAATTCTTCAGAGGTGACATGGCTGTATTCTAAGAGATTCTAGAGAATCCATTTGTGTATGAGAAAGAGACAGAGACAGAGGTGTGGCGGGGGCGGGGGTTGGGGGAAAGAATGCACATGTGTGTACATGCCTGTGGAGGCCAGTGGTCATTAGCAAGTGTCTTCCTTTATTTTGAGGCAGGGTCTTTCGTTGAACCTAAAGCTCAGTGATGTGGCAAGACCAGCTGGCCAGGGAGCTCCATGGTGCTCTGTACCACACCTTTCCACATGGGTGCTGAGGATCTGACTTCAAGTTGCCATGGTTGTTGAGCAAACACTTTACGTGCTGAACCATCTTCCCAATCCCAGAAGCTATAGTATACACACACACACACACACACACACACACATACACACACAGCAAGATTCTAGATTCATAGAGCAAGTTGTCACCATCAACCATTTCCTTCCTAAAAATCAGTGTGATTGCCACAAAAAGATCAAAACCTATTTTCAAGGTTCTGGGAATTAATCAAAATATTGTAACAATTTAAAGAGCATTTATTCAAGAAAACAAAGCTACACCTTGGTGATGACCCATGGCATCTCTTTGTCATGATTGAGGCTTCAGAATGAAACACTTGGAAGAAGTTGGATACCCAAGGCCACGGCATGTGGTCCCATTCATACGAAATACTCCAAAGGTAAATCCCGGAACAGAAAATAGAGCTGAGTTTCCTGGGTGGTGGGGGCCTTACCAGGGTGATGAACATGTTCTGAAACTGATAGCTACACACCAAATATTATTGAATTGCCCGTGTGAACGCAGTGAACTTGATATCGTGTTAAGTATACCTCAGTAAGCCTTTAAAAAGCTGATCACAGCCTTTGATAGGCTCTTAATGGCAGAGAGACAGTACCGGAATGGAGGGCCCCACCAAATACCTCAGCTCTCACTGGGGGCCCCTGAGAATCACACTGAATGAGAAGAAAAAGCTTGTGACTAGATTTGAGTTACTCCAGTCACTGAGAATCTAAGCCGACTTATACTATCTGCACCAGCTAGCCAAAATCCTATGGCAAGGAAGATTACACCAAATAGCACTCCTATAGTAGATCACACATATTATCTGCATTTAATTAAAAAAATTTCCAGACAAGTCAGGAGATGGGATCACAGGACTATATGAAAAAAATAGACAATAGAAACTGTGAGTCGTCCTGACTTTGGAGTTATCAGATGAGAACCCTGAAATATGTGTGATCAGCACCTCACAAAATTGGGAGTGAGATAAGACTGTGTAAGAGATCAGTAAACCACCCTGAAGAAAAACCAGACATGCTAAAAATAAAGTATGTGAGGAAAAGATAGTTTAGTCTATAAAGTACGCGCTGTACAAATATGGGATCTGGGTTGGACTCTCCAGAACCCACGTAAAAGCCAGGCATAACAGTGTGTGTCTGTATTTCCAGCACTGAGGGTGGGGTTGGGGTGGAGTGGGGGTGGGGATGGATCCTGAATCTCACTAGTCAGCCAGTCCAGCCAAATCAGTGAACTCTAGTAAGAAACTGTGTCTCAAAAAAGAAGACAGATGCCTGGGGAGATGTTCTCATTCTTCCAGAGGACCCAGGTTCAATTGGCAGCACCCACATAGTGGCTCACAACTGTGACTCCAGTTCCAGAGGATCTGACACCCTCTTCTGGTCTCTGTGGGCACCAGACATGAATGTGGTACACAGAGTTATCTGCAGGCAAAACACCCATGCACAAAAAATAAATGAATAGCTCTTAAAAAGCTCAAGAGTAACTAAGGAAGACATTGACCCTTGGCCAACACACACACACACACACACACACACACACACACACACACACACA
>OU015751.1:7693908-7704458 GCA_907169655.1 Acomys percivali
GCAACAATAAAACAAACAGAGAAAGAATACACATAAATAATGCAATAGCTAATATTAAGAGCTTGACTGATAGGGTTAACATCAGGTTAGATGTGATAGAAAAAAGAATAAGTGAATTGGAGGAGCAGGGAAAGGAAAAACAATAAATAAATAAATAAATAAATAAATAAATAATAAGGAAGAACGAAGAGATGTGGAAACTAGGTACAGAATGAGCAGAGGTGAAGTTTTAGAAGTTAATTGCTAAAACCAATAAAAAAAAAAAAGAAAGATATTTTGCCATCAATTAAAAAAACAACTAAACTAGACTTGCACACACCAAGGAAGCCAAGTTCAAAACTAGACTGAGGGACATGAGAGCAAGGCTGCTTCAAACCAACAAGAGCATCTTCAAAGAAACCAGAGGCAGAAAGCTCATTTTCTTCAAAGACAGGCCTTCCCACACATCTGGAAGCCAGAAGACAATGGAATGCCTTAGAAAGGAAATAACCACTAAGCTGGAAATCCTACCTAGAGAAAACATCCTTCAGGACCGAAAGCTAAATAAAAAAGTTGTTTGAACAAATGAAAATTGAAAAATATTGGTGTCCAACAGACCCATACTACAAAATACAGTAGAAGGGCTTGTGGTGGGCAGTGTCTTAAGTGGTCCCCAAAGACCCACCTTTGGCAGTCGTCACTTGTGTAGAACCTCCCTTGGAGTGGGACAAGTGGATAATGGCAAAAGCCACAGGTTGTCACTTCTGAGATGAGCTTACACAAGTGCTGGCAGCTCTCTCCCGGGCCTCCATCCCCTTCCCACCCTTTCTTGCCAGCACTACCTGTCGCTATGTGTCTCATTCGCTGTGTCCCCCCGACCTGCCCATCATCTTTCTTTGTTCACCTTTCCCCTCCTCTAAGCAGATGAGGCTCCTATGTAGCATGTGAGGCACTGGCTGTGATAATACACTGGTGCCTGGGGCCCACAGAGGCTGTAGCTTGTTGCGGGCACATAGGGAACTTGGTGATGAAGACGGTGGTGAAGGTGGTGGTGATGGGGTAAGGATGGTCATGGTGATCATGGTGATGGGTGGTGGTGAAGGTGATGATGGTACAAATAAAAATGGGGCAGATAATGCTGACGACAGTGTTCTCATGACAACTGTGGTGATGATGGTGGCAGTGGTTACAATCATGGTGATGGTAGACATGGTGGTCGCATTAGTTACTTTTCTGTTTCTGAGATGAATACCATGGCCAAAGGCAACTTAAGTAGCAAAGACTTTATTTGGGCTTATGGTTCCAGATAGAGAGAGAGAGGAGAGAGAGAGAGAGAGAGAGAGAGAGAGAGAGAGAGAGAGAGAGAGAGAAAGTGAGTGTCCAGGCAGCCAGAGTAGGGAGCTGAGAGACTACATCTTTAACATCACAAACATGAAGCAGAGAACAAACTGGAGATAGGTACCAACTGGGGACCAAGCATTCAAATGCCTGAGCTTATAGGGGACACTTCTTCTTTAAACCACCATAATGGTCATGATGGTGAGGCTGATGAGAGTGATTCTGAGCCTCTGAGTCATCATAAAAACTTGATCTTTGCTCAACATGGTTTTGTATGTTTAGTTACTCTAGTTCTTTGAAAATATTCATTTCTTTGGAGTTGTCTGTGTGTTTGAGAATTCAATTTAATCCATGGGTTTCTATCTTTAAAAAACAAAACACAACCCAACACAACCCAAAATACTCATGGGCAAACTTTTTCTCAGACCTGGGGGACTTGGTGCCTTCCAGAGGAGCCCCATGCTAGCATGCTTACATCCCAGCCAGGCCAGGGCAGCATGGGGTTTGTCCACACAGCCTCCTCGTGCCAGCACAGAGCTGAAATACATGACGTTCACGTGACCCTCCATTCAGCACAGCACATCTGGTGAAGAGGAAGCTTTTGTCAAAATATAAATATTTTGAAGTACTTTGTAATCTAACTACATGTAGTTTAGATGTACTCAGAGTGGTTGGGGCAGGGTGGAGGGTTGAGGGTGGAGGGAATTAGCACTACTGGACCGGAAGTTAAAACAGAACGAACTTCCCACCCCATCCTATTCAGTGAGCCTTACTCTTCCCGCTATAAGAAGAGTGGCCTCTTCTGCTTGTCCTTCGTGATCCAGGGTCCTCTAGTTAGGACGCGTGAGTAGAGCTTTGCAGGACCCTCTATCCTCAGCCTGCCTTTGCTCCCTCATAAATGAGGGAGCCTAGCCACAGCTGTGACTGGCTTCTCCCAGAATGCTATTGAGATACTTCCTGGATGCATTTGTGCCCCCATCTTCCTATCACCTGGCATCCTCATCCCTCCTGGATCCTGAGAACCAGTCCTCTGCTCCTGGACCAACTGAAAAAAAAAAAAAAAAAAACGAAAGCAACTCTCCATGCAAATTCTCCCTGCCCTCTGCGGTGCTGTAAAATTAACAGACAAAAACACAAGGGCCCAGCCACCCAAGACCTGAGAAGATACTTCTATCACTGACTGTGAAGAGCCATGCCATGCCATGGAGCAGCTCCCGTGCTCAGTCATTGCTGGGGCCTTTGTGATTTTTTTTGTTGTTGTTGTTGTTGTTTGTTAGTTGGTGTCTGCTTTTGTCTTTGGAGAAAGGGAAGCCCTGATGGGTAGGGGGAGAGTGAAGCTCTGGGAATTGGGTTGTTAACTCTGTACCTCAGCAAAAGAAACTGACCATCCTTTGAAACATACTCCGCATATCCAGGCTAAACGACACCCCTATACCTAAGATGGTCCCATAGGTGTCTTGGACACAAGGGAGACACTGACACTCCCCACACAGAACTACTGAAGTCACAGGCTTGAGGGCATGTGGGCAGAAGGAGCGAAGGAAGTGATTATTTGTCCTTTTTTCCTCCCCAAGACATGGTTTCTCTGTGTAGCCTTGGCTGTCCTGGAACTCCCTTTGTAGATCAGGCTGGCCTCGAACTCACAGTGATCTGCTTGCCTCTTCTGGCATTAAAGGGGTGCAGCCACCACGCCCAGCTGCTTACTTGTCTTTCAGTGGGCATGACAGTGTGCTCAATAGCCAAATCCAGCCGTTATTCCTCACAGAGCATGCATGCCTTGTTTCACTCGTTATGTGATCTCCCAGACAGCAAAGTATATCTCTGCTGCTCATTGTCCTACCATCTCCCCAGAAATAGGACCAAACCCGGGGGGTGGGGGAGTAGGTCATATGCCTTTGGTATCTAAATTCTCCCTAGGAGCCAGGAAAGATACTTAACTAGGGGGCATCCTTGAGCAAGTGGCCGACCTCACAGGACCCTTCATGAGTTGGCACCCAGAAGGCACTTCTTCTGCAGTGTAGACCCTGGGTTACCTCATGGCAGGTCAGTAGTAGACACTAGAGAGATGAAAAGTTTGGAAATAGAGCTGAAGAGGAGGAAGTCAGGCCAATCTTCCTGTGGCTTTGGAATGTGAGCAGGCAGCATTCACTCCACAGGCAGTGAAGGCCGAAGGGCCGTCCCTCCAGAGCCCTCATCAACACAAGCCAATTTTTTGGGGGGGGTGGGGAACGGGATGCCTAGAATCCTTAGTATAGCGTGAAGTCAGTTGCTGCCTCAAGACAAGCCCCCACAGATCAATTATGTGAATTACAACCACATTCTAGGGACAGACGAATTGAGAACCAGAGGATGTATGCTCCCTCACCCAAAACCTATTGTGACCGTCCTTTCAGCCATGACTCCTTATATCACATAAGAACACAAATCCTTTCTCCAAAAGGGAGTGCCTCCAGAAAACAGTGTCCGCTCAGCTCTAAGGTCCAATCAAGCTGTCTTGCATCCCCTTTTCCTAACGTACAAATGCCCTGGTGAACAGTGGTCAATAACTTACTTCTCCTTTTGTCTGTTCATTATACAACCACCTCGCTGCTACCATAAGTATGTGCCAGCTACCTCTTCCAACTCCAGCAACACGGAACCTGTTTTGTCTGCTCAGTCTCTACACATCCCTAGCTAGGTTACACTGGGCTTTCTCCTCAGTCATCAGGCATCCTCCTATGGGGCGCCTATCATGCTATCAGCATTGTCCATCACAGCGGGGAAGGCTGGCTTAGGAAGGATCACCCTGATGGAGCGTCCAAGACCCAGGGATGCACAAAGCCACATACGCAGCTTCCATAGATGTCCAACTCAAATGTGCCTGGAGCCAAGTGGTCCTCACTGTCATCCCAGAATGAGGCACAATTTCCTTTTAGCTATTAGAGAGACCCTAAAAGGCCCTCTGGTATCAAAGGGAGCCCGCCTGTCCCCCACCTCCCAGCCCCGACCCCTGCTTGTTAAAGTGCCTTGGTCTCCTGTTTTCCCTCTGCAGGGCATCTGTGTACCCCAGGAGTAATCATCTAACCTCATTGTCTTCCACACTCTTCAAACTCCCATGTTGCCACATTTTGAGGTATCCCCTGGTGTACCCCAGGGTAAAACCTCCAACGATTGGCCCTCCACCTTGTGCTAAAGACTACCTGTCCCCAAGCAAGGCAGTGTTCTCTTCTGCCAGTGAACGGCCACCTTGCTGTCCCTTTCTCAGGCTCCTGCTGCCCTTCTGTATGCTAACGGGGTCCTCTGAGAAGCAAGGCTCAGATGTGACTAGAGACTTGCTTGGCAATGCTTGGGAAAGACACAGGCCTGGTAGCTACAGGCACTGGGGCCTCAGATGAGTGTACCCCTGCGAGGGGCTCGTGGGGAAACTATAGCCTTATCACTCCTAGGTTGTCTTGGAGGACTAATCCCTTAGAAAGATCTAGATCTTGGCATCTGCCAGTGTCCTTTCCCTGAAGAGCAGCCAAGGCAGGAAATATACAGAAGCCGAGACAGCCAGGATCAGCTGCAGGCTGGCATGGCCAGATCACAAGCCTGAGCCTCTTGCTCACGGCCACCGTGCAGCTGTCACTCAGGCACACCCTAACCCAAACAGATGCTCACTTGTAGGTGCACACCTACCACAGTCAAGAACACTCAGATTTATAAATATGTCACGGTTAGAGGTGGGGTGGCAAATACCACACACCAGACACTCACTTCTGCATACTCACATCTCTGGCTCTCGCCACACCCTACCCACTCAAAAGGCCTCCAGGGCAGAGGCTTGCAATAGCTGCTGCAGCCCATGAAAGCGTGGGGACCGATGCTCTACTGCTAATACTCTAGTCAGGGCTCCAGGTTCTAGGAGCTGCAAATGATAAGTGATGGGGGCTGGTATCTCTCAGACTGGAACCTGTAGGGACGCTCTCAGTGGTCACCTTAATGGCATCTTCCTCTTTCTCACAAGAGACACTGTCCCTCATCGAGTGCTGGGCACGAGGACACAAGACGCCCTGGAAGGCACCTTGGGCCAACTTCTCAGGCTTAAGGCATCAAAAGAGATGACAAAACTTCAGTGGGCAGAGGGGGTAAGGCCCCAAGACAAGGAAAGCCATCTGTAGGGAAGCCACCTCCAGCGTGGGCTTACTAAAAGTAGTTCCTCCCTGGGTGGGGGTTGGGGGGTGGAGCTAGATCAGAGATTTGCCCAGCTGCTGATGGGAAGTAAGCCTCAGCAACCCACTGAGCTGCACCCTTAAGAACTGCCCTGAGTTGAGCCCCTTTCCCTAGCCAGACCTACCTCAGGCTGGAAAGTGGGGATCCTAGCCAGAGCCTGCCCATGCATCCTGCCAGGGATATGAGCAGGCCCAACTCAAAGCCTACCTTCGGGATTCTTAGAGAAAGGGGTGATATACCAACGTCAGTGCCCCCTCACCCCATCCTACCTCTTGCCCTTTTGGGGGCCCTCTCATCTCCCAAGAACCTGGAGAGCAACACAGTGTCCACGGGACCCCAAAGACATACATTGTGCTTGGGAGCTCAACCCCACATCCCACCCAGCTTCTCTTAAAATACTCAGAGGTCGGGTGGGGAGGGGGGCGGGGGCACGGGACTCCGGCCCACCAGGGTGGGAGTAGCTCCTACTAAGGCCAGTCCTGGGGTCCCTTCCTTTCGGTAGGTGAGGAAGGAACTTGAGCAAAGATCCAGGAGGCCTGGGAACCCAGAGACTTGCTAAGGAAAAAAAATGTCACCAGGTACTAGTGTGCAGAAAGCATCCAACTCCAGCGCTGCTGGTGTCCTGGCCTGGCCGCTTCTTCCCTCTCTCCTTCCTTTCCTCCCCTCCCCCAGCTCCTTCTTCCGCTCCCTCTTTAGTTACTCTGGCATCCCCACCCGCTAACCCCGCCCATCCGCGGGGCCGCAGCGCCTCCTGGTGGTCGGTCGAGCTTTCCAGGCATCCGCCCGCTCGGGGCAGGGTTAAAGTGGGAGGCCTCTGGCTTCCTCCCCTCCCGCTCAGTCTCGGGCGGCCCCTGGGTCCCCTCCCTCCTACCCACTCGGCGCCCGCATCTCGGGCCGTCAGGACCCGGGCTCTCCTCGGAAGTGCCCAGACGGCCACTCCTCGGAAGTGCCAAGCCAGGTAAGCTTCTTTGCCTTTGGTGCGTCCAGCCTGGACAGGGAAGAGGGGGAACAAAGTTTAGGAGCAGCACCTCAGGGGTCTAAGGTAGGCACAGGGGTCACAGTTCCATCCAAATCGACGGCCCAGCCCCGGGTTCTAGTCTCCAGGTGGCCTCTAGGTCTCTGTGGGGCAGAGCCTGGGTTGTGGTGCAGGCTTCTTCTTGGTCTGAACCCCACATCTTTCTGCTGACCACGGATGGCCCAGATCTCCACTCTGTCCCCAGTCCTCAGAGTGCCTGGCGTCTGGTCAGACTCGTGCCTATTTCCAACAAATATGAATTATCTCTGGCCAAGAGGACACCTCCCAAGGGTTAAAGGAACCTGCATTGCCTCAGTGGGAAGACACGCTGTGACTGGGACCTGTTGTTAGCCCCTCTGCTGGCCTCAGAGAAGGGCATTTCTCATGGGGAAAGTAGCAGCCACTTGATGTAGTTCAAGGTCACCCGGTGGGCAGCAGAGAAGGGAGTCTCAGGTCCTCCCGGTGGGCAAGCCATGTACTCTCAGGAGATGCAGCCTCATCTTGCTGCACTTCCACGGTGGTGCTTAGGGAGCGACCAAGCAGGGGTTAAGGAATCATAAGATGAGGGTGGACCCATGTTAATAATGACTGTCACTCCTGGGCTCTATCCTATCCCTCGGACTCCCTGGGGCACACCCAGAGCACAGAGGGCACCCTCGGAGACACCTCTCCTAGAGACAGCCAACACAGCCTTCATGAATCTTGGGTAACTCCAGAACTATGCCTGTGCTCACCCGAGGACACGAAGCCAGTGCCATAGAGGGACAAGGCACTTAAAAGGGACATTTAAGGTCCAGATTAAGTTGCACTGTTGTTTTTTCCAATTAAGTAGTTCTGGCTTCAGGGCCAGTACACACTTAGCAAGGGGAAAAAAAAAAAAAGGAAAAGGAAAAAGGCATTTGAAACTTCATTTTACAAACATGGGAGGTAATGAAAGCATCTGTGGTCCCTTAGAGGGAGGGAAGAGGTGGGGCCAGGACCTGGGCTTGGACCTGGGGTCCCAGGGAACAGGTGATACCTGGTATTCCAGATTGGGGGGGAGGTGGTGCTAAGCATAGGGGCATAAAGCATCCATTCTGGGAAGCTGTGCCTCAGTCTTGGGGACAGTGACATTCTGTCTAATGAAATGGTGTCAGGGAGCTGGCACCGACCTTGGAAGAAGCAAAGGAGGCTGCCACCCCTTAGGCAGCTTGTCTGCTGGAGTGGGGGGTTCCTCCCGTCAGCAGTGATTTGCCAGCATATCCGGGCAGCTCTGCTTTGCAGGGGCCTTTCATCAGGTCTTTCAGTGGAGCGTGGGAAGCTACCGGCATTAGTGGCTTCCTGAGGCGACTCCCAGAACCCAGGATGAGAAGGGGATAGGGATTTTCACAGACTCCGGCATAGGACACCAGCCACACCTGGCCCTCCTAGAGGCTGGCCCTCCTAGAGGCTGTCTGCTATCTCATCTCAGAATAAAGTCAGACTTAGATGCACCTACAATGTAACCCAGCAGGGACTCTGGGGTCGCTGAACGCGGTGTAGCCAGACTGTTCACAGCTCAAAGTACGGCTTAAGAGGCTGAGGATAGCATGACTTCCAGAATACAGATGATGACTGGTGTTGTTTCTTTGTTCCTTTTACACAGTCCCACACTTCACTTAAGGCAGCCTCTTTTGCACCATCATGAAACCTAGGGATCTAGGGAACACCCCCCCAAAAGTAGAAGGAATTGTGGGATACTGCACATGAGCAGACTTGGGAACCCAGCCTCTGCCCTCGACACTGGGACTGGCCAGACTATGAACAGCATCTCCACGGGCTCCCACAGACCCACCGGAGATCCAAGACACAGACACTTAGCTAGACATGGGGTAGCTTCCTAGTCCGTGTGGAAGACAGTGAAATGGCCAGGGAGTGGGGAGCTCTGCTCTGAGCGGCCCTGGCTCCACCCATTGTCAGCTCCGTACCAGAGAAGTGGAGCAGAACTAGGATCCTCTGCTGTGTGCTGATCCGCCCATCTTGGTGTGTGGTGCCTTGCTGTGGGTTTGTCCTGCCTCAATTGTGCAATGTCATCAGATCACTGGCCATAGGTTTATTGTGATTTGCCTGGGCACAATTTTCCCAGGTTCCTATTAGATAGCTGTGTGGTGAGACCCTGGAGAGGGAGAAGAAAAAAAAAAAAAAAAAATATATATATATATATATATATATATATATATATCATAAAGACATACCCAGACATGGAAGAGCCATATCACTTGACAGTACATTTCTAATTTTTTGAGACGCCTCCAGGGTTTTGACACCAACTTCACCAGCTTACATTCTTATCAGCAGTGCTTGGGGTCCCAAATTGCTTCATGTCCCCACCATTTGTCATTTTCTGATTGTTTTCATTTAGTCTCTGTGTGAGTGTGTGTACATGTGGGCACACTTGAGCACTAGGGCTCAAACCTAGGACCGTGTGCATGCTAGGTAGATGCTCTAGCCCTGAGCCACACCCCCAATCCTACACTGTTGCTTTTAATATTAATTGGATGTATAGAACTGGCTACTGTGTTTCCACTTTAACTATAATTGAGTTTTCTTCAAAGCTTTTTTTTTTTTTTTTTTTTTTTTGCTGACCTAGCTAAATATTTGTTCATTTTGTTGAATTTGTTTTTTTCTTAAGAACAGTGTTTAGTTTCATTGACTTTCTCATTTATTTCTAATTTGTGTCTTGTTTTTCTCTGTTCATCTTTATTATCCTCTGATGGTCCTGGATTTACTCTGTTGTGCTTTTTCTAAATTGTAAAATAGGTGTTGATCTGAGCTCTGTCTTGGTTTTGGTGTAAGCTTTTTACAGCTGTGTGCCTCCCTGCTAGCATGGATTCTGCCTTGTTAGTTTTGTACTGCCTTTAATGGTTTTCTTACTTCCCTTGTTTTTTGTTTGTTTGTTTGTTTGTTTGTTTGTTTTATTTTTTAATCTGTTGGTTGTTTTAGGAGCCTGGTATTTAACTTTCTCAATTTTGTGATTTCCTAGCGTCTCCTTGTTACTAATTTCTAACTTTGCTCCACTGGGCTCTAAGGTGTTTTAGGGTGTCCATCTTGGCAAAGCTATGGACCTAGGCATTGCTGTGTCTCCTCCCATTGCTGCAATTCCCTCCCTGTTTGATGAAGTGACTTCCCAAGTATGTAAAGGACTGAAACTATATTCCCCACTTTATTTTTTTCTCTGGCTCCACGTTGGAGCCATACATTCAAAAGCAGTGACATGACCAGAGGACGTCACAGTATGGCAGGTCAGTAGATATGTACACCAAGAAAGAAGGGGCAGGCATGGCTCAGTGCAGAGTGCTTGACTAACAAAGGGAAGAAATAAATCAATAGACCCTGTATATAAGAAAGGCCCTGTGGTAGATCTACTAGACAAGATGTCAAAATAGCTCTATTTAAAATGCTTAAAGAACTAATGGAAGATATAAACAAATTGGGAAGTAATGTATTAATAAAATAAAAATGCCAGGCTGGGCATGGTGGCACACGCCTTTAATCCCAGCACTGGGGAGGCAGAGGTAGATGTATTGCTGTGAGTTCGAGGCCAACCTGGTCTACAAAGCAAGTCTAGGACAGCCAAGGCAACACAGAGAAACCCTGTCTCGAAAAACAAACAAACAAACAAAATAAAATAAAATAAAAATAAAAATGCCAGTGGAGTGCCAGAAAAAAACTAAAAATAACCCAAAAATATCTAAAAAGTACAAAATTGAAGTGAAAATTTTACTAGAGAGGGTCAGAGGCATTATTTGAGCAATGGGAAGAGAGAATCCATGAACTTGAAGAGAGAACAAGGGAAATTGTCAAGTCTGTGGAACAAAAAGAAAATTCTTGAGAAAAGTGAACAGTCTCAGAAGCCCTTGGAGCATCAAGAAGAGCAACATGTGCACTACTGGAGTCCCATAAGAAGAGAGAGCAAGCCAGGAGTGATGGTGCAGGCCTGTAATCCCAGTGTTCAGGGAGGCTGAGGCAAGCAGATCTCTGTGAGTTCAAGGCCAGCCTGGTCTACAAA
>OU015751.1:7704858-7726988 GCA_907169655.1 Acomys percivali
ATCTGAGGAGGAAACTTCAAAATTTTGATAAATGACATGAATATAAACATTGAAGAAGCGTATACTCCAGATAGGATGAACTCGGAGAGGCCTACACTAAGACCCATCATAATTCAACTCTGAAGACAAAATCTTGAAGGCAGTGAGAAAGAATGACTTAAAGGAGCCTTGATCAGTTTGCTGGTAGATTTCTTATCAAAGTTTGAGTCCAGTGGCAGAAGGCTAATATAGTCAAGGTGCTGATGGTAAAATTGTATCAACCAAGAAGCCTAAATGTGGCAAAACTGTTCTTTAAAAGTAAGGGCGAAACAAAGACATCACTAGATCAACAAAAGCTGAGAAAGCTCCTCATCTGCTTCTGACCAGAGAAGAGCACTAAAGGAAGTTATCCTGAAGGATGATCTGAAGACAATAACAAAAAAGTCATAGTCAAGACAATAACAAAAAGTCATAAGAAGGGATAAGTATCTCAGAAAAGGAAAATGTGTAGGTGACTGCTAAAAGCTAGTGTTACTGTAACAGTGCAGAGTGGTTCTGTTGTCTGCTTTCTACAGGATTTGAAAAGCTAAGATGTTTTAAAGAAAAACAATTATTAGTCTGAAAACTAGTGTTGCAATTTTGATTTGTAATTTCAAAGTCTCTTTGCTATATGATTTAAGAAACTAGTATATTAAAATGTTAATTATAAGGATAGAAAGAAGGCTCCGCAGTTAAGAGCACTGGCTGCTCTTCCAGAGGACCCAGATTCTATTCCCAGCACCCACATGGCAGCTCATTACAGTCTAGAACTCCAGTTCCAGGGCATTAAACATCCTCTTACGGCCTCCACAGGCACCAGGCACACACGTAGTACACATACAAATATGCAAGCAAAACGTCTATCCACATAAAATAAAAATAAAGAAATTAACTATAATATTGTTATGTTTTGAAATGACATATGGTGAGCCTTCCGTATCACTTTTTACATGTATAAATTCATCCACAGATTGAAAATAAAGTTGTGTCTGTACTGAATGTTTACAGACCTTTTACTCCCTGTTGGTGTCTTTAAAATGTCACATAACAAGTACTTATATAGAATTTTCATTGTGCTTGACAGTAACAGCGGCATAGACATAATTTCAGGCATACAGGAAGATAGGCATAAGCTACATGCATACACTATATCATTTTATATTAGGGAATTGAGCATCAGATTTTTGTATCATCTAAAGGAGGTCCTGGAGCCAGCCCCTTAAGATACTGAGGGATAGTTATATGAGAATGGAGTTTTTAAAATTGTGTGTGTGTGTGTGTGTGTGTGTGTGTGTGTGTGTGTGTGTGTGTCAGGCCCTGTAGGCTCAGTTTTCTTAACAACTATATTTTATTATAACTAACCGAGCATATGTCACTTATAGCCTGACTAACCAAACCAATAGGAAAAGAGGATTAAGGAACACAATAACAAAACTGTAAGGATATCAGTTCAAGGAGCGATTCTCCTGGCGTCATTAGCAGGATTTCTTCTGTTGGAACCTGGAGTAATCAGAACCCAGAACCTCAGCAGGAGCCGGAGCCCAGAAGCCTTCCCTCGAGCGATTCTCTCTAGGAGCTTCTCAATGTGGAGCGATGAACAGCCAAAACTACCCAAAGTCTCCAAAAGGCCCCAGCTCCAGTTTTTGGCTCATTTATATATCTCCTCCCAGAGTCTGGTCATGGGATCTTTTCAGCTGACAACAATCAAGCTCCCGCACGAGGTGGTTGGTCTTCTAGTGCATTAACCTCACCTGTTCTCTCACAAGACCATTCCGATCCCACACTTGGGATCATGAAAAACAGGTTTATCTCTCCTTCATCTCCCCCTTTCTATTTAATAAAATAGGCTATATACAACAAAATAAGAATTATCTATTAAGTCAACATTTACAAGGACCAGCCCATTTGTAGTTAACTATTTTAAAGAAATTATTCCACTATTCTATGTTACTGATTTTTATCCTAATGTCTAAATTTTTTTAAAACTAAACATATTAATACCGTGGCTATCTAGTCTTCAAACCCATCAGAGATCCCAGAAGGAAAAACTATCTAATATGAAGGAAGTGCAGGCAAGCAACTTCCAAAAGTATTGACAGGACAGAGAGCTGACTATCTGGACAGTCACGAGTTCCTCTCCATTGTCGGGGCATCCAGTCTTCAGCCAGCTGGCCCAAGGCATCTGACAAGGTCCCCAAAAGCTGGAGTTACAGAAGATTGTGGTGCTGGGAATTAACCTTGGGTCTTCTCGCTAGAGCAATATACCTTTTTTTCTTTTTTCTTTTCTCTTTTCTTTCTTTCTTTTTTTTTTCCCCTGAGACAGAGTTTCTCTGTGTAGCCTTGGCTGTCTTGGACTCGCATTGTAGACCAGGCTGGCCTCGAACTCACAAGGACCCACCTGCCTCTGCCTCCCAAGTGCTAGGACTAAAGGCATGCACCACCACCGCCTGGCGCAATATACCTTCTTAACGCTGGGCAATATCTCCAGCCCCAGGATGGAGTTTTATGACATCAGTAACTGAAAGGGGACGAGGACAGAGAAATTAGAGGTGGAGAATTTTTATGTCATTAAATTGGTGCAAATTATAACAGTTTCAATCTTAGGAAGTGAAATAAAGTTTTCCCGGCAACCACCAAGAAAGAATACACAAATACCAAAGAAATGAGGATGGTATTTAAGCATTTCACTACTAAAAATCAACCAAACACAATGTAGACAGTTAATACAAAAATTTAGGAACACAAATGTATAAAGGATAGAGAATGCAAAATTGGAAGACACCCTTTTGTCAGTAACCACTTTTAATGAAATGTGATTTAACTCTGCAATTGAGAGACAGAGATTGGTAGAATGGACAAAAAGAAAACAAAACAAAAAAACAAAAAAAAAAACCAGAAAACAAAAAATCCCAGTCTCTCTTCATTCTCTCTACGATAGACTCCATAGGTTAACAGTGGTGGGATGGAAAAGGATATTCAATATAAACAGAGAGAAAAGGGCTAGCTATGTTAACATCAGACAAAACAGACTTTAATTTTTGAAAATACTGAAGAGACAAAGGATGTTACGTATTGGTGCAGGGGCCCGATACAAAGAACAAGGGGACATGACAGGCCTAAGATTTTATCCACCTCATAACAGTCCATAAAAACGTTTGCGATTTTAATCTTGGCTCACAAGGTGGAGCCTTTTGTACAGCCCAGGCTTGCCTCAAACACTCAGTCCTCCTGCCTCCATCTCCCATGCGCTGAGATCACAAACAGATACCTCACCTTAGAAGCTGCACTCTGTCATTTTGTTGTCCAGCACAAGTTGATGTGAGAACACTATACAAGCATATGAAGCCCAGGACGTGAAATTTTGAGGTTATCTTGGAGCAGCTGTGGCTGTCTATGTAACTGCCAATGAATTGTTTCCTTTAGGTGTTTCCTGAGGTATGTTGTTGCTCATTTGTGTCTTTCCTATGCAGCTAGTTTTAGAAATCTTGTTACAAATTAGACTTTACAAGTGGTACACTTCACATGGGTGTGCCTAAAATTAGTTCAGTTTTCCTGGTACTGGGCTTTCATGGTCTTCAACCCAAGGTCCCTCTGTGGTGTTTTAATTGTCTCTACTGAGGCCACCTGTCTCCTCAGTTACTGTCTATTTTGCCCACTTTGCTTTCCAGGAATTATTCTCTGCCCTTTCTCTGTTCTTGCTGTCTATAGCAACAATTCTTTGGGTATAGTTTGTTTCATCTTTTTGAAATAAACTGGGTTTTTTTGTTTTGTTTTGGTTTGGTTTTTTTGAGATAGGATCTTTCTATGTGACCCAGCTGGTCTTGAGCTTGTGGCTTCTGTCTCAGACTCCCACATGCTGGAATTACCAGTGTGTGGGTCCCGCCTGATTTCTTCCATCCTTAGTATCAAACCCACTGTTCACTGGCTCCACTTTTTTTCTTTTTCTTTTTTCTTTCTTTCTTTTTATTTTTTATTTTTTATTTTTTTTGTGGCAGGGCTTCTCTGTGTGGCCTTGGCTGTCCTGAAGTTGCTTTGTAGACCAGGCTGGCCTCAAACTCACAGAGATCCACCTGCCTCTGCCTCCTGAGTGCTGGGATTAAAAGCGTGTGCCACCACCAGCTATTTTCAACTAAAACAATGTAACATCTGAAATCTGGAGTACTTTCTCTGACTGAAGCAACTCCCTAGATAACACGTTAGGACAGAGTCTCTTCTGGGCCACAACTGCCCCTGCTCCAGAGTGTCTGTGTTGTTTTTTCTCTAGTGCTCTGGCTGCACCTACAGTGGAGAAAGGGCTCCCTCAGCCTGCTAGCACCTGATGGAGAGTCATACTAAAAATCACTGTGTCTGACTAGCCCTGGCCCCACTCACACCATACCAATGCCCCATGAGAAGGGGGACCAGGCTACAGGGAGAGGGACGTGTCTAGGGTCCCACACTGAAGCTAGGACCTACCCACTGAATGAAGTGGGCGTGTTCCTCCTTCCCCCTGTCCCCAGTGCAGCCCCCGGAGTGAGATGTGTGAAGAGACACAGCTCCCTGGTGTTTCCAACCCACTCAAACGGGTCCATCTATATACACCCTGACCCCAGAACTAGGAAGAGCTGAGTGGAGAGGCTCAGTTCCCCAGCCGGGGAGGTAACAACATAGAGCATGTTTCCTCAAGGGATAACGAGCTTTGTGCACCCCACCCTGGGAGGGCAGTGATGTAGAGTGGGGCACGAGGGGGGAGTATCTATTATGGTCCCCCCTCTTATTGCAGGACATCAGGGCACATGACTACTATCAAGATGCTCCAGGGTCCTTTTTCTGTGCTCCTGCTTGGGGGGCTCTTGGGGGCCCTCCACGCCCAGCAGCAACAGGAAGTCATCTCACCTGACATCTCCATTGTTGACAGGAACAACAACTGTCCAGGTACCTGAGTTGGGTCTCTAGAGTTCTGAGAGAGAAGCGGTATTCATAGGGTAATGGCGGGCTCATATCATAGCCCCCACTCGGCAGGCTCTGACGGGTCCCATGTCATCCCTTCCCCCACCTCCAGAGAAGGCTGACTGTCCAATCAACGTGTACTTCGTGTTGGACACCTCGGAGAGCGTGGCCATGCAGTCCCCCACAGACAGCCTGCTTTATCACATGCAGCAGTTCGTACCTCAGTTTATCAGCCAGCTGCAGAATGAGCTTTACCTGGACCAGGTGGCCCTGAGCTGGCGTTACGGCGGTCTGCACTTCTCGGACCAGGTGGAGGTGTTCAGCCCACCAGGCAGCGACCGGGCCTCCTTCACTAAGAGCCTACAAGGCATCCGCTCCTTCCGCAGGGGCACCTTTACCGACTGCGCACTGGCCAACATGACGCAGCAGATCCGGCAGCAAGTTGGCCGAGGCGTGGTCAACTTTGCCGTGGTCATCACCGATGGCCACGTCACAGGCAGTCCCTGCGGGGGCATCAAAATGCAGGCCGAGCGTGCCCGCGAGGAGGGCATCCGGCTCTTTGCCGTGGCCCCTAACAGGAACCTAAATGAACAAGGGCTGCGGGACATCGCCAGCACCCCACACGAGCTCTACCGCAACATCTATGCCACCATGCGGCCCGACTCTACTGAGATTGACCAGGAGACCATCAACCGCATCATTAAGGTCATGGTGAGCAGCTGTGGCTCGGGCAGAGGCTAGGGATGCTGTCCACCCACCAGCGTGGCAGCAGTCGGAGTTCAGTGTGTCCCTCTGTGAGTAAAGCAGTTGAGGGAGGTTGGAGTCAAGCTGTCTCATATCCGTGAACCCCGCCCAGATTCAGGAGGTGGCACACAGGTGCCTAGGCTCAGGCTAATCTGGGTCTCTGTCTTTTCTGCAGAAACACGAAGCCTATGGTGAGGTGAGTTGGCTCCGTCACTACAGCCCAGCCTATGCTACCTGCTGGCCACCAAGACTGCTGACCCAGCAGAGGACCAACACTGCACTCTCGGTTTCCCACGGCCTTGCTTGAGCAGACCAGAGTAACAGAAGGACTGAAGTCCCCGTCTGCTCTGTTGGGCCTCATGCTCTTGAGCGTCGATGAAATGCCAACCCCATCCCCAGTCACCTCGGGCTGTTTAGTACCCGCCGCCCTGGGGATGGGTGCTGGTACTGGTGTTATCCACCAAACACATGACTTCTGGAGAAGCTGAGTCATGTCGCAGAATTGGGGAGGAGGCAGGGGAAGGGCTTTATCCAACCCAGACTGGAAGCCACCACGTGCCTGTCTTGAGGTTGTACAGCCTTTTGGAAGGTATCCCTTTGGGAAAAGGGAGCAGGTACCCAAAGTCCCACCCTACTCCTTCTGTGGAAACATTCCATCCTAGAACTGCTACTTAAAAGAATGGCGCATCAGTCCCTGGACACAGATGGTGCCTAGCCATGACCAGAGCTCTTTGGTCTTTGTTTTTGTTGGTCATTGTTTAGCTCAGCCTCGTGTACCCAAACCCTGGCTGGATGGTTTGACTGAAAGCTGGCTTCCACCTGCCTAGGACCCTGTGTCTCATCCTTCATCCCTCTGCTGCTTGTCCCTATGGGAATGTGTAGGCACCTCCTCCGAGAGCCCAAGGTTCTGCCTGACCCCATTCCATACCCATCTGGGGGCTTGTCCTACACCCTAACCTCTGCTGTCTATCCACCTTCTTTCAGTGCTACAAAGTGAGCTGCCTGGAGATTGCTGGACCCCACGGGCCCAAGGGCTACCGGGGACAGAAGGTAAGCTGCCGGGAGACCCTGTGGCCTAGGCTTCAGGAAGCCCCGCTGCGTGAATTCCACAGTGAAGGCCAGCTGCCTGTGGGTGGCCTCGGCACTTCCGCACTTGGGGAAAAAAAAAAAAAACCCTAAAATCCGAGTTCTGTTCACTTCCTTTTAAATGGTGTTTTTAAGAGAAGCAGGAAATACTTTTAAAAATCATTCAGATGCCACTTAAAATTCATTCGTGAAGTAAACCAATGTGCTCGTGTTGCATGCTACATTTCTGCCAGTGACATGACTGCTGATTAGCGTAAGGCACCCACTCAGAGGCTTGCTTAGTTCTAGGCTGGCTGTAAGGACTCAGCTTTGAATGGTTAGCCAGCATTTCTAACAACAGGACTGTATAAAATAGATCCCTTCCAATTTCACTCCCCCAGTGTCTGAAACTAACAGTTCATGTGTCAGAAACCAGAGGGGTAGAGATGCGACCAGGCGCTTGAAGTGGCTTTGACAAGTGCAGGGGGAGCTTCTACAGCAGTGGGCAGCTGGGAATCTAGATGTCTCCTGCACCAGGCGTCCCCTGGCTTGGCTTCTTCCAGTCCTGGCCACAAGCAGTGCCCATCCTATTGCCACTCAGGGCTACCTTACAACTCACACAGCAGAGCAGGCAGTCCAGGCCCTGGGAAGTGGATGCCACAGGGACTTCGGAGCAGAGCAGAGCTGAGACACGCCAGCATATCCGACCATGCATCCTGCTTGATCTCTCTCCCTCCTCTCTCCTTTGCCTCTTGACTTTTTTTTTCCCTTCCCTTCTGTCCTTTTGCATTTAAAATGAAAGACTATTAATAAGCAGGTGCAGTTTATTTAGTAAAGCTCTGGTATAAAGTTAAAACTTTGGACTCCTAGGGAGTCTAATTTTATGTAGTTTTCTGAAGCCCCAATCTTGCTAGTTCCTTCGATCCATACCTTACCCGTGCCTATCCCCCCCAAGAGGGCGTAATGCCCCCCCCCCCCCACGAGTGCCATGCTGGTAGTGTCAGCTGTGGCCTGGGCTGTGGTACAGAGGTCCCCAGCTGAGAAGCTGCTCTGTCACATTTGCAGTGTGACTTCATGGAGAGCTGTCTATCACGGCTCAAAGGAGAGTCAGCAAGAGCCTGGTGGGGCCACTGGAGCCCTCAGGGGCAGCTGGTCCTAGTCCAAGATGTTGCCACCTGGGGAGGGACCAACAGCTTTTGCCATACCACCTCTCACAGGAGATGACAGGGTTCCGTGGCCTCAATTTACCCTTTTCCCTGTCTTCTACTTTTAGGGTGCCAAAGGCAACATGGGTGAGCCAGGAGAGCCTGGACAGAAGGGGAGACAGGTAAGGTCCCCATATAGCCTCTGGCCCCCAACCCCTGGACTTGACCCTTAATCACTCTCCCTGCACCCAGGGTTGGAATCACACCCAAGGCTCTTTGTACCTTCTTCACAGGGAGACCCTGGCATCGAAGGCCCCATTGGATTCCCAGGACCTAAGGCAAGTTCTCTACCCAGGGCTGGGATGGGGGAAGGGAAGCGGGGGAAGGTCAGTTTGGAGCAATTCCCTATTGCCCTTGGGGATGTTCACAGCCCACGCCCTGTTGCCAAAAAAGAGAAATGCCTCTACAGTCTGAAGGTCACTCCAACACTATATGTCCAGCCTGACCCTCCTCTATCAAAGCATGTGTTCGGGACCCACATATGACTTCCAGGCGTGAAACAGCCAACTGCACACACCCTCAATGCTGGGTCTGGGCTGTCCGTCACATCTGTTTCTCCAGGGCTCCACCACTGACATGCCCTCGGTGACACCCTGTCTTTTCCTTTCTTCCCTCAGGGTGTCCCTGGCTTCAAGGGAGAGAAGGTAAGTAGTGGTGATGCTGCCCAGGACAATAGTTAGCTACTTCGTCCACTTGACCTGATGGTATGACAGCCCCCGCGGCGGCAGCTCCTGGAGGCGGACCTAGGCTTCTCACCATGGGTCTTGGTCACATTTGAACTGAGGGTCTTCATTCGCACCCCAAAGACAACAGTGTCTGTGAAGCCTGGAATCTCAACCCACGTTTTACTTTCTTCCTCTACAGGGTGAATTTGGATCAGATGGTCGGAAGGTAAGCCTGAGTAAGGGATCAGTGCTCCCTGACTGGCTGCTCAGAATGACCAAGGATTGGGACTAACTAGTCCTTTCTCTTTCTTCTGCAGGGAGCCCCCGGCCTAGCTGGCAAGAATGGAACAGACGGACAGAAGGTAATCGCAGGCCCCATTCCAGCTGCCAGACACTGCCATGCACCTCCCCCCAACACACACACACATGCACATAATTATATTCACACAGATATAGATGCATAAACATACACACACATGCACATAATTATATTCACACAGATATAGATGCATAAATATACACACACACACAGACACACACAGACACACACACACACACACACACACACACACACTGAGGACATTCTGCACCTGTGCACCTGGCCTGGTCCCAGGATTCGGTCTCCATGGAGACAGAAAGACGCAAAAGGGCAACACCCACCACCACTACCCCTCCCCCCTGGCACCCCATCCCCCTCACCCCCCCTCACCCCCCTCCCCCGTCACCTTCCAGTGCTGTGACTAGGGTGTAGCTGGCTTTTCATACAAGGGCCAGAGCGGTGCTGTCACTGACTTGCATGGACCCCAGATCTGCATCCTGATATTCCTACTTCTTCTTTCAGGGAAAACTGGGACGCATTGGGCCTCCTGGTTGCAAGGGAGACCCAGGAAGTCGGGTGAGTGACGTCACCATCCTCGCTATCTATCACATGAAATATCATTGAGAGGACATGGGTACCAGGCAGGGTTGGAAGCAAGTCTTAGGATTCTCTCTTCTGCCCAGCCTCTCCCTGCTTGACCCCCACCCAAGCCTGGAACTCTACTAGTCTTGGGGTCACAACCCACCCCTTCAGGAGCCAACCCTTGGATATGTATGGTTACCAGGCCACAGGGGAGCTCATGGCCCTAGTCTGGGAAGCTCTGAAACTCTGAGGACCAGTCTTTAGGCAAGGCTCTTGTTGAGCCAGGACCTCACAGCCAGAATGAGGAGCAGTTCTGGGGGTGGGGGGCTCCCCCAATCTGTGTCAGCATTCCTGGCTCGTGGGAAGCACAGTCTACTCAGCAGAGGCCCACACAGCCAAACAGCCTTTCCCACCTCCCTCAGGGCCCCGATGGATACCCTGGAGAAGCCGGAAGTCCAGGCGAGCAAGGAGACCAAGGTGCCAAGGTAAGGACTTGATCACATACACCTGGAGAGTAGGCTTGGTCACCGCCCTCAGGAATCCCTGCTTTGGGAATCCCTGTGCCAGCTCAGATTACCATGAGAGGACATCCCAGGCTGCACATGTACCACAGCTCGCCCACCCTCCCCTCAAGCTTTCGGAGACCCTGAAGAAAGCTCTAGTCACTGTAGCTCTTACTCCCCGAGGCCCTGGTGGCCCTTTGCCCTCAGAAGCCCTAGACCTCTAGCCACAGGATAAGCAGCCTTTGCCCAGGAGCCCAGACCTGAGATGCCCTGTCCCTTCTACCTGCCTCCTCCCTTAAACATTTACCTGAGGCCCATCTCACTCTCACCAGCTCCTCACATAGGGCTCCTTCCCCCCCCCCCCCGAGAAGGTTCAGGCTTTGCACTGGGCTCTTGGGTTGGTCTTTCGGGCACCTTGGCAAGCTCTTCCCCCATTATGACGCCTGGCATCCTGTGTGCTCCAAGAACATGGCGGGTATGTAAATGGCCCTGCCTCACTGCCCAGAACCTGTCCATGAACAAAGCCGATGTCACCCCCAACCCTTCCAGGGGGACGCCGGCCGGCCAGGACGCAGGGGACCACCAGGAGACCCTGGAGACAAGGGAAGCAAGGTGAGTTGCAAGCCTGCTCACTCCCTTGGCCCTGGGTACTGTTCCGTACTGTTCAATGCCCTCACCCGTGGGGTGGGGGATGAGAAGAGCTGGCTCAGGGAGGCATCGTGTACCAGCCCTTGTGCATCCCTCAGCCACACTGAACTGTCCCTGCCCTACACAGGGTTACCAAGGCAACAACGGAGCTCCTGGGAGTCCTGGAGTGAAAGGAGGCAAGGGGGGGCCTGGGCCCCGTGGACCAAAAGGAGAGCCCGTGAGTTACCCTGCCCCACAGACACTAAGCCTCTCCTCCTGGACCAGATTCCCCCTACCCTTGCTTCAGGCTCGTCTGTGGCACCACTGTAGACAGAAGGAAGGCCCATTGACAAATGGCACCGGAGATAGGCAGAACCCTCTGTTCCCAGTCAGCCCCTTTCACTAACCTCCCTTCAAGGCTCCCCCAGAGCTGAACTCAGGGCAGGGTCCCCACCCCAGGGCTGGTCCTTAGAGGAGACCGTCTGAGAGTGTCCAGTGAGGGAATAAACAGGAATGACCACGCTGACGGTCCAAGCCACGTCGCAATTGTTGGCCAGGACGTACGCCCAGCCTGACCAGGAACGCCCACACACCGAGTCCTGAGTCTTTGGCTGGGATGAAACTGACACAGCAGCAGTGTGAAGATACAGCCACAGCCACAGGCAGATATCCCTGGGAGAGACTACCAGGCTCACGGTTCCCAGTGTCCTGGGGAGAGCAGGGTCATAAGTGGCCCACATGGCCCTCCCAGCAGTTTTGTTCCCCCTTCATCCTTATGTCCACTCTCTCCAGGGACGCAGGGGAGACCCTGGAACCAAGGGCGGCCCGGGCAGTGATGGTCCAAAGGGGGAGAAGGTGAGTTGCTCTATCAGGAGGCAAGAGGTCTGCTATGAAATAGCACCATCTTCATCCATCAGGAAAACAAAACTCTGAGGTCTAACAACAGAAGGGGCTCAGGGGAGGGAGGGTCCCTGTACTGACTGAGAAAGGAAGACTCAGACAGGCAGGCTCCCGCTCCCAGCTGCCCCTGAGGCTTCTGGAAGGGTACCGCCCATCCTACGCATGCAGTGTATAACCACACAGGCTGCACACTGCTCCGTCTTCCAGGATCCCCACCTCAGACATACATAGTCCTTCCATTGCCTTCCATTGCCACAGCTCTCAAGGATGGTGGTGAAGGTGCCTTCCTCTGAGTGGCTAGGGTCCCAACCACAGGGTGGCCTCACCAGGATTGAGGTTGTCATTCTGTGAGGATGAGAAGAGTGCAAGAGGAAGCACAGCGCCATTCCGACATCACCCTTCCCACGCCAGCGTCTTTGTCCCAATGGGTTAAATAACTTGTTCCTCTCACCCCAAACTTCACATTCCCTCAATACGGCCTCTGGAGAGGATGGATCAGAATTGTTCCTTGGCCAAGACCTGACCAAGACCTGTCTTCTCACAGGGAGACCCTGGTCCGGAGGGGCCCCGAGGCCTGGCTGGAGAAGTTGGCAGCAAAGGAGCCAAGGTATGCTAAGCAAAAGGTGGCAGATACCAGGTTGAAGGGCTATTCCCCAGGACAGGAAGTGTCAAAGGCCGGGACAGAGCCAGCTGTGCCCAGTACAACATGCCTTATTAACCTTTTCACAGGCCTCACCAAGACAAGACCACTACTGGGCAGTGGGCTCTGTTCAGCTTGCTCCCACCCTGAACCGTGACACCCCCAGGGCCAACGGTCACTCTGCCAATCTGTGGGTGCACTGTTAGGCCACAGTATCTCACCATTTTACCCTCATCTTCTTTCTTTGCAGGGAGACAGAGGTTTGCCTGGACCCAGAGGTCCCCCGGGGGCTCTTGGGGAGCCAGGAAAACAGGTCAGTAGAAGAACACTTGCAGCCCCAAGGCCATGACAGCACCTTGTCCTCAGGCTCTGACCTACTCTTTAAGCCTGTTCTCAACCCCTAACCATTCTCCTCCTTGCCCCCCAACCCTCCCACCTGTTCCCTGCCTTGTCCCATGATTTCCTACTCTCTACCCTGCCTGCAACCCTCCATCAACTCCCCGCCCTCCCTCTTACCCCCATCCGTTCCCCACCCTGCCCTAGATCTCCCCACACCACCTTTTCTCCAATCCCCCACCCCCTCCCCACTCTCCCCCAAACCCCCAGCCCACTCCCCACCCACTCTTCAACCTGCCTCCCAAAGTCCTTCCCATCCCCAACCCTGTTCGGTAAACCCCACTCTGCCCCAGCCCCCCTACCCACTCCCCATCTTACGCTATTCAAACCCTTGCCTGCCTACTCCCCACCCTTCCTGGCCCCTAACCCCAGGCAAGGTGGTGGTCCTGATGCCGAGACCTGCCATCTTCTCAGAGCTGGTCAAAACAGATTAGGCCATCACCGTTTCAGGGGGCCAGGCCAGCTCTGACTTCTCTTTTGCCCTCAGGGTTCTCGGGGAGACCCTGGTGATGCTGGGCCCCGAGGAAACTCAGGACAGCCAGGCCCCAAGGTAGGTCCCTTCCTTTTGTCAGTATGGGATGGGGGTCTAAGGCAGTTGTTGCCTGTTGGGGTTCCCAACAGGAGAGTGGCAAGAGAAGCTCTGGGGCTCTGGAAAAGGAGAGAGGCCTCCCTTGAGCCTCTTATTTCTAGATCCTAGTGAGACTGGCCAGGGCAGCAAGACCTGGGCTCTGAGAATGGAACACAATAGATGGCCATGCAGTCTATCTTCTGTCCTCCCCACTAATGTCCTGCCCAGAGAGATGGCAAGGTCCTGAGGGATGGAAAACCATGAGTACTGCATGGTCCCAGTGGCCTCTTGAGTATGTGCCACAGCCCCTGGGTTATATGGCACATCAGTTGCATACACTCCAGTCCAGAGGTGAGCAGCAAGCTAGGCTCACAGCCTCTGCTCCCACCCTGCACTATTTGGACACTTCCTCCTCCTCCTCAGTTATTCCAGCTAACTCAACCTTCCCCTTCAGGGAGATCCTGGAAGGCCCGGATTCAGCTACCCGGGACCCCGAGGGACAACCGTGAGTCATGGCATGGAACAAGAAATCCCAGGAGAACCCTGTGGGGAGGGCCCCAAGGCTTCTGTAGTTCATTTGATGTGGGATTAGGAATAGGGCGGGGCTGGGGGAGGGGCTGGCTTACCTGTCACTTGGTACAAAGGCAGATCTAGCCAGCACCCGGAGAACCAGAGATCAGGCCCCTCCCCTGGGTCGGGTCAGCGTGACTCAACGTGTGTGGCCTCAATGGCCTTTACCTGAGGTGTATGTGAGCTCCTGTATGAACTCTGATATCCAAGAAAACATGAGCAGTGGTCTCAGCTCTGCGGGATGGAGGGCTTCTCTGCCTGTCTTGGACCTGGGGTCTGTGACTGATCTTTGCTTGCTTCACAGGGTGAAAAAGGCGAGCCCGGCCCACCAGGCCCTGAGGTACTTGGCGGTCTTATCTCAATCAGCCATTTCTTGCTGGGGTTGTAGATGTCCTGCATGCTATGTTCACTGTGGGAATCATCTTCCGGTCATGTCCTTGCCCCAGGACAGGCCATGTGGACCCTGGATGGGCTTTAAGTGGTGGTAGCTCCTGTATCCTTTCCCAAACAAAACCCAGAGCTTTCCTGAAAACGCCCAGCCTCCATGCTCACTATGCATACGGTGTCTGTGTTGCCTCTGAGATCCTGATAGTCTGTGGAAGGTCTTATAGTGTGGGCGGGAGTGTGTATACGTACTAACGCGCGTGTCCTGTGCCACAGGGAGGCCGAGGAGACTTTGGTCTGAAAGGAGCACCTGGAAGGAAGGGAGACAAAGGAGAACCAGTGAGTGTCACCATCCGATGCCCAGGGCAGTGGGCTGGCGCTTGAGGGGAGCCTAAGATCCCTGAAGAAATATCCAGCCTGCCTGGCACTAAGCCCCTGAAGGGAATAGTCAGGCTCAGAGACATCCTCTATTCTTCGCCCGCATCCTCAGCCATCCCTGCTGTTGTTTGTTGGCACAGGCCGAGCCCATATCACCTTCATGCCCATGTCCCTAGCACCACTGGGTATGCAGATGGACACATGGGCGCGTAAAGAACAGCGGGGGCAAGGCAGCACATAGAAGGGTGGGTGGCCGATAATGGCGGATGGACAGAGGGATGGGGTTGGCCGTTCAGGGGAGGGATGGTAGGTGGCTGGACAGGTAAGGGATAGATAAGTAAGCACACTGGACACACAAGAGTGACCAGAGGACCAGGGGATGTCTCCGTGTGAGTTATCTCAGGACTGTCTTTGAGTTCCTCAATGGCCTGCTACTCTCTCTCTTGCAAACAAAGCTCTAAGAGTGGCTGCTCAGGACGACGCTAGTGTGGTGCCAGACTCAGGATGAAGTGGGTGGTGCAATCCTTCATGCCCACTGTACTCTCAGCAGAGACAGGGGAATCAACACCCCTAAAGGGCAGAGAGACCTCCCAGGACTATACTGAGCCTACTTCCTATTCCTCTTCAGGACTATACTGAGCCTACTTCCTATTCTTCCTCAGGGCTATACTGAGCCTACTTCCTATTCCTCCTCAGTACTATACTGAGCCTACTTCCTATTCCTCCTCAGTACTATACTGAGCCTACTTCCTATTCTTCCTCAGGACTATACTGAGTCTATTTCCTAATCCTCCCAGGACTATACTGAGCCTACTTCCTATTCCTCCTCAGGCTGATCCTGGTCCTCCTGGTGAACCTGGCCCTCGGGGGCCAAGAGGAATCCCAGGACCTGAGGTAAGTCCACCTCTGTCCCTTTAGCCCATAGCTTCTGGCCTAGTCATGCTGGTGTATGTGGAGCCTCCTGGTTCTGCCCTTATTGGGTCCATGGGTCAGTATGCCCTGGGTGGTAACAGTAGGAGCAACTTGGACCAGCAGCCTCACCTCCTACTGTCATCCTTTGTCCTCCAGGGAGAACCCGGCCCTCCAGGAGACCCTGGTCTCACGGTAGGTGTCACCTAGTATGGAATCAATATCCTTGTTCATGATTGTACTTTTCTGGAAAATGCAAAACAAAACAAAACAAAAACAAACAACAACAACAACAAAACCAAAAGCATCACATACATAGGGTTGGCAAGAGCAAAGTCAGAGGATGAGCTCAGAGGACAAAGTTAGTAGGCATATAGTCAAAGGTCAAAGGTCGAAGCCAACAGGTTTGATGTTGGCAGAGACAAGGTCAGAAGATGAATCAAGATTGGCAGGCAGGCAAGTTCAGAGGGCAAAGTCAGCAGCGGTCAGGTTAGCAAGGACAAGCCGTAATATAGGAGTCACTGGGTGGAGCCGGTATGAGTAAGGTCAGAGGGCAAAGTTGGAAATGTGTGTACCTCCCTCCCCCAACTCTACTCCTTGTCAGCAGACATGGGGTTAGGGTCCCCTATGGAAGCCCCAAGGCAGCAGAGGGTGTTCCCTACCTAAAAGCACCCACTGGGGCTGTGTTGCAGGAATGTGACGTCATGACCTACGTGCGGGAGACCTGCGGGTGCTGTGGTGAGTTGACCTAGCACATCGGGATGTGTGCCTGCTGGAGGGGTAGAGTGTATGGAGCAGGTCACTCACGGTCTCTCTGGCCCCGTACCCTAAGGGTCTTCCCACTCTCTACCCACTAACTCTGTCATCCTGCACACACTTCCAGACTGTGAGAAGCGCTGTGGTGCTCTGGATGTGGTCTTCGTCATCGACAGCTCTGAGAGTATTGGCTACACCAACTTTACCTTGGAGAAGAACTTTGTCATCAATGTGGTCAACAGGCTGGGCGCCATTGCCAAGGACCCCAAGTCTGAGACAGGTCAGTGACAGCCTGGAAGGACCGTGAGGCAGAAACCAGAGCCCTACCTCTAGCCAGAATTATGGCTTTGCCACATACCGCATGATTTCACTCCAGGTGGCCGAGCCATGGTCGCCAGGGTGGAAAAACAGGCTGGGGGACACTGTTCACACTGCTATACCCTTGTAGGCACACGTGTGGGTGTGGTGCAGTACAGCCACGAGGGCACCTTTGAGGCCATCCGGCTGGACGACGAACGAGTCAACTCCCTGTCCAGTTTCAAGGAGGCTGTCAAAAACCTGGAGTGGATTGCCGGTGGCACTTGGACGCCCTCTGCCCTCAAGTTCGCCTACAATCAGCTCATCAAAGAAAGCCGGCGCCAGAAGACCCGGGTGTTTGCAGTGGTTATCACAGATGGGCGCCATGACCCCAGAGATGATGACCTCAACCTTCGGGCACTGTGTGACCGAGATGTGACTGTGACAGCCATCGGCATCGGCGACATGTTCCACGAGACCCACGAGAGTGAGAACCTCTACTCCATTGCCTGCGACAAGCCGCAGCAGGTGCGCAACATGACACTGTTCTCTGACCTGGTGGCTGAGAAGTTCATCGATGACATGGAAGATGTCCTTTGTCCAGGTGAGCGGTGGGACCCAGGCCGTTACCCCTAGCAGGCTGGTAGGTAGCCACCGAAAACCCAGAAGGAACTAACAGAGACTCGGTCTTTTCCTCTCTTCCAGACCCCCAGATCGTGTGTCCAGAACTTCCTTGCCAAACAGGTAACTGGGGTGCCTGAAACCCTAAACCCAGACAGGCAGATCTGCCCCAGCATCCTTCATGTTCTAACAGCCAGAGCGGCTGCAAGGAATTGTGCGGCCTTAAGGGCGTGCCACTGTGGAGGCACCTCTTAGGGAGAAACCCTTGAAGCTCACCCCTGGCATGGTAGAGTCAGGGCCTCAGGGTGAGGACTGCCTTCTGGGAGCATATAGTGTCATCCTAAACCCTTACAGGGTACCATCTGGGCAGAGACTGCTAGCCTGGCGGTGCTTGGCTCTTGGCCGCTGACCAAAAGGCATTTCAGTGTCTGAGGTCTTCCTACCACTAGGGAGCTCTCCTTTTGGTCCACAGGGGCTAAGCCTCTTTTCACTCTTGGATTTCTGAGAGCTCTGTTGTGGGCAGACTTAGCGAGGGGCCATCCACTTGCCAGGGCCTGACAAGCTCTGGTCAAAAGATAAAGCCCTAAAACTGATGGGCCACATGGCTGGTGTAAGATGTCCAGAAGCAAGCACGCTGATACCCACCAGCGGCGGATTGGCTTTGCTTCTTTCTAACCCCGCGGCTGCTTTGTGGCCTTCGTAGGAGGAGACTGGGACCAGAGCTGCTACTCCCAAGGGAGGGTAGGAGGTACCCCTGCTGTGCTGAGGGTCCCTGTCAATGTCTCCCCAAGATGCTGCTGCAGAGTGACTGACTGCCCAGGAGCCTCAGTCCTGAGGCCTTTGGGAGCCATTCAGCTCCCTCTGCAAGCCCCGCCCCTCCCCAGAGAGTTGAGTAGAGCCTGGGACCAGTTCTGCATGGTGGGACTGCTGTCAAGACGGGCCACAAGTAGTAGTCCTCATAGCCTGTACTGTGCATCTGCATCTCCCTGCAAAGCCTCAGCTGTCCCTTGGTCCCACCCAAAGACAGGGTGGCCCCCTGAGCATGTGCACAGGCTCTGAGACCACCTGACAGAAAGGACAATGTGAGCTGGGAGTCAGGGTCTTGCAGTGTTCAAACAGAGGTCATTACCAAGAAAACACTCTCGGGGCATGCCTTGGCCTCAGGTATCCAGTGAAGTTATCTGGAGAAGGACTGGGTGGGGCTCAGAGCACTGGCCTCAAGATGCCAATTCTGGTATCTGTCAGAAGCTAGGGGCCATGTTTGCTATGAGATCCTGCAGCCGCACCCCCAACCCTGGCTCCTGGCACTTTGCCTGGGCTCCCAGGTGATGCTGTACCTTTGGTGGGTGATGGCATCTGACTGCAACAGGGTATTGTATTGTAAGCCTTAAGTGAGGTTTGTATAGGAGAGGTTGATGCCACAGACGCTCCACCCCTCCAACACAGAAGCCAGGTCTTGATCCCTGAGTCTTGCTCCTGATCACAGTAGGAGAAGTTCAAATTTCTCCTCAAAAGCTGTGACACCGGTTGTGGGTTTCAGGGGCTGTCTTTATGGAGAAGAAGCAAGCTCCCCTTTTAGTTGCTAGACTGTGGTATCAAGGAAGAGAGGTATTGAGTCTTGTCACATGCTTGCTCCGTTTTGGTGACACCTTGTGAGGCTTCCTTAGCTATGAAAGCAATGGTCAGCCGTGTTGGTTTCTATTGTTGGGTGAGCCTTGTGTCTCCCAGGCAGAGCCCTTGCTCGCAGTTATGCCTACTGAATTCGATCCCTTGCTCATGTCTCATGGAGGGGTCACTTCTGTGTTCAAAGAGCTGTCTCTCTCCATCTTCCTTTCTGGTAACTTCTGTGTCTGGCTTGTAGAGGGTGACACTGGGTGATAGGGTCCAGGGACTCCAGGATGGGGTACAGGGTCAGACAGTTTCCACCTGTGGCCACATTAACTCTGGAAGGTGGCAAGCTCAGGAGGAAATAGGAACTTCAACCTACACTGAGGCCTCAGGGCTCCACAAAGCACAGTGCTCCTTACAAGGTCCCCTCCACATTTCCCAGCTCCCTAACACCCTTCTGCTGGCCTTATAAAGCACTTTTGCATTTACTGCTATGTGACATTTTAAGGTAAATTAGACATGGTGGTGGGAGCCTCAGTACTGACCTTAGATGGGGGTCTTTGTAAACAGAAAGGCCCTGGGTGAGCATCCCTGTGAGCGTTTCTGATACGAATATGGTGTCAGTAACGCTATCAACTCTGACCTAGCCCTGACCCTTCTGAGCCAAGTAGCTAGCCCTGTCCACCCAGAATAGAGGTACAAAAAAGAAGAGGTGGGGAGAAAGGGACAGAAGCAGAAAGGGAAGGAAGGAAAGAGTTTGAGACATGACATGAGAGAGGAAGAAAGAAGAGGTGAGAGAGGGAGAGGAGAAGGAAGAAGAGAGAAGTGGTGATGAGGGACAGAGGGAGGGTCTTGCTCCCCCTTGGCGTCTATACCACTATCTCAGACCCTCAAGGGCCGGTCCTAGAATAGCAGATCACATCTCTAGGACAAAAAGGTTAGCGTTGTGGTTTTGTCTGTGGGCGCTTTCTGGAGCTGTCTTCCTTGGGATGTAGGTGTGGCACTGAGGGGAAGCTTACAGCCTTTGTGAACCTCTCTCTGCTGGGCTTGGGCACTAACACTCCACGCTGAGTCTCCCTAGAGCTCTATGGATCCCCCTCAGGGGATGCTACCAGGGTGAGTCTCCTTGGCTGTGTTGCTTGCTATGAGCATCTTCACCCCAGCCAGCCTCCTGCCTAGGCCAAACACCACCACCACCTCCTACTTGTCCCCCTGGGCTCAGTGTCTTTGGTCCTAACTACTGTCCATGGTCAGAGGCCTAAGGAGCGCTGGAGGCCAGCCACACCCACTGGACCCCCTAAAGTCTTCTCTGGACACTCCCTTGCAGATGAACCATGGCCTGGCAGCAAGCCCCCGGTCACCTTCCTCCGCACGGAAGAGGGTCCGGACCCCACCTTCCCAAAGACCATCCCCCTGCTCCAGCAGTTGCTAAACGCCACGGAGTTCACACAGAACCCAGCTGCCTACTCCCAACTGGTGGCCGTGATGGTCTACACCGCCGAGAGGGCCAAGTTCTCCACAGGGGTCGAGCGGCAGGACTGGATGCAACTGTTCATTGACACCTTTAAACTGGTGCATAGGGACATCACAGGGGACCCAGAGTCTGTGCTGGCACTCTGCTAAAGCCTTGGGTTCACCGTGAGCAGATAGCCAGAGCTGACCTCTCATTTCTTATAGGCAGTAGGGATCTGCCCTCCCAGTCCTGGGGCCAAAAGTCTAGAATCTTACATCTCTGGAGGGATCCTCCTACTTCCTCCAGCCTCTGGTGGAGCTGCCATCCTTGGCTTGTGGGCACACCATTCCAGAATCACATCCGTCTTTCCATAGCCTGTTCTCTCTGTGTCTCTGTGTCCCCTCTCCTTCTTTTTGTAATGTTTTGTGTTTTGTTTTGTTATGCTTTTAAGAGACAGGGTTTCTCTGCATTACAGCCTAGGCAGTCCTGGAACTTGCTTTGTAGACCAGGCTGGCCTCGAACTCATGGAGATCCCCCTGCTTCTGCCCCTGCCTCAGTGCTAGGATTATAGATGTGCACTGCCACGCCTAGCTTTGTCCTCTTCTTTATGAGGACACCAGTGATTGAAGTGAAGGTCCACCTTAAACCCCAGAAGCTCACATCTGGCAAAAGGACTGTACAGGGGGCATTATGTTAAGGTTCTTGGACTGTAAACTTCCAGGACTCTTCCAGCTGGGCTGCCCTGTGTTTGAGAGCACAGATGGGGAGGGTGCCATCTGAATGCTTGGGGAGGTCCCCCTCCCATCCTGGTTCTGCTTCAGCCCCATGTTTGATGTCAGGTATGTGTGTGTAGCCCACAGAAATCTTGGAACTGAAACAAGAGCCTTAGTGTATCTCAGCCACTGTCATGCCCTCTAGAACAAAGTGCCAGGGCTGCCTGCCAGTGTACCCCAAACACCTGTGTGCCCCGCCTGGTCTCTGGGAATGTAAAGACATCATAAGGAAACAGGCAGGACTTTTGGTACCCTCAGCCACCTCACTGAGAACCATAAAAGCATCCTCTCCCCCACCATGGGGAGTGGCAAGGGACTCACTGCAAAGTCACTAGCCATCGATGTAGGCTCCCGAACCTGATATGTTCTGATAGAGCTCAAGGGGCCTCATCTGGCTGGACGGATGTCCTTGTTCCTATCTGTGCCCCTCTCACGCAGGGTAACATCCCAGATATACTGCCCATAGCAGGCCAGGGCTAGACTTCCCTGCTGTGAGTCACAGAACTCCACAGACATGGAGCACAGAGCTCCCTGAGTCCTCGAACTCCAAATTACTTGTGCATTTTCACCAGTGTCTCCCCCAGGCCCTGAAGATGTTGATTTTAAGGAAAAGTGCCCCAGCCAGTGACTCCCACTATATGCCTGCCTCTGAGTTTGTGGTAATAACTGTGAGGGTTCCAGTCAGTTATGAGAAGCTAGGAAGTCCAGTTGTCCCAGAAAACTGTCTGGACATTCAGAACAGATTCTCAGGACCCTGGGCAATAAATAAGGCATGTGGCAGGCACTTACTGGCTTGGGGGCTCAGCCTCAGAGGTAGTAAGCAACAGTAAAAACTTTTATGAAAAGATGAAACCTGTAACTAAATGCATTGCATTGCTGCGGTCAAATGGCAAGTTGGACTAACATACACTGGGATGGACCCTCACACACAAGTGGAGTGGGATGGGGGTGGGGTGGGTACTCTGGCAGCTGGGTCCTGCCTCAGCCTTCTTGGTCATATATGACTCAAGTCAGACTGGTCTTAATGTGATTCCCTGGCATCCCAAATGCCTGGGCCATGGCGGCATGCACAGAGGAGCTGAACCCATCTTCCCCAAGGGAAAGCCTAGATGGACGCCTGGTGAATAGGTAGCCAGGGCCTAGCCTGTGGCCTCTGACACCCGTGTATATGTGGTGTGTGTGTGTGTGTGTGTGTGTGTGTGTGTGTGTGTGTGTGTGTG
>OU015751.1:7736420-7762578 GCA_907169655.1 Acomys percivali
CTGCAACTCTCTAGGGATTGAAGCAAGTCAGGCGGAAGGGGTCTAATGACCACTCTACTCCCTGTCTCCCCAAGATTTCCTTAGGTCTGGAGCTTTGATGCTTCACTGGTCTATAGTTCCTGGCAGTGTTTTGGGACCCATACTGTTCACAGAGTCCAGGTTAGTGTCACAGTGCCCAAACTGCACACACACTGAGTCCAGTTCACTCTCTGGACCCAAATGGGTCTCCATGTCTAATCCATGCTCTTAGTCCATTTAGTGCTTAGTCCAACCAGGCCCAAACCACACACTGAGCTTGGCGAGTTCAGCTAGAGTCTCGGGGGCAGGACCACATGCTGAATCCAGCCAGAGTCTCAGGGCTGGGACTGTGCACCAATCCCAGCTAGAGCCACTGGGCCCAAACTGCCTGCTGAGTTCAGCTAGGGTCTCAGAGCTAGGACTGAGTGCCAAGCTCAGGCAGGGACTCTGGGCCCAAACCGCATGCTGAATTAAGCAGTCTCAGGGCCAAGACTGTACGCCAAGCTCAGCTAGTGTCTTTGGGCTCAAATTGCCTGCCTAGCTAAGCTAGGGACTTTGGGCCAAACCACGTGCCGAGCTCAGCTAGAATCTCAGGAGCTGAGCTGCGCACCAAGCTCAGCCAGGGACTCTGGGCTCTAACTGAGTGCTGAATTCAGCCAGGGTCTCGAGGCCCAATCCATGTGCCAAGCTCAGCTAGGGACTCTGTGCCCAAACTGAGTGTTGAGTCCAGCCAGAGTCTCAGGGCTGGGACTGCACACCAAGCTCAGCTAGAGTTTCTGGACCCAAACAGCCTGCCAAGTCCAGCTAGGGACTCTGGGCCCAAACCACGCACTAAGCTCAGCTAGGAAATCTGGGCCAAAACCATGTGCTGAGCTCTGCTAGCATCTCAGGGGCTGAACCTAGGCATGAAGTTCAGCTAGGGTCATGGGCCCCAAATCTTGCACTGAATCCCCTCTCCCATAGCAATTCCCACTGTTTACCACGCTAATCCCCTCTGCCGGAGGGTTCCCAGCTGCAGACCTCAGCGGTCACTGCTGCTGCTCTGGTCCAAGGAAATCCATGCTCCTCCTGTGTGCAGGGGTACGCAGGTTTTCTGTATTTTGGTCGTTTCGAGCTGAGGAGTACTCCCGCTGTAGTGGGGTGGGGAGCTTGGTGTTCCTGGTTCAGAATTCTGTGCAATTCCCTGAATCGTTTACTGGAGCTTCTAAACACGGTCCACACTGCTATCCGCCATCTTGGATTTCCCTCTAAAAGCATTTTGAAGGGGAGCGATGAATAGCCAAAACTATCCCAAGTCTCCAAAGGCACTGCCTCTTGTTTTTGGCTCACATTTATACCTCCTCTCAGCATTAGGTTAAGGATGTTTTTCAGCTGGTTAATAACCAATCTCCCGCACATGGTTGTTCAACTTTTAAGGGGATAAACATCACCTGTTCTCTCACAAGTCTTTTTCTCATCCCCCACTTATGATCTAATCAAAATATGTTTATCTTTCCTTCACAGGCTAAACATAGTTTCCTCAGGTTTATACCCCAAACAAATGACAGATAGTAATCATCAGGAAACCAAGACTTGGGGTTTTGCAGACACCAGGACTGCAAGATGGCGTCGCTGGTGCCACTGAAGGACAAGAAGCTCATGGAGGTTAAACTTGGAGAGCTGCCAAGCTGGATCCTGATGCGGAATTTCACCCCTAGTGGGATTGCAGGAGCCTTCCAGCGAGGCTATAACCCGTACTACAACAAGTACATCAACGTTCGGAAAGGCAGCATCTCGGGGATCACCATGGTGCTGGCAGCCTACGTGGTTTTCAGCTACTGCATTTCTTACAAGGAGCTCAAACATGAGCGGCGACGGAAGTACCACTGAGGGGTCACCACTGAGGGCACTGCGTGCCTGACAGCCCCGCCCACGAAGAATTCCACTGTGGAGGACTCTTTATATCCTGACAACTAGTGTCCAATAAAAGGTGACTGACTGGTTCAAAAAAAAAAAAAAGAAGAAGAAGAAGAAGAAGAATGTACCACAAGCCGTTTTCTTTTTATAGCCTTTGCTAATAAGTATAACCATACTTGGGAGCGTTCTCACGGAATGGCGCGTGTGAAAGTCATCCGGATGGTTTATTAGTGATGGAGAATAGAGACAGGAAGTAACCAACAGGACATCTGAGGATGCAGGATGGCGTGAGCACCAGAGAAAGAGTCATGGAAGCTAGAAGTGGACTGTCTAGTGAGAGATGAGGGTGTCTTCGCAGTCCTCAGGAGCCACACGCACACACACATACACCCCCAAAGTGAGGGAAGCACTACAGCCTGTTTCCTGCTACATGGCTGTGCTGGCTTGTCTTATGTCAACTTGATACACAAGCTAGAGTCATTGGAAAGGAGGGAACCTCAGCTGAGAAAACACTTCCATAAGAGCTGGCTGGAGGGCATTGTCTTCATTGGTGATGGGTGGAGAAAGTTGCAACCCACTGTGTCTAGTAAAGGAAGTGGTTTCACCCCTGGCTTGGTGGTCCTGGGTTCTTTAAAAGAGCAGGCTGAACAAGCCACGAGTAGCAAAGCAGTAAGTAGCACCCCTCCATGGCCTCTGCATCAGCTCCTGCCTCCAGGCTCCTGTCCTGTTTAAGATCCGGTCCTAACTTCTTGAAACGATGAACAACAGAAAGAAGTGTAAGCCACATAAACCCTTTCCTCTCCAATTTGCTTTCTGTTCCTGGTGTTTCATCACAACAATGGTGAGCTTAATTTAACTAAGACAATAGCGATGAATCCAGGGCTCAGGGCATCCAAGAGCTGGATGCATACCACACACCACCACACACACCACACACACACACCACCACCACCACCACCACCACCACCACCACACACACCACACACATACCACACACACCACACACACACACCACCACCACCACACACACACACACACCATACCACACACACACCACAACACACACACACACACACACACACACACACACACACACACCACACCACCTCCATGAACTCTGCATTTAGGAACTCTGCATTTTGGGCTTTCACTTCATTACTCACAGATTAAGGGGTTCCCTGGCTGTGTTCCCTGTCACAGTCTCAGTCCTCGACCATGCCCCTAAAACCCAAGCACAGCCAGGCAGGTTTGTGTTCAGAATTTACTAGAAGCCACGGGTAACAGAGGGTGTCAGGCTGGATGCTTGCAGAACACCACCCCCAATCAGGCCCTACCACAAACCACCTCTGTTGCATCTTCTGATGCTACGCAGATAGCTGTGTGTAGAGCGCCAACCTCACACCGCTGATGTCATGGCTGAGTCTCCCCCAAAGCAAGGCTTGGGCTACTTAAGACAGGTAAGAAATACTGCAGGTTGGACCATCCATTGGGGGGAGATCTCTTCACTCCTTCCGGGCTTCTAGGCTACGAAGCACCATCGCAGCCTGGGTCGTGGCTTCCTGCAGAAGGCTGGAGATTCGATGACGGGTCTGACAGACACAGAAGGACATGTTACCCTACTACCTCCATGCTTGCTGTGGCCTGCTGCTCCTGACAGAAAAATCACAGTGCCACCTCTCCATGGCATACCCACCTCACAGTGACTAGGGTCATCTTGGACAGGCACTCCTGAATTTCTCAGTGTGGATAGGAGCTATGGGGACAGCCATACACACTGACCCCCACAGACTCCCATCCCATTTTTTCTGCTTCTCCCCAGACTGCTGTGGGGTAGAGATGTTTATATAAAACATGGAGGGGGCAGGGCTCCTGTGGTTCATACTGTCTAAAGCTAATCAGGGAGGGGCCAGGCCCGAAAGACAGCCTATTGCTGGCATCCCATCTAAGAACTGAGCCCTTAAAAAGGCCTCTTCAAAATATCTAAAAGGCAGATGCTTAAGAGTGGGATAGGGATAGTGTCTGCTAACTGGCAGACATTTCCTTCAAAGTGATTTTTTTAAGTGTCCTAGAACTTTCTGGAGTGATGGCTCTACAATACTGTGACTGTGCAGAACCTCTACTGAATTGTATACTTTAAAATAGCAATTTGGAAGGATAGCAGGCTACCAAGGAGAGACTTGCTACCCTATGAGCATATACAGGGGGAGGAGGTCCCCCTCAGTCACAGTCATAGGAGAGGGGAGTAAGGGGAAAATGGGAGGGAGGGAAGAATGGGAGGATACAAGGGATGGGGTAGCAATTGAGATGTTCTATGAATAAATTAATAAAATATATATAAAAAAAGAAAAAATAGCAATTTGGGGGCTGGAGAGATGGCTCAGAGATTAAGGGCACTGACTGCTCCTCCAGAGGTCCTGAGTTCAATCCCCAGCAACCACATGGTGTCTCATAACCATCTATAATGAGATCTGGTGCCTTCTTTTGCCCTGTAGGTGTACATGCAGGCAGAGCACAGTATACATAATAAATAAATAAATAAATAAATAGTAATTTGTATGTTCTGTGAATTTTACCTCAATAATACAATCAAAGTGTCATGTGGCTATTATGAATGCTGAGGTTCAGTTCATTTCATAAAGCCTTTGTTTTTCCAGCTCCTGGGGTGTCGGTGCTTTGGAGTCCCCCAGCCTGGAGTGGCCAAGCCCTTTAGTTCTGCCATGAGAGCAGGGAAGATGCTGTGGGCACTATCTAGCAACTCTATCTCTTAGTCATAGCAGAACTCAAGGGAAGGGAAATGTCAAAGTATGCCAACAGGCACCTGGTCACCCTATCCCTATGTCCCCTGGCTAGACTGCAAGGGCTTGTTCCTTCACGTGACTAGTAAGAGTCAACCCTGACCACAGCAGACTTGGAAGGTCCCCCGGTGGGGTCTGGCATCAAATCTGCCCCCCTGCCCACCTTCTCTTTAAACGCATCATCGGTCATGTCCTTCAGGTTGGTGAGCACGTTGAAGTATGCGCCAAACACACCTGTCTCCAAGGCCTTGGCTGCCACCTGCAGAGACACCAGAGAGAGAGCCTGCTTCTGGACCCACAGTGCCCCTGAGCCTCTTGAAAAATCTCACCCCTCGTGTCAAGACTGAGCATGCTGATAGGGCAAGGGCTCCAAGCAGGGAAGTGCATTCTTCACACCATTAGACATGACCCTACCCACAGAGACCAGGCTCCCGTGGCCATTTTGGCCTGAGGCCTGAACCTGGAAAAAGGTATCTAGGCTGCTGGAGGCCTGAGGAGGCTGTGAAGGTTGGCAGTATCTTGTAAGAGGCCATCAACCCCGCTGAACTTGCCCTCAGCTGCTACCAGCCTGCAAACTAAGGCCACTCCCAGGATAGAGGGTTACTTCCTGGGGCCTCAGGACCAAGCACTGGAATACACTGCATACTGCAGGGTTGCTGGGTTAGCTGCAGGAGTCATAGGGTATGGCTCTGGTTTGTCCCATCCCCCACACTGGACACAGATGAGTGATGTCTGAGTCCAAAGGCGGCCTTGGGTATTTTCCAGTATGTAGGGATAAGTAAGGGTGGCATAGCTATAACCAGAGGCTCCGAGGGAGAACACTGAACAAGAGTGTAGGTAGCACCCTGAGTTTCTGTAACTCCCCGGCACCCTCATACCTGCATGTCAGACAAGCAGGCCAGGTTCCCACATAGGGCCAGTTCCTGCAGCACTGGCCACAGCTGGGACACAGTCTCTCCCAGTTTCAGTGGCACGGCAACTGCCTGTCTCAGCCCCTCCTGCAGAGCACATGCACGCCTAGAACCCAGGCAGTGAGATATGAGCTGGGGGCAGAGTACCTTCTGACCCCAACCAGCACTGTCCCTTCCCACAGGCTGAGCACATGGACTCAGGAGTGACAAAAAGATCATCACTCATTGCCCATGGTGCATCTGGGCCAGCTCCCTAGACACTGAGACCCATGGCCCAGAGGGTCTGGCAGGGCCACCTGGCCAGTGCCTTGCTCACCTGTCCTTCTCTTCAGCTGTGTTCTTGGGCAGCTTAATTGCCTCCTACAGGAAACAAAAAGACCAAAACACACATGATGAATGACCATGAGGGGCTGGACTGTGTCCTGGGACATGGCTGCTGAGGGCAGCATGGGCCGCACCCATCCATGGCCTGCGCCCATCCATGGCCTCCGGCATGGGCATTTCCCACTCAAATGCATCATGTGCTACAGGCCACAGGCAGGGACACATTCCTTGGGGATGATGTTTCTGTTGGTGGCTGTGGTTTATGGACCTTGGCACTGAGGCCTGGGTGCCATGGGTCCAAGTGGCCATCTGGTGAAGACAGGTGAGTGGCATTCTCTGGGGAGTCTTGTTTCTAGAAAAAGACACCTAGAGCCTTTAAAGGCCCCTGCTTCCTTCCCAGCATCCTTCCCACAGTACCAGCCTCTCCTAGTGCCACTTCCAATGTAAAATAACAGGAACAACTTAACCATGCCCAGTCTAAACACAAAAGAGTGATGCTGATGCGGGGAGCCCTAAGGCCTTCTCTGCCATGGTGCTGCATCCCTTGTCCCTGGCCATCGGTAGATCTGGCCTTCCTTCTGAATGGCTACTGGGATGGTTCACAACCACAGGAAGGGAGTCTGTGTGGTGAGTGCTGAAAATCCCAGGCTCTCACTGCAGGGCAGGACAGGACAGGGGGCGGCTGACTAGGGGTACAGCCACTGCCGTTTTGGATATTTACCCAGATCTCCACCAGAAATTCATTGTCAGTATCCCTTGTGTCAGCAGTGAGTGACAGGAGAAGCTATGGACTCACTGTCTCTGGATAGCTTGTCACTATGTCACAGCACGTATGGGGAATGCGGCACTCGATCCGGCTTCTTGGCCCTAGAGTCCTCATAGTCAGTTCTGTTTCCTAACTTATTGTAAGTTTTATTATGTTTTCATTTGTTGTTGTTGTTGTTTTAATGAGAAAAGTATATATAAGTAGCATTTTGCTTCTAGGAATTTCTTATATACTTAGTGGCTCCTTCCCTGTTTGTTTATTTATTTCCAAAACTCCATCTTATGGCTGCATATGAGGGACATTAATCAATCAACACTTACACAAGCTTCATTTCATATTATTTTATATCTTCTCATATGCTTTGGATGTTTTTTGTCATTTTTCTTTGCTTCCCTTCAGTTCATTTCACTTATCTGACTTTCTCTTATGGTTTTCGGAGTGCTCACCTTATTTCTTACTTCCAATTTCTAATGTTAGAATTGTCTCTGAATTTCTAATATTTATGTCTGAACTTGCATTCCTCTTTAAATGCCTGTCTGTGTCTTTACATCTCTGCCTGTGGTTGTGTGTGTGTGTGTGTGTGTGTGTGTGTCTGTCTGTCTGTCTGTCTGTCTGTCTGTCTTTCTGTGTAGTCCTGTGTCTCAGTCACTCTCCATCTCTGTCACTCGGTTTTTATCTGTCTCTACCTCTACCTCTCTGTGTCTCTGCTTATGTATCTCTCTGTCTCTGTGTGTTCTATCACTGTGTGTATCCCTCTCTGTGTTTGTGTGTGTGTGTGTGTGTGTGTGTGTGTGTCCGTCTCTGTGAAGCCCTCTCTATGTCTCTGTGTTGTGTACATCTCACTTCTGATCATCTCTTTCGTCTGCTCAGAGCCTGGCCCTGCATCCTTGCTATGTCTTCTAATCTATCCACAGCCCGTAATTATTTCTCAAGATTGTTCTCCGAACTCTCCTCATGGTTCCTGCTATCTTATGGCTGAGGGGTTCTTTCTAGTCTAAGTCCCTAATCTCCACATTTCTTCTGTTAAGATTTCTATGACCTCCTTAAAGCTCCAGCCTGCTGAGAAAGTCAGGAAAGGGCGCCACCCCTGCAGCATGCCTCTCACCAGGGCACAGAGCTGACCTCCATGGTAGGCCAGACAACCTACAGGCTTCCTTACTGCAGGTCTCTAGAATCTAGGGTCCAACACTCACACATCTCTGGCTTAGAAGCCAAGATCCTGGCTGGCCAGCCTGAGAGAAGTGTTTGTTCCTGCACTCAAGGTTGCCAGTCTGTATCCCTCCAGGATCCTGAATTCCAGAGTCCCCCATTCTGAGCTCCTGCCCCCCAAAGCTCCTTCCCTGGGACAGGATCCTGTTCTCCTAGAAGAGTGGTCAATCATGTCACCTTCCCAGTGGGCCCTGGCTACAGATTTGCAGGCTACTGTGACTAGCAAGCCTAGTCCTGGCAGGTCTGCACACTTACCAAACAAGCAGCAAAAGCCCTGGCATCAGCATCTACCAATGAGGTCAGCTGGGCAGAGGCCGCATGGAAGGGTGGGATCAGACGCCGCATGGTGGAGTCCAGGTGATCAAACTGGCGACGCCCATAGGTCATCTGGCCCACCATAGAAGCCAGAGCTGCGCCCTGGTAAGGGCAAAGATATAAGGGAGTCCTGGCTCGGGGACTGCCCTGTCCTCTAGCAGGGAACCCCAAGTGCAGGAAAATGAACTATAGAGTCTCAACCGTCAGGGCCCCCCACTACAGAGTCTCCCACCCCTGAGTCCCGCCCCCCAGGATCTCCCACTCTGCCCCACCCCAGCCGTACCCAGTCCTGGGTCCTGCCATGTAATGGCTCTGCCCTCAGGGACTCACCAGGGCTGCAACAGCTGCTGCCACGGAGCCCCCGCCAGGGGCAGCAGAGCGGGCGCCCACCTCCCGAACAAAAGCGTGCAGTGACTTGTCCACCAGGCTCTGCTGTGGTCCACTAGCCGGGACCAGGTACCTACCCAGTGGGAGAAACTTAACGAAGGGTAGATATACATACACCCTTACCCGCAGCCTCAAGCTGAGTGCCGGGAGAGAGGAGAAACAGACCTGCCAGGATGGGGTGCTAAGGAATTAAGCAGAGCCCTTGGAGGATTGGTTATCAGGCTCAAGATCTGGGGCTCTGACTCTGTTTCCTGTCTTTGGGTCCCTTTCCCCTAACTGGCCCAGTCCTACTTGATACACCAAGGCGGGTTGGTACCCACGGGAAGTCTCCCCTTCTCTGAGAAGATAGGGAGGGGGGACAAGGGGAAGTAAGAGGGAGGGCCTGGGAGGGGAGGAGGAAGGGATGTACCCAGATGTAAAGTGTATTAATAAATTAATTAATTAATAATAATAAAAAGATTCGGGGGCCAGAGATGTGAAGATTGGGAGGAAGTTGAAGGTGGGAGAAGAGGGGTAAAGCAAGTAAAAGAAAAAAAAGAAAAAGAAAAAAAGGCAAGATGGGAGCAGAGTGGGGGAGTGGGGGCGGGGCTGAGAGGCCTCACTCGATGATCCTCTCCTTTGGGTCGAAGGGTGCCAGGGAATCCAGGCCCAGCCGGTTCACCACCTAGAGAGTGAACACCTCACCTCAGCCAACTGTTTAGCTTAGCTTCACCTTGACAAATTCGCCCACACTCGCTTCCCCGCTCGCTTCCTGACAGGCTGAGCAGTACAACAGAAACACCCCATGCTCCCAGGGAAAACATGATCGAGAAAGAGCTGCCCACCCTTCCCTCGCAGCCGAGCCTCCGTGGCCACGGGACAAGACTCTAACTCAGAACCTAACGGATTCTTACAGCCAGGGGCAGCCTTGCTTCACCTGCATATAACTCTGAGGAAAACTGAGTTTCACCTAAAGTCAGGATACAGCTAAAAACTGGCCCCATTTCAGATTAGAATTCATCTCAGGCAAGACCAGTCGACCTTTTATGTAACTGTGCAGCAGTGACAGCAGGTCTCACCTTCTAAAGGCAGAAAGGGACACACACACTTGAGGGACACAAGCTAGGCGCACCCCAGAAGTGGTTACAGAGATAAGAAAGAGTTAGGTCTCAGAATCAGCAAGCACTGAGGAACACTTTTCATGAAAGAATAAGAAGTTAATCCTCCCCGCACCCCTACCCCTACCCCAACCCCCATCCCCAATCCCCCCTCCCGACCCCCATCCCCAGCAGATCCCGGGCCCACTGCATTGAGCAAAGGTGCCTTAGGCAAACAGACATGCTTGTGGAGAGAATCGTTTGTAGATGGGACCAGAGAGGGTGTGCGCCTGGGACATGCGGACCCAAATCCATGAACTGTCCGTTATAGGGCTGTAAGGAGCCTGCTGGAGGGGCTGGCAGCAGACATGGCTCTTCACAGGACAGCCAGCCCAGGAGTGTGGAAGGCAAAGAACATGAAGTTTATAGAATACAAGTCACAAAGGAAGCCTTGGTAATGCTCTTCTAAATGACAGTGATAATGGAAAGTCTAACTACAAGTCAAAGGCTGGCGACAGAGTGGGTCAGTAAAGGGCTTGTCAGTCAAGCACAAAACCTTGAGTCATGGCCCGAGGGTCCATCTCAGGGAGAAAGAAGGAAAGAAAGAAGAAAGAGCTAAAATCCTGACATGATGACAAGCACTTTACTGCTAATTCCAGTGCCAGGGAAGTGCAGACAGGAGGCCTAGGCTACTTGGTGAGTTCCAGGTCAGTGAGAGATCCTGTCTCACACACACACACACATACACACACACACACACACACACACACACACACACACACACACGTAGACAGCAACTTAAGAATGATACCTGAAACTGTCTTCTGTCTTACACACACACACACACACACACACACACACACACACACACACACACAAAGGTAGACAGCAACTTAGGAATGACACCTGAAACTGTCTCCTGTCTTACACACACACACACACACACACACACACACACACACACACACATCGACGAAACAAAGGAGGTGAAGGAGGAAGAAGGGGGGTTGGCTTTCAGGTGGGCCCCTGGGAACATCAGCTTGCTGCTGGAGCAGCCGAAGGCCTACACCCTTCTCCGTGCCTCCCTTGACATCTCACTCCACAGCTCGCAAAGGGAGCACAGCCCGCAAAGGGAGCACAACCCACCAGCCGTATCCGGTGCTCCTCCTCCAGAACAAACAGCTTCTCCTTGTCACAGTAGAAGGCTGCGGCATCCAGGAGGGCCTTCAGGGGCACCAGGCCCACCAGCTGCGAGCCCACCACGGGCAAATTCAGCTCCTGTGAGACAGAGGCGAGGTCAGCGCCTGGGGCGGCAGTGGTAGGGGACGGAGGGTGGGGTGGGCTGGGGGGTGTCAGTTCTGGATATCAGACACGTGTGGGGCACCTGCCCTACCCACCTGAGCCTCCCTGCAGGCCTCCTCATAGACTGTGTGCAGAGCTGTGACCTCAAAGTCCAGGAGGTTTGTAGACACTTGAGCCAAGTTCTTTTCATCCAGGTACCAACCGATGCCCTGAACTTTTTTCAGACGTCCCGGCTACAAAGATATATATATATATATATATATATATATATATATAGATAGATAGATAGATAGATAGATAGATAGATATAGATAGATAGATATAGATATAGATATAGATATAGATATAGATATAGATATAGATATAGATATAGATATATGTTCCCCCCCCCGGCCTGGGCTAAGAATCTCCCCTCTGCCTGGCCCCTGCCCCAGCCTTCACAATGCCTGGCCTCTGACAGCCTCTTGCATTTGTGTCCCCTAGGCAGATGAGTCAGGCGAGGTGGCCCAGATGGCTGGGTTGGCACTGAGTCTCTCCTTGTTCTTTCTGTCTTCTTTGGTCTGGCTAGAGAGATGAGGCAAACAAAAACAAAAACAAAAACAAAAAAACCAAAACAAAACCCACGGGCCACATAAAAACTGAGGCCCCAGAGGCCAGGCTTGGTGCCAGTCTCTGACCACGCTGTGGTCTAGAGACCTAGGCACACTGATGTGAGAGGCCAAGGGAAATCCCAACTTCCCTGTGGTCCACCTCCCACCATCACATCAGTCACTCTGATGCTGTCTGTTTGATGACCTCTGACCTCACCTTTGGAAAGGGGCATTAAAAAAGGACTCGAGGGCCGTTGTGCCTATAGACAGTGGATGCTGCAGGAAGCTAGGCTCCTGGGGCCTCCCCGTCCAGTAAGATGTGAGGTTGGGACCGATGGGAAGACGGGGCCCTTCACCTCCTTTCACTGGCTGACATGGCGTCTAGAGATGTGATACTCAAGCTAACTGACAACTTCTATGCAGACCTGGTGGGGAAGCTTCCAGGGGAGGAGGGGGAGGAGGGGGAGGAGGGGGAGGAGGAGGAAGGAATACTTAGAACATCTAGAAGGACATGGAAATGTGAAGACACCTGGGATTGCTAGGCTGCTGTTTACACAGAAACTTGACCCTGTCTGCTTCTGTGGAAATGTCTGCTAAAACAAAGACTGCTGGGGCTGGAGAGATGACTCAGGGGTTAAGAGCACTCGTTGCTTTTCCAGAGGACCTGGGTTCGATTCCCAGCACCTACATGATGGCTCCTAATCATATGTAAGTCTAGTCTCAAGGGACCCAGTGCCCTCTTCTGGCACACATGCAGGAAAACACATATGAAAAATAATTTGGGAGGGGGCTGCAGAGATGGCTCAGAGGTTAAGAGCACTGGCTGTTCTTCTAAAGGTACTGAGTTCAATTCCCAGCAACCACGTGGTGGCTTACAACCGTCTGTAATGAGATCTGGTGCCTCTTCTGGCATTTAGGCAGAATACTATATAAATAATAAATAAATAAATCTCTAAAAAAATTTTTTTAAGGGAGTCCTCAATATCAAATTCTGATCCTGAGATCCCACAAGGCTGTGACACTAAGGTGAACAATTTCTCCAGGGGGTTTCAAGGACGATCCCTGGGGGATGGGACAGCAAACCCGAGGCTACCCACCTGGTCCTTCCCACGGCCCTGCTCCCGCAGGTTGAGAGCAATACGGTGGGCCTGTTCCTTGGTGCTGAGAAGGTTGATGTTGAATGCAATGAGGAATTTCCGTGCACCTGTGACAGTGGCACCCCAACTGGGGACAAAGGAGCTAGGGCCAAAATCAGGCATCCACTCGGTCTGTTTGAGCTGTGGGAACATTCACCTGGGGGTGAGGAGGAGGAGGAGACCCAGACCTACCCACTCTCCCCAGGGGGACAAAACAGCAGGGAGGTCACCCTCTGACACCCAGCCACCTAAGTGGGTGGGGCAGCACCTTCTCAGGCAGGGCTTCATACTCTCCAGCCCGGATGGCCGGCAGGGTCTGGCGACTGGGTGTCTGAGCTGCCTCACCATAGAGGTACACTGCAAAGGAAGCCAACCAGTCAGGTCTTAGCTGGGTAGAACCGAGTACCCTCCATCCATCCCAGGAAGGGTGGCTCCTTCCAATTTCAGCTTGGGGTAGATTCCCCTTGACTCACTCTCTCTGGGGAGGCCCGCCTTCTCCATACTCTTGGTGTGGGTATTGCCGTGCAGGCGGCATAGCAAATGCCCCCACCTGCCCAAATACCAGTGCTATTAAGGAGGATATACCTCTAGGAGTAAGGGTAGGGTGTGTTGGGAATGCTTATGCAACACTCTCTGGTTTCTTTTTTTAAATGTATTGTTACAGCTGGGTGTGGTGGCACATGCCTTGGGAGGCAGAGGCTGGCGGATCCCTGTGAGTTTGAGGCTAGCCTGGTCTACAAAGTGAGTCCAGGACAGCCAAGGCTACACAGAGAAACCTTGTCTCAAAAACAAACAAACAAACAAAAAACGTATTGTTACTATGTGGTGAATCTGTCCTCAGGGGAGAAAACGCAGAACATACTGTATACACAGGTCCTAGCCTCATATGTTAGCTTGTGTTTATGGTAGCAATAGAGCCTAGCTGGATCCTACACTGTGCTGCCATATAGATTGCCTATCCTAGTGTCTCCCCCAACACTATGCTGTGCATTCCGTTCCTAGCTTGTTCCATAGCATTTTCTTGATCCAGTTTCCCAAAATGAAATATTTCCCCCCAGTTTTCGTGTGTGTGTGTGTGTGTGTGTGTGTGTGTTGTGCATTTGTGTATGCATGTTTTTGCCTCTGTGTAGGTTCCTGTACATGTGTGCATTTGCATGTGGAGCCCAAGGTCATCCTTGGTCATTCTTCAACTTTATTCACCGAGGTGAGTCTCTCAATCAAACCTGGAGACTTCTGGTATGGCTAGTCTTGCTAACTAGCTTGCTCTCTCTTTGCCTACTAGGCTGCAATTACAGGTGGGTGACCATGCCCATCTGGCATTTATGAGGGTCATCATGCACATCTGGCATTTATAGGGGTCATCATGCCCATCTGGCATTTATAGGGGTCATCATGCCCATCTGGCATTTATGGGGGTCACCATGCCCATCCGGCATCTATGGGGGTCCCTGGAAATCTTACCTCTGGTCCTCATGCTTGAGAAACAAATGTTTAAACCACCAAGCCATCTCTCTAGCCCCAAAGTCTTTCTATTTTTATAAGACATAGATTTTTTTCTTTTTTAAGCCTCCAGGCTCAGCAAGCTAAACATGTTTATCAATGTCCTGTCAAATAATATTCACTGCCCAAGAAGCAGAATGGTACATGTCAGCTGCATTCTCGTGTGGTTGTGACTTCTGCGTGCATTTATTTCATAATCTAAGAATCTGGGGCTGGTTGAGCATCATGGTACTTTTTTTTCCATTTTTTGTTTGTTTTTGGTATTGGTATCTTGCATTCTTTTTGTTTTGTTTTGTTGAGATAAGGTCTCTCTATGTAGCCCAGACTATCTTGAAACTATATAGAAGAGGCTGGCCTTGAACTCACAGAGATCTGCCTGCCTCTGCCTCCTGACCACCGGGATTAAAAGCGTGCACCACCAGGCTAGGCATGTTCTGCAATCTTAAAAGGTATCAAGAGCAGAGAACCAGGGCATGTGTCAGAGCCTGGAACCCAGAGATGCCCCAAAGTCAATCCTCCCAGGACACTCACCTGGTACATTGAGCTCCTCTGCCAGCCGCTGGCCAAAGGCCTTGGCACAGAGCACACACTCGTCCATACTGACACCCCTCACCGGGATGAAGGGACAAACATCTAGGGCACCCATTCGAGGATGCTCTCCTGCAGGAAAAGGGGCAGACCATCATCACCTTTATAGCTGTCTACAGATGGTTGGCAGCAGCAATTCCTCCCAGGCTGGCCTATTAGGAATGTCACATAATGTAGAGACTCCCTTTGTTTCTATGGCTGGTCAGCCTGAGTAAGCTGACCTTTATAATATTTTTTCCCTGAAAAAAAAATCACAAGACTAAGGCCCTCAGTGAGACCTTGCCAGGCTGAAAGTATCTGGTCTTGGACCAGCCCTGCCTTTCCTGGCAGCTGAGACTCCATGCCCCATCCAGAACACTGTGCCTGGTACCTCCTAACCTTGGCAAGCCTGCTATGTCCTGGTACCTCCTAACCCTGGCAAGCCCGTTATCTACTCCTTACTGTGACCTCTGGAACCCTCTCCCAGAGAACAGACAGAGGCCATGGCTATTTGTCCAGCTCTGTGTGTCCACTAACCTTTGACCCTGCCCACCCCTACCATTGTGTTTGGTTTTGAGGCAGTTGACAAGTTTGCTTCCTGGCACAGTGTCTTCTTCTGGCTCCCCGAGGCCTCAGTCCAGTCAAGACCTTGAGATGAGTGAACCCCTGTAGATTATCAGAGAAACACTGAATCCAAAAAGAGGGGTGCCCACTCTAGAGGGCAGCTGGTCTCCTTAGCCTGTGTCCTAGAGCCATCTCCTTGCCCTTCCCCCAGCCTGTTCCTGGAAATAGGCACCAAGACACACTATGTGACCCTAGGGGAGTCTCCAAGAAGCCTGGCCACCAGTCCTGTGGGACTTACACCCCATGTTCATGCCCTGGGCCTGCCCTTCTCCCAGGACACCTTGGCACAAGCTAAGCCTAAAAGAGGAGACATGGGAGGCCTGGTTCAATTCAAGCCCTGAGCCGCCTCACCCTTGTGCTTGCTCATGTCGATGAGCTGCGAGGCTGTACGTGCCGCACTGAGGGCTCCCTCGACCACACACTCTGGCCGCCCCACAAAAGTGTAGACAGTGCGGTTGGTGGAGGGTCCGGCATCAACGTCCAGCAGCACACAGCCTGGGGTCTGGGAGATGGCTCGAGAAATGGCATCAATCACCTGGAGACAGAGGCCCAACGCACAACTCAGACCCCGCTTGCGAAGGCTGCTATCCCATACCCAGGTGTGATCTCAAGAAGTGTGATTTGACAAGAACCATGCATGAACTGGAGCTAGGCTCCCTATACATATGTATCCAGTGGGCATCCTGGTCTTCTTGTGGGTCCCCTAATAAGGGAAATGGGGGTAGTCTCTGACATGGACTCTGTTGCCTGGTTTTCAATCACTTCTTCCGCCAGAACTGCCTTGCCAAGCCACTGTGGAAGAGGACGGCTCAGTACTGATGCAACGTGATATGCTGAGGTGGGTTAGGGGGCTCCCCTTTTCTGAGTGGTAGGGGAGGGCCAGAGGGGGATGAGGGAGGAAGGGTGGAGCTGGGAGAAGGGGAAGGGAGCTATAATTGGGATGTAAAATGAATAATTTTTAAAGGTGGTTGGAGGGGGGTCCCCCAAAGAGCTGAGCTTCAGCACAAGAGCCCATATGGCACAAGGAGGGCCCTCATGACAGTGGCCATGCCACCGCAGGCTCAGATTGGTCCAGAAAAATTAAAAGTGGGCCTGCTGCCAACACCCAGATACTCAGAGAGAGGATGGACAGAGCTCAGTCTTCCAGTAGGAACAGCCAGGGTGGGGGCTGTTAGCTAAAATGAGAAAAAAAAAAAAAAAAAAAAAAAGCCTGATGAGCTCAGAATCTTCCAGTTCAAAACCAGTGCTCAGAACTCAAGCCCTATCCTGAGGAGGCCTCTGTGCCTCACTTTCCCCATCAGGTCAGGAGGTTCATAATAGTGCCTACCCCTCAAGGCTTTAGGGGTGAGGCAGGAGTTAATAACAGGTAGGGATGACCTTCCCTGTGACCTCTGCCCTCTGCACCTGTATTCAAGGTGATTCATTTTCAGGTAGAATCGGTGAAGTCAAGGGATTCACCAGATCCCTACCAGGAGCACCCCCAAAGTCCCTAGGCCTTCTGCCATTCCTCCAGAGTCCCCTACATGCACAAAATGTTCCAGAGATGGCTGACAGAAATGGCTCCTTTGAGGGATCCAATAGGCCATGACTCTGCCCATGCAGGGAAGGCAACCTTCTCCCATACCAAACTCACTCCCTTCCATGTGACCAGAGCACCCACACAGCCCTGCAGGAGCCTCACCTCTTGGTTGTTCCCCTCTGAGAAGTTGGGGACACATTCCACCAATTGGGACATTGCCAGCACCTGAGTCCAGACGCTCCTCTCAAGAGGCTGCAGAGGGAGGTGGAGTGGCAGCTCTCGGATGGCCCTGGGGCCTTTATACCCCCCTCACAGCTAGTTTCTTATTAACCAGGGACAGTGCAAAGGCAGCTGGAGAGCACAGGGGTGTTCTCCGGATGAGTACGTGTTCTCCAGGGCAAGCTCTCAAAAAAGCACATGACGAGGTTAGAGGGCTACATGCTGAGGACCCTTGGAGGCCTTAGAAGGACAAAGATTAAGCTAGGGCATCAGGCCAACTTGAAGTCAAGGCCCACCTTAGGCCAGGGCTGCCTGTTGACCATCCCGGGTGACAATGTATTGTCCTCAGAATGTGGCCTTTCTGGAGGAGGCCCCATGGGACTCGAGGGTTAGTAGCTTTTCATATCGGGCCTGGTCCTCAGGGATGTGGGGGACGAGAGGCCATGTGTGAGGCTCAGCATAAAGCCTGGTCCTCCACAGAAGTCAAGTTAGCTCCGAGAGGCAGAAGAGAGGGTGGGGGTGGGAGCAAGAACATGTTTGACCAGGGGAAATTATGTGTAAGTGTTTATGTGTACAATCCATAGGTTAGGTGTACATATGAGTAAACTGAGTGGATGAGTGGATGCGGGGTGTGAGTATATAGAAGGGTGTGTGTGAATATGTAAGGATTGGTGTAAATATGCGTGAGGGTGTTAGTGTGCACATGCGGGTAGATATTAGATTACATGCACTATGTGAATGTTGGCATTTATGAGGATGTAGGTATTTGCAAGTGGATGGGTGTTAGCGTGTGTGTCAACCAAAATGTAGGGAAGATGGATACTGATGTGGTACTGTGTGGGTACTGATGTGAGCACCCTGTGGTGTGCATGTGTCCTCGTTTGCTTTTCTGTTTGCTGTGATTAAAACACTCTAAGCAAAAGCAACTTGAGGAAGGAAAGGGTTCATCAGGTCCCAGTGCATCATTGAGGGAAGTCAAGGCAGGAACTCAAGCAGGCAGTGAAACAGAAACCATGGAGGAACACTGCTTCCTGGTTTGCTTCCTGGCTCACCCCTACAGTCCAGGACCACCTGCCCAAGGCTAGGTCCTCCTGCAGCAGTCATTTGCTGGAGCTGGAGAAATGGTTCAGCAGTTAAGAGCACATGTTGCTCCTGCAGAGGACCCGGGTTTGATTCCCAGCACCCACATGGCAGCTTGCAACCATCTGCAACTCTGGTTACATCAGATCTGATACCCTTTACTCACCTCCGCGGACACAGGCATGCATATGGTCCACACATGTACATGCAGGCAAAATATGTATGTATTTATTTTAATAAATCTAAAGAACAAAATTAAGAAGATAATCCCCCACAGACTTGGCCACAGACCAGTCTGATCTGGGCCATGACTCAATGGAGGTTTTCTGTTCCCAGGGGATTCCAGGTTGTGTCTAGGCAATAATAAAAACTAACTTGCACAATGTATGTGCTGTTGTGTTCCTAGTATGTGTGCAGTGCATTAGCATGTGTGTGGGCACTGGGATAAGTGCCCATGCATGGGTGTTAATATTTGCATCTATGTGGGTGCTGGTATGTATCAGTGTATGCTGGTATTTGTATATGAGTAAATGTTGGTATGCGTGTGTATGTATGTATGTATGTATGTATGTATGTATGTATGTACATATGTGTTTGGCATATGTATATTTGAGTGAGCATACATGTGTGATGTTGATGTTGCAAGTACATGTAGACGTTGGGGCAGGTGTAGGTGTGAGTGTACACATGGTAGTTGGTGTGAGTGTAGCAGGTGACGCTGTTGCACATGCTTTGCTATATGGTATTGCACTCCCCAGGACAGGAAGGTGAAGAGAGCCCATGTTTTCCTCACTGCTGACTCTAGAGCCAAACAGCCTTAAGTTATACAGCTGCCACTGCATGAGAACGGCACACCCAGCTCACGCTCCAACTCCCCCATGCCTTCTTGCAATTCTAATTCTAGGCAAAGGCTGGTGTATCCCTTCTGTATGGGGCCCACAGAGCCTATGACAGTCCTGGGCGCACATAACCATCCCTATCCTAGAGACACCGCCCTTCTCAGGTGTCCTCATTACCCTCATACTTCACAAAGACACCCCCAAACACAACAAAGCCCTTTGAGGGTGTCAGAGTGTCGATACACCACCCCACAGCATTTCTGGGCCCAGGTGAAGGCTTGCATGTAGACACGAGGACTCGGTCTCCCCTGTGGCCATCTGAAGAGACAGAGGAGCCAGTACAAACAATACAATGCTGGAATGACTGGAAGTGAAATGCTGGGCCCAGACACAAATGCGGAGCAGATACCCAGGAGTCCATAGGTAAACAACAAATTGCCCATACAGAAGCTTCCCCAAACTTTGATGTAGGCATCGGCCCTGGGAAGGTAGAATATGACCACACTGGGTCTGGAGAGATGGCTCAGAGGTTAAGAACACTGTCTGTTCTTCCAAAGGTCTTGAGTTCAATTCCCAGCAACAACATGGTGGCTCACAACCATCTATAATGAGATCTGGTTCTCTCTTCTGGCATGCAGGCACACATAGGGGCAGAATACTGTATAAATAATAAATAAATAAAACAGAAGAAGAAGAGGAAGAAGAAGAAGAAGAAGAAGAAGAAGAAGAAGAAGAAGAAGAAGAAGAAGAAGAAGAAGAAGAAGAAGAAGAAGCAGCAGCAGCCAGGTAGTGGTGGTGCACATCTTTAATCCCAACACTAGGGAGGCAGAGGCAGGCGGATCACTGTGAATTCGAAGCCAGCCTGGTCTACAAAGTTAGTCCAGGACAGTCAAGGCTACACAGAGAAACCCTGTCTCAAAAACCCAAAACAAACAAACAAACAGACAAAAAGAATATGACTACACCCCTCCAGTGTGGACTGTGGCCACAGGAAACCAGTCCAGACCTGCACCCATCTCCAGGGAACTCAGGCAAATTGCACTACTATCAAAGATTGCCTGTAACACACACACTGAGACATACACACACATTCACACACATTCATATACACAATCATACACACAGAGACATACACACACAGGCACACACACACACACACTCACACACACATCCTTCACCACTGCTCTCTCTCTCTTTCCTGGCAGGAATACTCTCCAGCTATCTAAACAGAACACCAGACACTGCAACCTGGGAGGGGCTAAGTACCTCATCTCTAGGACCCAAGCCTAGGCCCACCATGTGCGCGGAGAATGGTCACGTGGACACACAGCATCCTGGGACCACTCAGGGCTGAGTTCAGGTCTTGGTCCCAACAGCAGCAGTGTTTAGATTAAGGGCTTCAGGATGTGATCGGATCCTGAGGACTCTGATCTCTTGGTTGGATTAGGTCAGTGATGAGTTCGTATTGAATGGACTATTGGGAGCCACTGTAGGAGGTGGGGGCCTGGTTGGGAGAGGTGGATTACTGGGGTGAGTTTGCCCTAGAAGAGGGTGCACTTTGTCCCATATCTGTGTTCTCTCTGCTTCCTGGATGCTGAAAATGAGCAGCTTTGTCCCACCAAGCACCCCCTGCCAGGAGATGTTGCTCCACCATAGGCACCGAAACAATGGAACCAGCCAAACCTCTGGAATGTGAGCTAATAAACCCTTCCTCACTAAATTGACTTTCTCCAGTGTTTTATCACAGTGACAGAAAACTGACTAACACAGAGACTCATAGCAGGTCCAAGAGCCCAACTCTTCATAGCCTGGAGCCCAGCATCCAAGCCACCATCCCAACCATTCCCCAGGGCGACTTCTGATTTTCTATTATTTATTCTTTTATGACACTGTGACATGTTGGGTGCCTTGCTATTTAGAAAAAACTCTCTTTCCGCTGTGAGCTAGTATCTCCTGATGTGTGAACATGCCTTTCTTATGCGAAACGACCAACTCAAAGCCTACTTCTTCATCCAACTCCCTTAAGCCAGGAGTCTCTGGCCTCCAAGCCACACAGGCTGAGGCGCTTGGTCAGTAGAGACACCCTTCTCTATCATAGTCTAAGCCTATGGAAGCTAAACTCTACTCTTAAGCCTGTTCATACCATTTCACCCATTTCTCCTCAAAGAAGCTGCCACAGCCCTCTCGTTCCTTTGAAGCACCCTGACCATCCCCTCACATAGCCCTGCACAGCCGCAGAGGGTACTTCCTATTCAAACTGTGAGCAACACTCTCTCCTCTCACCCCTCCGTTAGCTTGCTATAGCTAATTAAACAGGTACATGCTTCCTTATTCCTTACCTCAGGTTTGCAGGAAGCTTCCAGTCGCTGCCTTCGTGGGGGAGTGGCTGTCATCTGTCTGGCTAAGACAACTGACAAGGCTGCAGGCCTGTGGTCTGAAAGCTCCTGGCACATGCTATTTGGATGCCTCCGGGCTGCCTCCCTTTAACCACCCCAAAGGTGACTCCAAAAGGGGGAAGCTGCTGACAACAACACTGAGTCAGAGCCTCTTAAGGGCTCTGCCCTGGTGTCAGGTTTGGCCTCTCCCTTCACCGGGACTGCACACTGCCGTCAACCGATAGGCAGTTCAGAACTGAACACAGCTGTACCGAGCAGAGTCCGGTCTCCATTCTGGCTCCAACCACTGAGCGGGCAAGACAGTGGTCCTACCCTCAGAACTCAGGGTAGCACTTGCCAAGTGTCGTTCCACTCCAGGTCTTTGTGTCTGGATCCCCAGCCTCAAGCACAGGGACTCGCTGAGGGTTCCATGTACGCACAGGGAAGCACCCATGGGGTGGGAATTGATGTGATATCACCACAATGCGACCTTGCCACTCTGGCCAATATCCAAGAGCATTGCGGGCCTCCTGTGTCCCAAGAACTAAGCCCCATCAGATCTTAGTGGTCCCTTCCTTATGTTGCTGCCACTTCCTTAACTCCTGCTCCAGAGCTTAGGCCGGGCCCAGCGCATGCGCAACCACACAGACCAAATAGATTGACGCATGCTCTGCTGTTGTAGTCCAAAGTCCCTAATTTTGACTACAGGGCTGTGTTTCCATTCTGATAGGTTTGTGGGTTCCACAACCATCTTGCCTCCAGCTCTGCCTATGGAGAAACCCAAACTGGAAGAGGACTTACTGGTCCTTTCAAGCGTGAGACTGAGGCCTTCAAGGATGCTGTGCTAAGGGTCCCTGCATCGAGCCAGGGCAGCAGCCCAGCCCAGGTTCTGTTCATAAACACTGTCACATCTCTTGCAGGCCAGCAGAGACCAAGACACCTCACCACGCCCTCAAAGAGCCAGAGGTAAGGCAATCAAATAAATAAGCTTTTAATAAGGCAACAGGTGCCCCCCCGGCTGTGCGCGGCCCGGGCTGCTGAGTGCTCAAGGGCAAGCGCAGACGTGGAGGAGGCCTCTCCCCACTGTAGCTGGGCAGACAGCTTTCCATGCGGGAGGACGCGGGTGGCCCCCGGGTTTGGAACAAATACGTTTATTGCAGGAAGGGTGAGGCTAGCAGCTCACCAGGCGAAGAGCGGTTTGCTGTCCTCCTTGGAGAGCTCACACAGGCAGTTCAGCAGTAGCAAGGAGTCCCCCAGGAACTTGGGGGGCACGATGTCAATAACCAGCTTGCGCAGCGCAGCTGGGCTGCTGTGCAGAGGGTTGGCCCGCAAGTCTGGCCGCTGCTTCAGGATGCCGTAGGTATTGATGAGGAACTCACTGAACACCGGGTGTACTTCGCGGCTGTAGCCTAGCTTCTCCAGCCGTGCTGTCAGAGTCAGATAGCGATGTGTCAGCTCACGGAGCTTCTTCTCATCCACGGAGCCATCTAGGGACTTGATAGACGTCTGAGGGACACAGAGCAGAGGAGACAAGGCACCAGGTCAGAGAAGTGTCTGACTCTAATGGAGGTAGGTGAGGCAGGGCAGACTTGGAGGCTTAAGAGGGGAAATGGATGCCTTCCGTCTCTTCAACAACTTCGGAAACGTGAGCCCTTGGTTCGGAAGGGGGTAGTATGGGGGGAGCTGCAGGGGGGTATTCACTTGGACCCAAGAAGAGTCAGGTGTCAGCAAAGACTTGCCAGCACTAGGATGTGCCCCCAAATACCAACCCTGACCTCCAGCAACAAAGACAGTGTACCTGCTTGATCTTCTCAGGGATGTTGGACACTGTGAAACCATAGAGGCGTGTCACCCCCGGGAACACATAGGCCAGGATACGCCGGTCAAGCTGGAATGCGATCTCCCCCACGATTCGGCCATCCTTCTCAGGGCTCGCAAAACTCTGGATCTCTGGGTGAGACAGGTCCCATCCTGACCATTTCAAGGTCCCAGGTACCTTTGCCCCCCACTGTCAGGGTAAATGAAAATCCTTAAAAAGTTGAGATGTTTGACCTAGCGGTGGCACTGGTCCCTCTCTGCTCCAGCCTGTTTCCCTGGGACCTGGACACATGCATGGCTCCCTTCTCTGTTTGAGATGCCAAAAGCCATGTGAATCTGAAGAAGAGAATGGGTCCCCTAGGGAGAAGGCACCCAGGTCTATCCAGAGAGAATGGGGTTCTCCGCTCTAGGGGAATTTTAATTCAGCAACATGGCTACTTTGGCAAGGGCTCATGCCCAAAGCCTGGTCCGTGTGATCTAGCTGGAATACAGACATACCCTTAGTATATACCTTTAATCCCTCTGGATGGAATATAGACACATATACCTTTAATCCCTCTGGCTAGAATTTAGTTGAGCAACAGACTAACTGATGAATCAGAGAAAGATTTGACAGGATGAGTCAGAGATAGGATATGCCCAACTCTCACAAGAGCAGGGAGGAAAGAGAAGCTACTTAAGAACAGCAGCAGAGAGAGAGGGAGGGAGGGAGAGAGAGAGGCACAGAGACAGAGAGAGAGAGACAGAGAGAGAGAGACAGAGTTGGTTCATGGAGACAGAGTTCAGGAGTACAATACAGTTGAGTGCAGTTCAGTTTAGTTGACTGCAGTTCAGTTCAGAGGCAGTTTTTTCAAGCAGAGCAACTCATTAAGAAACAGACAGAAGCCCGTTTGAACCAGTCAGCTTGGAGAGGAGTTTTGAGCCAGAACAGCTGAGTTGAACAAGCCAGCCAGAGTTCAGAAAGAACTTGAAAGGGTGAGCTTATTCAGGAGGTAAGTCTCAGAGACTGAAAACATTCTAGGCCTAGGTTAGTAGAGGGAGGCTGGAAACTGAAGCTGGGCTTGCAGAGGATTAGACTGTACAGAGGCTAGAAGCTTCCAGGCCTAGGGATAGTTAGATGGAAACGCTCTGGGCTCAGCCCAAGCCATGTATTTATAAAGCTTGAGTAAGGCTCTCATCTCATTCCGTCTTCTGAGGACATAAAAAACAATATCTACACTCCCCTATTGTTCCCAGATGCTGTCCTGCTAACCCTGCCAGCTCAACCTTCTCTGAGGACAGCAGGGGCATCACAGCCTGGCTCTAGAAAGAGCCAACCTCTTCCGGTCTACACCATTGCCACCAAAGACTGGCTGATGTCTAAACGTCCACTGTCAGTCCGATCTTGCCATGTCTGAGGCGAGGATGATGGGCCAACAGGAGATCCTCTTTTCACTCTTCTTATAGTTATCAAACACTTGATTCCTTCTCTACCCTGCACCCCTCAAAAAAAAACTGCCCCACAATATCCCCTCTTCACGTAGCAGCCTCTAGCATCATGGAAATAATTATTAAATAATGTAATGCATACCAATATCCTTTCAAAACTAGAGATTCTTTTGTTTCCAGCTCCTAAGTCATTGGTTCTCAACCTGCATGTCGTGATCCCTTGGAGGAGCCACTCACCCTTTCGGGGGGGTACATATCATATCCTGGATGTCAGGTATTTACATTACAATTCATAAAAGTAGCAAAGTTACAGTTATGATGTAGCAACAAAAAATGTTATGGTTTGGGGTCACCACAACATGGGGAACGGTGTTAAAGGGTCACAGCATTAGGAAAGTTGAGAACCACTGGCCTAAGTGATGACAGTACAGGAGTGCATCACCACACCTGGACCCTTGTCTATTTTCAATTGGATTGTTTGGCTTTTTACTATTGAATGCAAAGGGTTTTCATTTTGGTTTTTAGTGTGTTTTTTAAACAGGGTCTTAGTCTGTAGCCCAGGCTAGCCTAGAAACCACTATGTAGTCCAGGCTGTCTTGCAACTCAAGGCAATACTCCTGCCACAGCCTCCTATGACCTGGGATTACAAAAGTGAGTCACTACATCCTGCAAGAGCACCTATATGTTCTAGAACTATTTCCACACCAATACATGATTTACAAATATTTTCCACAGTGACTTTTCATTTCTTGATGTTCCTTAAAGCAAGAGAAGAGTTTAGTTTATCTATTTTTGGTGGTTGCATAGGGTTTTGGTGTCATACCTAAAATTCCACTGTAAATCTAAGGTGATGAAGACTGAACCCTGTGTCTTTAAGTTTTGTGGGTCTTAGAATTATTTTTTTAATTTTTTTATGCATTTTATGTATGTGGGTACTTTGTCTCCATGTACATCTGCACACCAGAAGACAACATCAGACAGCTGTGAGCTGCCATGTGGGTGCTGGGAATTGAACTCAGGACCTTCGGAAGAGCAGCGGGTGCTCTTAACCACTGAGCTATCTCTGTCCTGGTTCTTGGAACTCTTAGATCTCAGATCTCTTGGGCATTTTCAAATGCCTTGATCTGCCTGTTGCATGTGATATGAGGTATGGCCCAGCTTTACCCTTCACACGCACACCCCCACATGTTCAGGATGACTGCCCTTCCCACACTGCACTGTCTGAGCGGCACTTCATCACATCACAGTTCAAATGCATGAGCTTGCTCCTTTCCCATTGGTAGGCACATCAGCCCTTATGACAAGCCTTGGTTTCTGTGGCTTTATAATAAATTTGAAATTGGAAAAGTGTGAGTCCTCTACTCTGTTCACTTTTTAAAAGTTGTTTTACCTGTCCTGCATCCTTTGTATTTCAATATAAATAGAAGGTTCTGCTTATCTTTTCATTAAAAAAAAAAAAAAAAA
>OU015751.1:7764977-7795207 GCA_907169655.1 Acomys percivali
TGTGTGTGTGTGTGTGTGTGTGTGTGTGTGTGTGTGTGTGTGTGTGTACAGAGGGATTTATTATAAAGAATTCACATGATTATGCGATCCCACAGATCTTGAGATCTGCAGTCAGCAAATGGCAAAGCCAAAAGACCTGATGGTGTAGAGAAGACTCCTCTCTGCAAGTTTGGCACCATGGAGACCAGAAAACACTAGTGAAGGCTCATGCCTGAAAGCAGCCTCAGAAGACAGAATTCTCAGGGGGATCTCTTCAGGCCTTCAACTGATTCAATAAGGAATACCCACATTGAATGTGGTGGTTTTGTTTTATCCATACTACCAATTTAAATATTAATCTCATGTTAAAAAACTTTGTTTTTTTGTTTTGTTTTAGTGGGTGGGGGAGGCCAGGGGGGGCAGGGTTTCTCTGTGGAACAGCCCTAGAACTCTCTTTGTAGACCAGGCTGGCCTCAAACTCACAGAGATCTGCCTGCCTCTGCCTCTGCTGGATTAAAGGTGTGCGTTACCATGCCTGGCCTTAAAATCTTTACTAGGATACCCAGTATAATGGTTGGCCGAATGAACAGGCCCTGGCCCACACACTGATACATGACTCATATGTTAATTATTGCAGAGGTCAGTATACAGGTAACTATATAGGAACATATAGAGATATTTACATGTATAGGAAATATAAAAGATAATTAATATCATTTATGACTAGGACTTGATGGTGCATGTCTTTAATGCCAGCACTTGGGAGGCAGAGGTTGGTGAATCTCTGTGAGTTTGAGGTCAGCCTGGTGTACATAGTGAGTTTCAGGACAGCTGGCTATGTAGAGAGATTCTGCCTCAAAAATAAGTAAATAGGCCTGGCATGGTGGCTCACACTGTAATCTCAGCACTTGGGAGGCAGAGGCAGGTAGATGGATCTCTGAGATCGAGGCCAGCCTGGGGTATAAAGTGAGTCCCGGACAGCCAAGACTCCACAAGAAACCCTGTCTTGAAAAACCAAAAATAAAAAATAGAGTCCAAAACTAGACTCAGATGCAGGAAGAGGTCCATTTTTGACAAGAAACTGAAGTCATTCCACAGGGAAGAGCCATCAAGTGCCGCTGCTGGAAGTAGGTCCTGATGCAAAGCTCATAGCACAGAGCAAAAGCAAACGCTTGTAACTAGTGAGAGACCCAAATCCAAAGCCTAAAGCTATAAGACTTCTAAAAGGCTAAATCTATAGTGTTGGATTTAACAAGGACTTCCGAAACTGGACACAAAAAGTACAGAGGACAAAAGAAAACTATCACAAAGTCCTACTTGACTATGTTCAATAATTTCATTTTTCCCTCAACAGCAACCGACTGGGAGATGATACCCAGGAAACACAAGCCCAAAAAGGGCTTAGAGCTGGAACCACATAAAAAGATTGTTTTGTTTGTTTTGTTTTAGCTAAATGAAGAGGAATGACTCCATTTTTTTCCAAAAGGCCAGGACAGACATAACCCTGGCCCCTGGCCCCTGACCCCTGACCCCTGACCCCTGACCCACCCTAGCTCTCCTCCCTATGCTTTGCCACTGGAGAAGCTAGCCACAGTCTCCCCACCCAGGGCCACCTGTGTGTACCATACCATTGAGGTAATAGGTCCTCCTGCTCCTATCCCCAGTGGGCAGGTTACTCTCCGAGAAGCACACCTTCTTAGGCCGCACAATTTCCCTGGACTCAAGCAGGGTCTTGTCAGCCAGGGTGTCCTGCAAGGGACTCAGGAGCGGGGACAGCTTCCTGTCGGTAATTCGTGTGTGTAGATCTGGAGGACTGAGGAAGGCCTTGAAAGGCACCTGGGAGGCGGTTGCACAGCCTGGGGAGGCGTCGTCCTCACTGGAGAGCGGGGCATGTGAGCATAGCAGGTCCTCCAGGGAAGAGGTCTGTAGCTGGGAGGGGGTGTCAGGGACTGTGGCAAACCTTCCAAAATCTGGACCTGAGGTGGAGAAGCAAAGGACAGCAGTCAGGCTAGAGGTACTCAGGCGCGCCAGGAAGCCCAGAGAGATATGGATGAAACCTACCACTCCCAGCCAGAGCTCTGCCCCTTCCCCGACCTTGGCACTTCACCAGGTGATGGAGGTGATGGAGGGAGCCCCTGCTCCAAGAACTCCACAGTAAGTGTGTGGGCACTGATGGGCTCACAACCACACTCCCTGGAGTGACACCTACATGCTTTTCAAATTGGTCACAAATGGTATCATCCTATTATAAGTTTTTCAGATTCATCCATATCCAGCCACCTGTGGACCACATGGTTCCTCTGTTTCCTGGCCCATGTCCACACCCAAGGACTTTTCACACTTTCACCATAAAAGCAAAGCTGTGGCTAGGGGTGAGGGTTCAGCAGTAGGGCACTTGCTTGGCTGGGCTAGAGACCCTGAGTTCAAAGCTCAGTACTTGAAACAAACAAATAACAAAGCTGTAGTCAGCATCCCTGGATGTGCCTCGCGGCTCTCAGTGAGCCCTCCCTTCTGCAGGCACACCTGAGCATGTTTGACTGCCCTTGCTTTCCACTGCCTCATCAAGTGTAACTTATCTGTCTGTTCTCAGACTTGGGAAGTTCTCAGCTACCCAGAGTGTACTCTCTTAGCAAGAAAGCAAGTGTACCTGAGAAAGTGTTTTTATAAGTCTATCAAAAAGCATATCTTAAAAAGTACATATAAACCAGGCGTGGTGGCGCACGCCTGTAATCCCAGCACTCGGGAGGCAGAGGCAGGTGGATCGCTGTGAGTTCGAGGCCAGCCTGGTCTACACAGCGGGTCCAGGGCAGCCAAGGCTACACAGAGAAACCCTGTCTCGAAAAAAACCAAAAAAAAAAAAAAGTACATACGCAGAAACTAGCTACTCTGCCCAGAGTGTTCCATAAAAGAAGAAGAAGAAGAAGAAGAAGAAGAAGAAGAAGAAGAAGAAGAAGAAGAAGAAGAAGAAGAAGAAATTAAAATGAGAGCCGGGCATGATGGCACACATCTGTAATCCCAGCACTGGGGGAGTTAGAAGCAGGTGGATCTCTGTGAGTTCAAGGCCAGCCTGGTCTACAAATTGAGTCCAGGACAGCCAAGGCTACACAGAGAAACCCTGTCTCAAAAAAACCAAAGAAGGAGAGGAAGAGGAGGAGGAGGAAGAGGAGGAGGACGTCATTAAAACACAACTTTGCCAGCCTGTCTGCCCTTGTAAGACCCTTGGTCCTTGAGGGCCTCACAGGCCCTACCCATACACCCTTCACCACACTGAAGAGCCTGTATACAGCTGTATACCAACTAGAAATGTTTTGGACACTGACGTTAAATGGTTCAGTAAGAAGCAGAAAAACCAAAGTGGGCCAATAAACACATTTCTAAAAATTCTGAGGAGAAAAAAAAAAAGGTCTCTTCAACAAACAGTTCTGGGAAAACTGTATTTCACATGTAAAAGTGCAAGACTAGGTTATTCTCACACCCTGGGAACCCGGGCAGGTGGCATGCGGTTCACCAGTCCCTGATAGTGGTCAGCAACAAAGAGACGTGGGGGTTAGTGCCTAGACAGCCTCCACAACACTTACTGTTACAAATGTCACACATTCGCTGCAGGATGTTACAGGTGACCGGCTTCATGAGTGTGGTCCCTCCAACCTCAGCCACTTGTCATCAACACTGTCTCCATCCCCCACTCTAGCTCCCTGTGAGATCGGATCCCCTATATATCCAAGCTCCCTCTTCAAGGTTCCCCTTGGGACTCAGCGGTGGAGATGTGGTGAAGGACCCTCTGATAGGCTTTGTGCCTACCAGACCCCAGTGGACTACAAAATGCCTTTTCAAGGCTGGGCTGAGAGGACAGAGGCAGACATCCCAATGGACTCTAAGAAGTCACCACACCAAACGCAGGACCTCACAGTCTTCTTTTCAATGGGTTCATTGCTAAGCTCCAAGACGTCCCACAGGAGTGGGCTACAGCCTGGCCAACTTCACACTTTACCATCAGGTTGTTTGTCTCCTTAAGGACTTGGTGAGTTGGAACAGCTCTCTAGCTTCTCACTCTGGCCAGGGGGTATGGATGGCAATCGCTGCCTTCAGGAAGCTGACCCCACTAGAGTTCTCAGACATCAGGGATTGATTAGGATCGGGAGCTCTGTCTACTACCTACCATCCCAACAAAAGTGCCACCCACTCACACCCAAGGGTTGACGTCAGGATCTCCCTCTGCAGTGGGTGCTGCACCCCGCTCCTGGAGCCAGGTTCAACCAAGTGACTCTTTTTCTTTCTTTTTTTCATTTTTTTAGATTTATTTATTTATTATCATGTATATAGTGCTCTGGTTGCACATACACCTACAGGCCAGAAGAGGGCATCAGATAACATTATAGAGGGCCGTGAGCCACCATGTGGTTGCTGGGAACTGAACTCAGGACCTCTGGAGGAGCAGTCAGTGCCCTTAACCTCTGAGCCATCTCTCCAGCCCTAAGTGACTCTTTCAGCTGATGGCAAATGAATGGATAAGGCTCAATTTAGCTCTATCAATAGGCTCATCTGCACCTCTGTAAGACAAGCAAAGGGGACTAGCTGCTACAAAGCAGAGGAAGAAACACACAGAGCTGGATGAAACCGCTTAACCAAGCCCAACAAAAATGGAAATGACCTCAGCAGGCCTGGAGCCATGTGACCACACCCTGCCTGTTTTAATCCAGGTGGCAGAGCTTCAAGACTGCCACAGGGGAGTCCTCCAACTATTGCCAACCGGCATAGCTACCAGCTGACATGTCCACTCCACCATTCACCTGTGGGCTGAATCTCTAAGAGACGCGCTCCCCCCAAGACGATCTACACAGCGGGTTACCTGGCCTATCTAAACCCTACGACCCACCCTGCACAGGTAGAGCTGCCATGTCCTGGCAAGGCCTGCACCTCACCTTCGTTCCCTGGGGAGCAGGCCTCAGGGTAGGTAGTGGCCTTGGGAAAGAGGAGGTCCCGGCCCCCTCGGCCACAGCTCTCCTGGCAACTCTCACTGAGCAGCCGCTTCAGCATCTGGTTCTCCTTGAGGAGGCGCACCTGCTTCTTCAGATCTGCGTTCTCACTCATAAGCCTGTTCATTAGCTCGCTACCCTCTGCCATGGTGTCCAAAGTGCTCACATGTGGGCCTGTGGCCCCATGGAGATGGAAATACAGAGTCCACAGACCCCACAGAAACTGCCTAAGGCCACGGAGTTCCACGCTGCCTGGCCTTCCACAGCCTTGTGATGTCGCTTCCCTTAAAGAGGCAGCATCACAAAGCCACCATCCTTCTTCCTCGGCCATGTTCCAAACATCTTTAAACCAACCTGGACCCGGTGAGACACAGAGAAGCCAGATGGATACTGAGTATGTAGGCGTGCACCTCAAATCATAGAGGGATTGGGTGTTGATAACATTGGCAGGGTCCACGGAATGTGAAGGCAGGAGGATGACTTTCTAGAAGTCAGCCTACACAGAGAGGACATCATGTACCAAGACCTTCAAAGCCAGACCTTGCCAGCACCTTCCAGAAGCAGCCAGGACAGGGCATGGGCAACCTTGCTGTCCACACCCTGTGAAGTCCACAGCCCATAGTGGACTTAGCTGTCATCTGAGTGACTGTTCTTCCCATGACATGTGCTGTTAACCTGTCATTTCCTGCCTCCACAGGACCACAAGACCACAGGTCAGAGGGGCTTCCAGAAGCTACAGGATATATAAGATGTGGTTTTGAGTTTCACCCTTGGAACCCATACTTAAGGAAGGAAAGGGCCATTAGAACAGAGGAGGTGACCAGCCTAGGGCAGGACCCCACGATTGCCCCCACAGTCCTGGGGAGATGCTAGGGGAACCCTGACAGGGCTGGAAGTGGAAGCCACTTACTGATCACATTATTACATTTCCCTCATGAAAAGATGTGAGGCAGCACATTTGTGTCCAGCACACACACTGTGAGTACTGAGTGTCTGGCTCCATGCCGTACACTGGACTCATTAGGGATGAGGCCCTATGGACCAGTGACCATGAAACTGGCAATACTAGAGTTAATGTAAGTTAGTGTACAGCTAATGTAAGTTAATGTACAGTTAATGCAAGTTAATGTATAGTTAATGTTAGTGCACAGCTGATGTAAGTTAATGTACAGTTAATGAACAGTTAATGTAAGTTAATATACAGTTAATGTAAGTTAATGTAGGTGTCTAGAAACTCACCCAGGCATCCTGCTTTTCCTACTGCACAAAGTGGGTGACCTCTATTTCTGAATCAGGTCTTCCTGTACTGGCTGCTCAGAAACACCAATGGGGGCTGGAGAGATGGCTCAGAGGTTAAGAGCACTGGCTGCTCTTCCAAAGGTCCTGAGTTCAATTCCCAGCACCCACATTGTGGCTCACAGCCATGTATAATGAGATCTGGTGCCCTCTTCTGATGTGCAGGCACACATGCAGGCAGAATACTATATGAATAACAAATAAATAAATCTTTAAAAAGAAATGAAACACTAATGGTTGCTGCCTGGTCTCCTTGATAAAGAAAGGAGCCAACCAGAAAACCCCAATCCAACTTCTACCAGGTCCTTCTCTGCCAATGTCTTGGGCACTCTGTGCGGACACCAGCATGTCCCCAGGTAAAAATCAGTCCAGACAGCCATGTTAGTATAATATTTCAAGTACAGCAAACTCAGAGTTTTTGGGAAAAAGGGATTCTCTCTCTCTCTCTCTCTCTCTCTCTCTCTCTCTCTCTCTCTCTCTCTGTGTGTGTGTGTGTGTGTGTGTGTGTGTCTGTGTGTTTGTTTGTGAGACAGGGTTTCTCTGTGTAGCCTTGGCTGTGCTGGACTCGCTTTGTAGACCAGGCTGGCCTCGATTGAACTCAGAGCAATCCGCCTGGCTCTGCCTCCCAAGTGCTGGGATTAAAGGTGTGCGACCCCACGCCCGGCCTGAGAAGAGATTCTTAAACATCAAATGTTTGATCAATTGGCCTCTCTCCTCAGACAAGGCCAGTGGGAACCAGAATGGGAGCCACTAAGGGCTGTCAGCAGCTGTCAAAGACAGAAAGCAGAGCTCAGGAAAGCTCAGGGTGCCTGAGTGGCTTCCCCTCCACTAGCTTTTGTTGTTTTTCAACTAGTTGTTGTTTTTCAAGACAAGATTTCTTTGTGTCGTTCTAGCTGTTTTAAAACTTGCTCAGTAGACCAGGCTGGCCTCAAACTCAGAGATCACCTGCCTCTGCCTCCAAGTGCTGGGATTAAAGGCGTACACCACCGCTACCTGGTCCCATCCAGCAGCTTCTAAGCGCATTGAAATGCCACCTTTTTCTCCCAGCAAGAAAATGCCATCCAGCCACCAGGCTACCAACACTCTATCTAATTTACTTATCATAATTCTTTTAATATGTCCTGAACTCACTTTGTTATTAATCTGTTTAGTGTCACATTCATGACAAAACTGATCTGAATTACCTTTTCTTTTTTTTTCAATATTTATTATTATGTATACAGTGTTCTGCCTGCACGCACACCTACACACCAGAAGAGGGCACCAGATCACATTATAGATGGTTGTGAGCCACCATGTGGTTTCTGGGAATTGAACTCGGGACCTTTCGAAGAGCAACCAGTGCTCTCAACCCCCGAGCCACCCCTCCATCCCAAATTACCTTTTCTTATGTCTTTAAATTTTTTTATTAGTTTATTTTAAATTTATTTATCTGGGTGTTTTGTCTGCATGTATGTCTGGGCACTACTTGCATGCCAGAAAAGGGTGCTAGGTCCCTGGAACTATTGTTAGACAGTTGTGAGCTGCCATGTGAGCACTGGGAATCAAACTCATGTCCCCAAAGAGAACAGCCAGTGCTCTTAACCACTCAGCCATCTCTCCCGCCCCTAAAAGCCTTATTGGATTTTCATTTACTTTCATTTACTGTGTGTTAGTGTGTGGGTGCGCATGCATGCCATAGCACACGTGTGGCAGTCAGACAACAACTTTCAAGAGTCAGTTCTCTCTCTGTATCATGTGGATGCTGGGGATCAAATTTACATCATCAGGCTGGCAGAAGTTGTCCTCACCTGTGGAGGATTCTCAGCAGCCTCTCAAAAATGCCTTGATATTTATTATTATTATTATTATTATTATTATTATTATTTTATTATTTTTATTATGTTTTTTGAGACAGGGTTTCTCTATGTAACCTTGGCTGTCCTGGAACTCTCTTTGTAGACCAGGCTGGCCTCAAACTCAGAGATACCTCTGCCTCTGCTTCCCAAGTGCTGGGATTAAAGGCATGCACCACCAAGCCAGGCCATCAAGCCGTTATTTTTAAAGACTAATTTCAGGTGTACAGCAATACTGGGGTGAGATAGAGATCACTTGCACACCCTGTACTCCCACATAAGTATACATTCCCCCCCGTCAGAACCCTGCACCTGAGGATCCAATTGTCAAATCTGGCATGTTCCTATCACTGAGTGTCTAGTGTGCATGCAGCTTCCCTCTTGGAGTTGTGTTTGGCAAATGTATAATGGTGGTGTGTGCTCGCTACAGTGTCCTGCAGAGTACTCTCCATGGCCTTGAAGATCCTGTGCTTTTTATTCGTTACTGTGCCAGAGCTGGAATCATGGTACATGCAACCCCAATATACCCCACAGTGTGTGTGTGTATGTGTGTGTCTGTGTGTGAGTGTATGTGTGCGTGTGCGTGAGAGAGAGAGAGAGACAGAGAGAGACAGAGAGACAGAGAGACAGAGAGACAGAGATTTGGCTGTGCACCTCTGGTGACCAGAAGATAACTTTGGGGAATTGGTTCTCACCATCCACTTTGAGGCACGGTCTCCCTTTCTGCTCTTGTGCGGCATATTCACCCCCACTGGCCCAAGTTTCAGGGTGGTGCTCCTGCCTCTACCCCCGATTTTGCTGTTGAGTGCTGGATTACAGATGGATGCTTTGGCATCTGGCTTTTTACCTGGGTTCTGGGGATAAAACTCTATCATCTGATTTGTGTTTCTAGTCATTTTACCCTGTGAGCCCCCATATCTTTTTTAAAGAGAGATTATTTTTTTGACAAAACTATGACAAATTTATAAACTTATTATCATTACCCTTTAAAAAAACAGGACCATTATATTGTGCACAAGTAGAAATTAAAGCCAATGGAGCAGACACTAGTTGTCTTAGGCATGGGCATTGCTGCCACATGGGGTCATCTGATCAGGTAGATCCAAATCAAAGGACTGAGAGGAAGAAGAAAGACTACGAAGGGGGAAACGATTGGCCACATCACCAAGTCCACCTTCCCAAAGCTATGACCTAGAAATCCCCTTCTAAGAATAACATCAGTCAGCTCTGTTCTTGCTTGTCTTTCATCATACATTACTTAGAATTCTGCTGCCTAACGCCCAAGTTTTGGGGGTTTCCCCAATTCCTTCCTCTCCCAATTAATTTCACTTTAGTCAATGAACACGCTTTCCAGTTGGTGAAGATTCACTCGCAGCATGATGGGTGACGCAGAGGCCCCGGGATGTGTTAGTCTCCATTGCTGCAGGTGATGGAGTCACACATGCCAGTGAGCTTGTTTGGGGATTAGGTAATAGAACCTGCTCTTGGCAGAGTGTCCCTAGTTTCGCTTCTGTTTATGTGATGAAAACACTTTGACCACAAGCAGCTTAGGAGGGGAAAGGTGTTATTCACCTATAACTCTGTGTCACCACCCATGAGGCAATCTCAAAGCTAGGCTTGTTTGTTCCACGACGTATTACCTCTGACCAAGGAACTCACTTTACGGCCAAAGTGTGGCAAGAACCACAGAGGGTAGTGCTTGCTTGCTGGCTCGTAGGCTTATGCATTCCATTGGGTAAATCTGACAAAAATAAAAGTGGCATTGTTAAAGCTAACTTCACCAGAAACCGAAGAGCCAGCAGGCAGTAGCTCCCTTGTCTCAGCATCACACCTTCTCTGCTATTTTTGCCAGATCAGTTTGCAGTTAGGAGAATATGCCTTTTTTGTATCTTTGCATTAGGTTTTATAATTGTAATTGATGTATGGACACGCAGAGACAAAAAAATAAATAAAAAAGGGAAGATTTGAATCCAAGCAGTATCACACTTTACGTCATCACTGTAGGTGTTCAACCGTTACGAAAACCACCTTTGAAATGATGCAATTGCTGACTCATAGTTATCTCTACTTTAGAACATATAAGATAGTTCACTGTTATTAATGCTTTTTTATTAAGGCAATTTTTTAAAAGTAAGGGTAAATTAAGTTGTCTTCCAAAACTGTGGTCAGCTTTCTGGTCAGCTCTGTGTGATCAGTTATCTACCTGAGAGGCTGTTTTCCTTCTGAGCTGAGCAGGCTGCTAGCCCTCCTTGTTTGTATCAACCACGTCCTCCTAGCTCTGGAGCTGGGGCTAAGCACTTATTTGAGTATTTCTTTGGGGTTTTTTTTGGGGGGGGCAAGGGGTGGCTTTTCGAGACAGGGTTTCTCTGTGTAGCCTTGGCTGTCCTGGACTCACTTTGTAGACCAGGCTCGCCTCGAACTCACAGTGATCCACCTGCCTCTGCCTCCTGAGTGCTGGGATTAAAGGCGTGCGCCACCACGGCCAGCCTCAGACTTAAAAAAAAATACTTTTATAGGGATTGATGTGATCTTTTCATTCTGCTGGTGCTACAGACCTGCCAGGTGCCTTATTTACTGGATCCTAGGACTTGCTGTTAAACACCAAAGGCTGCTCTAGAACTGTACACTTGGCCAGATTGTTAGCTTTTCCTGTTTTCTTTTGAGTACCTTTGAATAAAAACATCTGAAACTTTAAAAAATATAAAGTTATACTACAGATAGTAGTAGTATCTGTATAAAATACAGAGATAAATAAATAATGTTGAGATAAAAAAAAAAATCAAGTTGAAAGCCAGGCATGGTGGCGCCGCACGCCTTTAATTCCAGTGCTTGGGAGGCAGAGATAGGTGGATCTCTGAGAGTGGGGGCCAGCCTGGTCTACAAAAGGAGTTCCAGGATCCCAGGGCTATGTAGAGAGACCCTGTCTCTAATTGACTACTTAATTAACTAATTAAAAATAAAATACTAAATCAAGCTGATTAACTATATAACACCATATAGTTGTATCTGCTAACATAGAGAATGAGAAAACAGCATACAGGAAATTTTATGAAAAAAAAGTCTTAGTAAATTTAATTCTACTTAGCGGTAAGTTCTGTTTTAGAAGGAAAAAATACTGTCAGAGAGGAGTTCCCACCTAGCCCTTCAGCAGAGTGGTATGGTGGTGCAATCCCAGCACTCACGAGGCAGAGGCAGGACTACCCTTGGGCTTGAGGCCAACCTCAAATGATATGTAGTATCACTTCATAGTGAGGACCACATAGTAAAACTGTTTCACAAGGGGGAAAACATCAACCTTTCTTACTAAAGAATCCCTCGAAGACAAGTGTTGAGGTTCACATCACAGTGAACAGAAGGCATCTCCCATGACTCCACAGGAAAAGCCTTCAGCACATTCCAAATCTGTCCCTGACAACCTAAAACTTTCATTTCAAAAATCTTTATTTATTTATTTTTTTATTTTTTTATTTTTTGGTTTTTCGAGACAGGGTTTCTCTGTGTAGCCTTGGTCATCCTGGACTCACTTTGTAGACCAGGCTGGCCTCGAATTCACAGCGATCCGCCTGCCTCTGCCTCCCGAGTGCTGGGATTAAAGGTATGCGCCACCACGCCCAGCATCATTTCAAGAATCTTTAAGCACTTCTTCTGGACAGTTAACCTGGTGAGCATCCCCGACCAACTCCCCACTGAGCCTGGAGAACTCCCTAACCTGGAGCTGGTAAGTCTACGCACGATGACAACTCCATAGCATGACACATTACATTATAAAGCATGTTTATCAGCTGTCCTGTACATGTCGGTGTATACAGTGATTGAGGCATGACTGGGAATTCAGCAGGACAGCAGCTGTTGCTAGGGCAGAGCTAGTGATTCATCATCTGTTGCTGCTGACAGAGGCTGAAAAACCCGTGCAGGGAATAGAGCAGGCTATGATGTAAGATAGGAAAGCCCTAGGAGTCACAGCACACGGTGGTAGTGGTGGGAGCTGGGCAGGAGGCAGATGGCCCAAAGCCTCAGGGTATCTGCACCATGGCAGAGGGCAGCCCTAGAGCAGGGAAAGGGGATCAGACACAGCTCTCGGCTTGTCTGAGGAAAGACTATGGGCCAGGGAGGGGTTGGAGCTCTCACCATGACCAGGGAGAAGTAGGAACTTCAAGGAGACACACACTTCCCACCTAGAACTCCGCCTGCATGCTGGCCAGACACACAGACTTAGAAATCAGAGATTCAGAGCTCACCTCCCAGAAACATAGCCTCAGAAATGTGGGATTCACTTGAACTCAAAGTACAGTTGGCATAAAGGTTGGTAATGATCTTTGGGTGTCATGGGCATTTCCTGGCTCACAGGAGTGCCACAGCTGCCTGGCTGGCTCAGTGAGTTTAAGGGGTGAGCTGGACGTGATCGGCTGTCCTTGCTACTGCTGTCCCACAGTCGGAACCATCACAAGCACTACCTACCCTACCTTTGCTATTCTATGCCTGGCTTCCACGAGTTCCTCTCTACTGAGAGGCCAGGAGATCAGGGCACTGGTATCCCAGAAGCCAGTGCAATGTGTATGAGCTTGTAATCTAGGGGCAGACCTGGATGCTACATCTGACCCTTGCCACACAGCCTCAAGGCATTCCAGGACGTAAGTCTGGGGTTTTTGTTGTTTTGTTTTTAATATTTTATTTTCACGATTTATTTTATGCACCTTTAATCCCAGAACTCAGGAGGCAGAGACAGGTGGATCACTGTGAGTTCGAGGTCAGCCTGGTCTACAAAGTGAGTCCAGGACAGCCAAGGCTACACAGAGAAACTCTGTCTCGAAAAAAAACAAAAAAACAAAAAAAAAAAACCAACTTATTTTATGTGAATGGGTGTTACACCCGCATATATGTCTATTTGTGCAGTGCCCACAGAGGCCAGAAGGTCTCCTGGGAACTGGAGTTATAGTGGGTGCTGAGAATCAAACCCAGGTCCTTTGAAAGAGCTGTCAATGTTCTTTATGGCTGGGCCATCATCCCAGCCCCAAAATGTCTGTTTATTAAGGGCGTTGGTGATGGTTGAAATGACTTTTAGTAACATTTTTAGTATAAAGTGAGTTTATATCTCCTTTCTGGAAGCCTGGTATTTCATACAGTGATCTGGTCACACCTGGAAGTTTCTGGTGACAACAGCCACTGCCCAGGGCACAGTGATGAAGAGACCTGCCTCACTCCCCACTGAGCCTTCCTCTGGCATACCAGCACCACACGGTTGCCAGAACTGCCCCAGCCCAGGGAACAGAAGTCTGGTCAGGAGCCCATTCCACAGTAGACCAGCGAGGAAGTGAAGAAGCCAGCTGCTCCCTCACAGGAAAGTCACTGGTCACAAAAACTCTAGTTTCACCACCTTCAAAAGGATGTACCCAGAAGCCGCAGAGTGCACTGTGCCTCTTCGGATTTTAAGGTTTCTCTGTTCCCTTCTCACTGAAGCAAGTCTTAGAACTAAGCTATACTGATGAGTGTCTAAAAGACACCAGCCCCAACCCTACCCTCAGCCTCATGTCTACAGACAGGACGAGGCCGGGAGCAGGCTGAGGAGGCTCCTATCATCTAGCCAAGAAACTCCAGCCTCGCCAGGACCTCTGAGGTGATGATGCTGACCAGCTGCAGCCAGGTAGACATGAATTCAAACATGGCCGGCGAGGGTATTATCAGGGTACAGTCTGGAGAAGCGGCCCAGGGTCCAGATGGGGAAGATGTTCCTATAACTTGTGTAGCTGATGGCACAGGACTTGTTGAAGACCCCAGAGATGTTCTCCTGGAAGGACACAGAAAGACGAGCAGCTAAGAAGCTTGCCCCTGGATGGTGGTCCTAACTATCAAATTTCCCAGCCCCACGACAAGTCTGCTTAGGGAGAGCTGATGACTGAAGGATAAGTAAGCAAAGACAGGGACACACAGGCTAGCAGCAATCCTGCTCAACTTTGGTCCCAGCTCAGAGACTATAGCTTGAAGAAAATGTTCTTCCTTGGCCTAGTAGTCTCTAGTAATCCCCATAACCACAGGGACGCATGGAAACCATCTGCACATCTTGTCAGCGAGGGCCCACACAGGAAGCACACGGTCGAGCTGAGGCTCTGCAGGAAGCTTCAAGTATCTAGTCCTTTCCCCAAGCCTGCTCTCTTTACAAATAGCAAAATGTGCTCAACACTCCAAGACCCAGCAACATATCTTAGATCTACAACAAGGACAAGCCTCCAGTCAGCAGTGTCCACAGCCCAGATCTCCAAAGCACTCAAGAGGAACACGGGCAGAGGAAAGTGTGAAAACTAACGGGCAAGCTGGGTGTAGTGGCGCACGCCTTTAATCCCAGCACTCGGGAGGCAGAAGCAGGTGGCTCTCTGTGAGTTCAACGCCAGCCTGGTCTACAAAGTAAGTCCAGGACAGTCAAGGCTACACAGAGAAACTGTCTCAAAAAACAGACAAACAAACAGACAGACAAATAAAAGAAAACTAACAGGCAAGCTGGAAATCAATGCTGGAACCACTACCCATGGCCCCTCCCAAACCTGAGGCCAGTCTCCGTTGGGGAGCTGCTTCTCCAGCAGACATCTGATTCCTCTCTCCTGAGCAGTGATGTCGGGGTGCCTGAGGGACAAGAAGACAGGCGTGAGCACACCTAGCATGTGGCATAAACATGCATCCAGGAGAAGGACTACAAAATCTCCAAATACTATGACGATGATAGGTAAATCTCAACAACCAGAATACCTAAGGCTCCTGCTGTAATCTTCCCAGGAGCCCTGAGAAGCAGAGCGTGTGCACGCATAGGGGCGGACAAGTGGGGCAACACTTCCTATAGACCCAATCCTGTCCCTAGAAGACATAGTTGACATAGCAACACAGCTGGCACATGATGCTGACAGATTCCCTAGAGGAAGCCAACCTTCATGCCTACTCTGCTATGTACTCTGATGCACCTCCTGGCAAGAGGGAGACACCAAAAGGACTGAGGGTTGACAGAAGCAAGGCCAGCAGTGGGGAACTGACTAGGGACAGACTCATGACTCTCTTGTTCTTGAGGTTCCTGTATACACTGACTAAGGGAATTTCAGGAAGCTCTTCAAATGGTCCAAGTGTACTGTGGCAACACAGGCTAAGACAGCACATACACGTGTGTGTGTGTGTGTGTGTATGTGTGTGTATGTGTGTGTGTTGTGTACACCTACACCTATATGAACACATACATGCAAATACCCAAACACCTGAAAGTACATACACATGCATGTGTGTACCTATGGGCACTAGTGCAATACATGTGGCTTAATACGAGATATGGACACAAGAGACCAAAAGCAGCCTTGTACTCTCAACCCTGAGACAGTGCTTTCACTCCACACTGGAAAGCAACTTCCACCACAGCTGCCCTCACTTGTTTCTCTCAGACACTCCGCCTCCCCCCGCCACCCAGCTTGCTCTGTCAACTGACTACCATGGATAGGTGGTTTCCAAGAGGTAAGTCTCTGTGGGGTACCACTCAGCCAGAAGGCTGCCACTTAGCCAAGGAATAGGGTATGTGGCTTCTTACATTGCCTCCCTCCTCAAAGTTGAGTGTCCCTAGTATACATGCCCTTACCTGACAGCCATCAAGCCCAGCAGGGCCCAGCAGGTATTGTGGACCTGGGACTTGGCACTCTGCACATACCGCCTTTGTTCACAGGACTCGAAGTCCTCCCCCCAGCCTCCATCTGCCATCTGCTGGGACAGGAGGAAGTTGCAGGCCTGAGACACTTCTGCACAAGCAGCCCTGTAGAGAGAGCATGAGACTTGAGACACCATGAATTGGGAGGATCTAAGGCCTCTATAGGCCACCCTGACAGGATGCCTGAGGGTCATGGGAGAGGCCTCCAAGGAGAGTGGACACAGCTGTGCATGCCTCACAGAGCTGTTGGGCACAGAGGAAAGCACCCTGCAGCTTCACGCACATGCAGGCTGGATATGTGGGCACACCGGACAGGGCCATGCATCGCATCTCTAGGCTGCATCTGGCTTAGCACAACATCCCTACACTCCAAGCCCACTAGACCTAGAAGCACTGGCTAGTGTAGCCAGAGACAAAGCTTGAACTAAGCCCTGTTTTCCTGAGTTTCTCACTGTTTCTCACTGAGAATATGAGACAGAGATTTATAAGACTCTGAGGTAACCTCTAGCCAAGGCTTATGAGCCAAGAAAATGTGTCCTTAGAATTCCCTTTTTCCTGAAATAGTGATATTATCTCATTGTTTAAAAATATTAAACAAGCTGAGCATGGTGGCACACGCCTTTAATCCCATCACTGGGGAGGCAGAGGCAGGCAGATCACTGTGAGTTCGAGGCCAACCTGGTCTACAAAGCAAGTCCAGGACAGCCAAGGATACATAGAGAAACACTGTCTCAAAAAAACAAAAACAAAATAAACAAAATAAAACAAAATTGCAAAGGACAAGAGCTCCATGGCAGAGCATTACTGATCTGGTTAGTTTTACTGTCAACTTAAGAGAGTCACCTGGGAAAGAGATCAGAGGAAGACTGGGAGGGTCCAGCCCTCTGTGGAGGGGAGATGAGCAGGGCTTTTCTCATCATTCTGCTTCAGTTCCTGCCCTAACTTCCCTCAAGAATGGATTATGGCCTGCAAGTATAAGCCTAAAACAAACTCTTTCTTCCTCAAGGTGCTTATGGGCAGTGTTTCATCACGGCCATAGGAAAGCAGGCCAGCACTGTTAGCGTGGCAATGCCCTCCCTTGCCATCAGCCTGAAGGCTGCACTCACCCGTCTTGGTAGGTATGCCCCATGCAAGCGAAAGCTTCCAGGCCAAACCAGCCGCCATAGGTGAAGCAAACCCCCCAGGACCTAGAGGGAGACAGAAGGGAATGTCAGACTTGGCCTGCATTCCAAGTGAGCGGGCGGCCGTCTACGCAGGTACTGGGACAACCTGGAGTAGAGAGGGCAGAGCTGGGATGGAGCATGGTGGTGCCACCTGCACTCCCAGCACTGAGCTAACACAGGAGGACTGCTGATTTAAAACCAGCCTGAGACACACAGTGATGCTGTCTCACAAAACGTAAGGGACAGAGGAAGAGGATGGAGGGTGGGGAAGGGAGAGGGAAGAGGGAGGGAGGGACTTTGGCAGTTGCTAAAAGCCTTGGGCACAGATATCACTTGGCTCAGCCATGGCTTCCTCCAATCAAGGCACAAACGAACTGCTCATGCCCACAACAAGGAGCATAATCACATTTAGGCCACAGAGCACTTCTAGTACATAACCCAACTGCCTCCTACAACACAAGCTCTCAGCTGGGCGTGGTGGCGCACGCCTTTAATCCCAGCACTCGGGAGGCAGAGGCAGGCGGATCACTGTGAGTTCGAGGCCAGCCTGGTCTACAAAGCGAGTCTAGGACAGCCAAGGCTACACAGAGAAACCTTGTCTCAAAAAAACCAAAAAACAAAACAAAACAAAACAAAAAACAACACAAGCTCTCAGCAGAATGAAAGGGCAAGCATCAGCCAAGGACCAGGACCTACCAGGAAGCCTGAGTCTCCCAGGAAGAAGGCAGGAAGGGCGCATGTCTGCCCCTTCCACCAAGTGCCTACTCACCCCTCCCAGGAGCCGTCAGCTCTCTGCATCTTTCGGCAGAACTCCAGGCCTTGGCTGAGGGTCTCCCTGCAACACAGGCAGCCCAATGAGCAGTGCAGACAAATCACAAAGCCTTCCCCAGGCCTGCCCACACAATGCTCTCAGGAAAGTGAGAATGGCCTCCCCTTCAAACAGATCAAAACAAGTGTTCAGAGGGGGGGGTTGGGGGAGACAGACAGACAGACAGACTTTGGAGATGAGGTCCACATTGGAAGGAGCTCTGAAAAGTAACAGAGCCATTGACCATAACTAGTGGCATGAGCCTGAACAAATCATATAAAATGAACTTGATTAAAACCAACAACAGGGCTGGAGAGACGGCTCAGCGGTTAAGAGCACTGGCTGCTCATCCAGAGGTCCTGAGTTCAATTCCCAGCAACCACATGGTAGCTCACAACCATCTGTAATGAGATCTGATGCCCTCTTCTATCTGATATTCTGTCATGCAGGCATACGTGTAATAGAATGCTTATATACATAAATAAATAAATCTTTAAAAAAAACCCAACAACAACTACACTTGATATGGAGCCTGGTCCCCTTGAATCATTTATAGAAGTTTTCATTGTAGGGTAGAAAAATCTTTAGGCCTTGTACTTTCACAAGTGGGAAGCTCAGCCGGGCGGGGTCTTGCCCGGAGTGTGCCTCTCCTCGGGCTCCTGATCTCTTTCAGCACAGGCCTCGGCTCCTGGTGCTCGGTTCCCTCTTCAAACTGTGCGTTCCTAGTCCTGCCCCATTTGCTCTTTTCACTGTACACCTGTGTAAGAGCAATTACTAAGGCCACATGTTTGGCCTCAGGCAAGTTCTTAAAATATCACAGGAAGGGTCTCTAGCCCGGTTGGTAAAGTTGCTCCCATCCTGAAGCTCTCGAGCTGGGCCTCCACGGCTGGCACAGTTCTCAGCACCGTCTTCTAGGCTCCTCCTAAGATGGTCCATCAAGCTCTGCTCACAGTGTTCAACTGCTTTTCTAGACCAAAGTTACAAAGCCTTCCACATTCCTCCCCAAAAATGTACGGTGAGGTCTGTCACAGCAAGCGATCTCGGTACCAGCTTCTGTATTAGTTCCCTCTCCATTGCTGTGATGAGACAACTTAGAAAAGAAGGTTTAACTGGGCTTAAAGTCCCAGAGGGCGAGACGCAGGCGTTGGACTGATGCTTCATGGGGACAAGCGAGATCAGTCTGAATGCTGCTAACTGAGCCATTTCTCCAAGTTTTATATTTTATGTGTGTTATTATTTGTGGTGTGTGTGTGTGTCAACTATGGAGCTCCTAGAGCTGTTAACCAGGCCCCTCGAACCATAAGGCTTCTGCCACTGTTGTTGGCCACAAAACAAAGCCAGATTGTCCCTACTGTTAAAGACACCATATGCTTTGGCAAAATGAGGCTAAGACGAAAGTAGAAACTCCTTCCTTGCTAGCTGGCTTTCACAATACTGAAGACAGCATGCAGGCTGTTGGGGCAGAACTGTCCTCACAGTCCAGCTCAGTTATGGGCCCTGCTTGTTAGAGTATAAACCTGAGCTAAGATATGTCCATTAATACAACAGTAACACAACACTAATACAACTTTACTGTTTCTGCTGTGATGTTAAGGCCCCCTCCAGAGGAGGAAACTCACATGTGATACTATAAGCCAGGGCAAAGCTCGTGGCTAGGAAAAATCATAGGCCCCAGTGAGGAAGCCATTGCTATTTTTATTAAATAGGCATGATATGCCCCTTCTAAATGTTTGGGTTTATGCCTTACATTACTGTAGCCATCACCTTCATCCGTCATGGAAGGACACTTTAATGGTGAGAGGTAAACCTCAAAGACTCATAAACTAGTCAAGCTCCTGAGACAAAGTAATTGTTGCTATGTCATAATGTCCACAGATGGGGAAAGTGAATGGAGAATGCTGTGGCTGAGCTGTGGCCCTGCTCAGGCTGCCCTTACCTTCCTTACCTGATCTCTGCTGCCCTATGGTCTGGGAACTGGTCCTGGAAATGCTTCAGTGCCTGCATCACTGCTGAGGTACACTCGACATATGTGTAGTCAATCATGATGTCACCTAGACAGGGAAGGAAGGAGGCACCTGAGCTCCACTATGGCCCAGAGCCAACAGTTCAGGCCACAGTGTGGTGAGCAAGAGTGGTGAAGCATGCAAGATGATACCCCAAGATTCACCTGGGCAATATGGCCACAATGGGCAGAGTGAGACCTGCACACCTATGCTACAAGACACACACCCAAAATAGCTGGGCTATTTCTACTGCCAATCTACTGCCTTTCCCTGCCCCCAAAACCCCATGTCTGACAGGCCAAAGAATAGGATAATTAGAAGGCATGAGGGAAGGCGATAGCAGGTTTTAGAGTCAGCAAGGAGAGAGCCTGCTGACAGACTAGAACCTCAGTGACTATGCAAAGCCATGGCCCAGCATCCTTATGTCCTTACAAGTGCTGGGAGTCAGTGTATGCGGGGTGCATGGCAGCCTCAACACGGCACAAGGCCCTGTAGATAAGCAGAAGAGTATTGGAACCTTAGGTTTCCATGAGGCAGAACAATACAGGTGCTCTGTACTCTGGGGCTCATTGGGCTCTGCATGGACCTGCTAGCATGGCAGGCCTGGCCTACACACCATGCTGCTAGGCAACATACTCACCAAAGACCTCTGAGGGGTTCAGCAACTCCAGCAAATGCCCACCACGCTTAGTCTCATAGGTAGCAAATCCTCCATCAGGATTCCGCATGCTCAGCAACTGAAACAAAAGAGGAGGCCTGGAGAACTGAGCACACAGGGTACAGTATGACTGCAGGAGCACCACAGGGATGACAACCAAAGGGACAGGAATGAGGGACAGTTTCATGCTTAGTAGGCGCCCGGTGCAGCTGCGCATCTGGGGATAGACTCCAATGTCAGGCCAATACAGACCTCCTAGTAAATATACACAAGAAGCAGATGTGCTAAAAGGACTTTGCACAAAAATGAACAGACATTTCCAGCTTTCCTCTCCATACCCAGCAGAGCCCACCAGCCCTCCCAAATGAGGAAGTCTCAGCATAAATATGGGCAGTTCCTTGAATCTCATTCGTGAGCTAACAGAAGTCACAGGGACCACAGCCTCCTTGTAACTTCTGGGAACAGCCAGGCACCACTTCGTACAGCATGGAGTCCTATGCACATACCCAACTGAAGTTTCAAGGGTCTATCCCATGGTTCCGAGTCCTAGGCTCTGATGACCTACACCCTGGCCTTCGTCTGCTAAGGAAGCACAGAAGTGGGAGCACACGTGAGATAGGGACTCACCACAGCCACAGCATCGCAAAGCCGCTCTCGGGGGATGTGCTCAGTGATGGAGGGACACTGCTTCTGCAGGAGCAGCACTGACTTCAACCCCTCAGCTGTGCAATCAGCAACAATCCAGCCACAGTCCAGTGTGCTGAAGGGGAAACCACCCTGCAGAGACAGAGTGCAACAGTGCTTCTCCCCACAGAGCTGTAACAGCCAGGGCAAGGCCTATCCACCACCGCACGGGGCTACCTAAATTGGACATAGTTGAACAGACTTCAGCTTCAGCATGGAGACTACCTAGGACTTTGTGCACATCCTGAATGCCCTCAGCTCTCAGCAATAAGTGATCTGGGGCTGAAACAGCAGCACAGGTGCCCCAGAGACCCCACTGTGGAAAGGCAGCAGCTAAGTCACTGTCTCATTTCACAGCTGGCACATATAAACAGGCCCTTACAGCAAAAGAGTCTGATGCTGGCCTGAGTCCTTTAGACCCACTGCCTGGATCTCAGCACTCCAGCTTACTGTTCAGCTCTTAGCATCAGTGTGTGCTAGGCACCTGAACCACCCTAACGCATGGCCACCGAGGTGCAGGCTGCTGCGGGGGATGATGAAGCCCCTGACACAAAAGATCTACAGACCAAGAAGCAGGAAAACCAACAGAAACCCCTCCTCAAAGGGAAGGCAGCCAAGCTCTGGGCTTGAGTGGACTGCCCATACATACCTTGCGCATCTGGCGGTAATACTTCTTATAGTCAGGAAGGTTGTCTGGGACCTGTATAGCAGCAAGGAACATATGTGGAAAACAGAAACATGGTGGCACCTGGGACCCTGTGCTGCCATCTGAGAGCTGGATCTACTGCTGGCCACAGTTCAGCACAACATGACACCCATGAGACCCATTGCCTTATCACTACTAGGAAATAATACCATCCAGAGAGGGCTGAATATTCTACTCCCTTGCCCTGCTGTCCTGAGCTGCATGACTCAGTGCAGTGAGAGAGCACGCAGGCCTGCATGTGCAGTGGCCCATTCAGACGGCCTTCTAAAGGCCCATCACTCAGTGTTTGTCCTGAACCATGCTGCTATGGAAGACAGTACTGACTCACTACTAACAGCCCTAGACAGACATGGACATCAACTACATGGAGGATCCTGAGGAAGCTGCATCCTAGTAGGATGAGAGGACAGGAGAATAGGGGAGTGAAGAGTCTAAACAGGAGGATGCTAGCGGGATCAGGCTGGAGGCGTGCCCTGTGTCTGCAGCAGGGTACACACGCTGTCCTAAACAGCAGTCTATGATGGGGGCTGTAGGTGGATAGGGAAGGCAGGAAGGAGAGACACTGATCTGGCAAAACAGATGGCTGTACATGGCCTCTGGGTGGGCAGCCACTGGCTAGTATCAAGTGATTCTACTGGCCTGCGATACTTCAAAGATGCTAGGATGTGAACAGGCTGTGACATTCAAGGACACGACTCCTGACTGAGCCACAGGCTGGCTTTGGCCCTCTGCACAGTTGTCTGGGCATGAAGAACAGGAATCACCAGCTAGTGATAAGCCACTGCGGGCCATGGCCAGAGCTACTGCAGAGTGACCAGGTGCACTTACATGGTGTAGGGCAGGGCAGAACAGTACAGAAACAACCTGAGAGAGCTAGCTTGGGGAGGCAGGACAGATGAGGAGGGCCATGGACTCACCTGTGAAAGCCGCAGGAATTCGTGAGCCTTCTGCAGGCAGGGTAAAAACTCAGGTCTGTGGTGTACACCTACCTAGGAGACAGCAGGACAGCAGTTGAGCCAATCCTCCAGTGTCCTGGCATCAACTTGCTGCCCCGCCCCTAACCCCAGAAAGTGACACATCTTAAGAGATTTCTAGTGCTTCCTGATGTTCTCAGCTTTAAAGATAGAAAAGAAAGTGAGACATGAGTAAAGACTGGAATGGACAGAGGAGGCCACCCAGAGAGTTACCAGGTCCTCCTACCTTAGGCAGCCCAACTTGGCCTAGGCCCTGGGCTGTCCAAATACGCCCTCAGGATTTCACTGCTCTCATCCCCTCCTGCAGAGAAATGTTCTTTCTCTCTAGCTCAAGTACAGCCAATGTTCTAAAAGGCTCAGGCCCACCCAGGTCAGGCTCCAACCACCCGACCACTCACTCCCTAGGCTTGCTTCTCAAAGCCTAACCCAGTTTAGCATCCAGGCTGCCAAGGATTATCACCAGGTGACTGGAAGCTAGGCAAATGAGGAACTCAAGGGGCAGAAGGCATGGCACCATTTCTTCATTCTCTCATGTATCGTTTTTCTCAGGGTGCATATGTAGCTCACACACACAGGACGATTAGGTGGGGGCTGCACAGAGAACACAGCCACGTACCTCCAACAGTGCTTGGATAGCAAACGAGGTATCCCAGATCTGTGACCCATTGGTGCCCTGTTCACAAAGAATGAGCTGTTACAGCAACCCCATCCACTGACCCCCAGGATCCAAGGGTGTCTGTCAGAGATATACCCAGCTAATACTCTATACCAGATTCTGAGCCCTGTGCTGACAAAGGTCTGAAAGAATACAGTCTTGCAGGCAGACGTGGGTAAATAGAGCATCACCCTCCTGTACAGGCCCCAACAGAACATATCTAGGACCATATGGTCCCTTGAAGGCTCCTGCATACTCCATTGACAGCAGGATACCCCAGTTATGGGATACCCAGAAACAAGGTCCTTTCATTTCCAAGTATGCTTGAGGTGGCAGAGAGCCAACTAACACATTTCTATGGGCCTTACAGAGCAAGGAAGGTCCACCTCAAATCCCACCCTGGAAGACTGGTTTCCTGAACAACACTGCTGGGTCTAGTGAAGGAAATGGATGATCAAACCCACAGTAGGTTCTGTTCTCTAGTTTTAGGAATCTCTAAATATCTGACAGAAAACCCAGCTCTCAATCCCACATGATGATCACAGACCCTAAGCTCTCTTGTGGCTCCTTGGGGGCCAAAGATCCCAGCCAAACACCTGACCAAAAAGAAGCATATCTACTGTCCACCTTTGGCCAGAGCCCTAGAAGGATCCAGGGGAAGGCTGGCTATACATCACATGCTTCTCCAGCAAACCACTTCCTCCTTGCTCTGCACAACTACAGGGGCCACAGAAAGGAACAGTCTTCAGGCCTGAAGGCTCCTCCTGTAATGGTGGCTCCAGAGAGCAGTCTCAAGGGCTACCTCAGCTCATGAGACAGAGCACACAGCTCCTAGTGACACCAGCCAAGCCTCCAGATGGCCTCGCCAGAGAGGTGCCTTAGCACCCAGAGCCACTTCTCCATCACGGTAATAGGATGAAAGTCTCTGAGGGTCTGAGGCAAGCCTGGATCTGTCAGGGTTTAGTCCACCTGATGAAGGACTGCAGATGGAGATGTGAGACTGGGAGGTGACCACTGCCCCACAGACATGAGGACCACAGTGTAACTCAGTCCCTCCTCCTCTTTACTGCAAGAATGGAATTGGGCAAGTTACTTCTTTTATTTTTCGTGATTTCTCACCTCTGCTCCATTTTGTTTTTTTTTTAATCTACAAATGGGCTCTTTCTATATAACACTATCTGGCCTTAAACTTCTTGCTTTACCAACTGAGTGATGGTACTACAGGCAAGTCACACTATGCCTGACTCACTTCTGACTCATAATAAATCTAAGAGAATTAGAAGCAAATAAATAAGCAGAGATGATTACAAAGAGAGCCAGCAGCCTCAATTCTATAGCCCTTACCTGCATTTTCATGCCATCAAGGCCCAGCCTATGGGGATAAGAAAAGATTATGTCAGGGCACAGGTAAAAGTTGGAATTACAGCTGTCCATAGGAGGCACACAAAAGCAAAAGAGCAGACAGCTCTCCCCTGGAGCATCCTTCCCCACCTCCCCTTGATGTTGATGTCAGTGCTGCCCAGCTGGGCTCACAAGCACAAGGGCTACGTTCAGCAGGAAGGAGACTGGCCTGTGCCAAAAGCTTCTACAGCAGGTCTGCCTTGCTGTCCTCATCTCACACCATGCCACCAGAGAGAAGATGCCTCTATGAGCACAGGGCTTCCTGCTATGGCCCCTGTGACAGTCCCCACCTTGGACATAATCCAGGGCTGACAACCCTCTTGTCCATCAGCCTTCCTCACAACAATCTAAGACTGCCCCCAGGCTTCCTGGCTCTGACTCCATGAATCACCCATGCTTACTGCTAGGTAAGAAATCTTCCCAAAGACAACCTAACGGGCAGTGCTCGTGATACCACACAATATTCCCAGAAGCTTGACAGTCTGGCACCCCTAACTAGATGAGGGATAAAGGCCCAGCATTATCGCTGCATGTCTACAGTCAGCACCTAACCACACTCACCAGAGGTAATCTGGAATCCTAGAGACGTGCTCCTGGAAGGCAGGGGAGGATGGCCCATCCACTGACCAACGAACAAGCATGTTGATGGTTTTTGAGATCTGCAGGATATATGGCCATCAGGACCCATGCAACTTTACCCTGGGGCAGGGCCCCGTCTGTTCTAATAGGAGCTTTTTAAGAGCTCATTAAGCACATTCATGTCCCTAGACATGATTCAAACTGAAGCTAATATGCCATTCAAGATTCTGGGCCAACTTAGGGTGTGACAAAGAAGGACCAAGAGCCCACAGAGACAGGGGAGGAAGCTCAGTGCTAGCTGGGTTTATCCAGAGAAACTATGAACAACCCACCTTAGTACAGGAGCCCACATCCTGATTGCTTCTCATCTATGCGAACAGCTTTCTTGCTAGGTCTCCACTAGCTCTAGCCAGTAGCCTGACTACTGCTGTGTGCTCCTTGAGACCCCCAAGCATGTGTACACTTGCCCAGAGCCAGGAATCAAAGCGAAATCAGAAACTAGAGGCCTGGCATCTCCCAGAAAGATGGGAGCCCAGAAACGGAGCACGGCAATCCTGTTGTTTTCATTGCACTCCTAGGCACCCCTAAATCTTATCTAAGGGGTAGAAGGTGAATTATCTAGGGTGGGATCTATGAAGAGTAAGGGGGAAAACCACCCCACCCAGTTGGCCAGAGAGCTCAGGAAGTTGTCTTCCTGTCTTCCAGGAGGTACTCAGACTTTTAAACAAGAGCCAGGCAGGGCAACAGGAGGAAAATGAACACAGGCGGTGCTTCAGATCCATTGACCTAAATGGAGATGTGCCAGGATGTAGGAAGTAAGCCTGCCTCGTTCCTAGCTCCTAGGGCATCTGACAGGACCTCACTGCCACCAAAGCTGCTCCAGGCACCAGGGGGTAGGGACACTGACCGGGCCAATGCTGATGCACTTAGTGAACTGATCATCAGCTGCAATATGTTCATATAGCATCTTGATGGCCCACTGCCGCAGGCTGGTACTGTGGAAACGTTCATACAGGTTGAGCAGGCCTGCAGGGGAGAAGGCATCAGTGGATACCCAGCAACCGGAGAAATCCCTGGCGCTCCTGGCCAGGCTGTGTCCTGGTCCTTCAGATGGGAATGGTCCTACACAGAACAGCATCTGGACGGCTCTTCTCCCCTGCGATCCCTCCTCCCACTCACTCTGCCTCGTCTTCCCATCCAGGAAGGCCTGCTTCATACCTCCCACCATGGCTGCCATGCCTAGGCCATGCTGAGGGGTATTACCAAACAGCAGCTGGCACTGGTTAGGGACCAGCAAAAAATTATGTCTTTCCACTCCCACTCCAGGGCCCAGCACAGAGGTCCTTTATTGCATTGGCACAGTGAATGAATTGACGTGAAGAAAGGAGCAACATCTTAACTGTGTGTTACCCAAGCTGTCCCAACCCTCGGGAGGCACCCACCATACACCACATGCAGCAGCCAGCTGTGTGGCGTGTACAGCTCATCAGGAGACACGTTGTTCTTCTGTGCCGGCCAATTGATGTTGGCATAATCCTCCACATAGAGCTCCTAAAGGGTAGGGGACACCTGAGTGCCTAGCAGAAGCAGCAGCCATGCCTCTCAGACACAGAGAATGGAATACGTCTGGCTGGGAGTGGTTTCTAGCTACACACTCTCAGGGTTCCGGGTCACATCCTTCCTCAGGGGTAGGGACACCCAGTGAACTACAAGGTGAGAGGGAGGCCCAGCTAGTCCATTTACACCAGGACTAATCTGAGAAGCTGTCCCAGCCCTAAGAGCCTAAGTCCTACCCTAGCACAAATCCTGTTCCCAAAGTCCATCTCAGGGCTGTTTCCCAAGAACAAAAACTGCAAGCACAGGCCATGGCTGTAGCGAGTCCCACGGGGACACTGAGCAGCAGCAGATGCCTTTCCCACAGCACAGATCCCTCTGAGAAGTTTACATCTGATTACAGGTGAGAAGGCAGGGACTCCTCGGGACCCGAGTACTGAGAAGCAGTTATACTCCAGAGGCCCAAGCAAGCCCTGAAAAGCTGTGTGCCATCTCCTCACAAGGTCCCTAGAGATCATAAGGCTTACCTGGCGGAGGCTCTGAACCAGTGGGTCGTCCTCTAAGGCAGTTAGCCGAGTGGCGTAGCAGTAGCTCATGGGCAGATAGACCTGCCGGCAGTGACACCAGAGAGTGGAGGGGTGTGCAGGCACCCATTCAGGAAACAGCCTGGAAGAGACCGGCTGTGTCAGCGGGACAGAAGACCATAAGCCTACACTATTAACATGCCTGAGGTCTGGGACCCTTCCAAGTATAAACACCCATGCTACTGTGAGTACATTCATCCGTGCTTGTGCACACTTGCATTCTACATCTAATGTCAAATGACCATGGAGTTTGTGTTTCACATATGTGGAGCCCTTCAGTGTGGGGACACAGACCAGCAGCCTCAGGCTTTAGCATCCCACTCTACCCTGACAAGGCTTTCCTCTGCCTGCACCTCCCTCAGCAAGTCTAGCATCTAGCCAGGATAGCTGCCAGTGATGGACCACTGGATGTTGGCATAACTCTAGTCTATCTCCTTACTCAAGTAACAGTACCCCCACCCATAGGTGGATAGCTCCCTCCACGCCCCTCACTGGTTCAGGCATTTGCCATATCCCCACTCACCCAGGCTGTAGAGCAAAGTCTTTCAGCTCTTGTTCTAGGACCCTGCTGTCCTCTCCCAAGTGGCCCCTCACATCCCATCTTCCCGAATATGAAAGTTATCTACCACAGGGACCCTCAGCTCTGTCTTCAGGAGGATAGCAGGCTCTGCCTGAACTCTGTATAATTCTGGGGATCTTACCTCCCAGTATGTGTAATCTGGGAGCAAATTATATATGCATTACATGTGGGGCCAATGCTTTTATAAGATATTGACAAAATAGAAAAAGACACTGAGCATAGATTTCAGCTAGTGAGGAATAGGAATGGACTCTGCTGGGTAAACACTGGGAAAAAAACAAAACAAAATTTAAAGATACACATGGAAGTGTTCATTGGTGAAATATATCTGGGACTTCCCAAACATTTACCACAAATCAGCTAAGAAAAAGAGATGCAAAGATGGGGGAGGCTCTTCCCTTTACTCCTGTATATGCTCCAAGGTTTTGTAATTACCAGGTATGATCTGTTGTCTCACAAAGCCCAAGCCACACTACAGGTTCTGTAATTGCCTTACAGGGCCCCACAGCCTGCTACAGACCTGGGTGGCTTGATGCCTTGCTTTTGCCTAAAAGAAAATGCCCTCCCTATACATCTGTAGAACACACGAAGAGACTCTAGGGAGATGCTAATGCACCCCATTAAGTCCCACCAATGTACAAGAAGGCAGTGCAATAGGCAGAGACATACCACATCTCAGGGAAGAGGGTGTTGAGTCCTTCCCAGCTATAAACATTCAGGATGGCCAGCCAGAACTTCCCCCACGACGGGATGGCCACTGCACCACCTGGAAAGAGAGGGAAAGGTTACGAATAGTGGCTTGCAGCTTTTGCCTGTGTCCCTTCTTGCATGAACTAAAGGTCAGCCGGTCATGGGTCCTATAACTCCCTGATGAGAAGCCATGTTCCTCAGCTGCCCAGGACACCACAGCCACTGGGTAGAAACAGCAGCCAGGAACCTCCAGAGAGCTACTTACAGCCCCTGTCTCCAAGAAGAAGCACATGAGGGCGGCTACCTGCGCAGGTAGCTCAGGGAGGAAGTGGCATGAGTCTGGAGAAGGAGGGAAGCAGGAGGATGCTTGGCTGCTCTTGGTCCAACATGACCAAGCTACACATCTGTGTCTTTCCGTTCAGCAGACAGCCTGGCACACATGGCTACAGGCTGTCTAACATGCATGCCCCTACCAAGCAATAGTTAGTCTTTTGTGCAGCGTACGGCAATGCTGACTTACACATATCTTATGAGTTCTGTCCTAAATCCAAGTGTGTCAAAGTCAGAAAGACTGAGAAAGCCACTAGTTAAAGCATGAAGCAAGTGCACCCTCCTCTGGGCGAGCATTAGAACAAGAGAGCAAAGGACAGAGTACATGACCAATAATATCAGGGGTTGATGATGACTTACTTAACCACAAGATTGCAGAACGTCATATGTATACAGAACACTTCACCTAGCCTGGGGAGCCAGAAAGAAATCCTGAAGGAGTGAAATTTAAGATACATTGAAAGTACAAAGAGGAGTTACCAAGACAGCACAGTGAATGTGGGAAGTGGGCTGAGAGGGTTTAGTGCATGGGAGCCCTGAGGCAGGAAGCCACTTTGACAAAGTGAAAGCATGTAGCAAAGAGTGAGATAGGAGTGCAGGTCTTGGAGAGGCAGGGTACAGGATCACAGGAGGTGCGACAGAATAGCAATGCAAAATAATCTTTGTTCTAAGAGCAGCGGGAGCCATGGAGCCTGCTGAGGGCTGGAATGGTCTTTAAAGCCCACAGGTGAGGAGAGAAGTAACTGTGCCCAGGCTCAAAGATGACAAGGGTAGAGGCTGAGCAGAACCCTCTCACTGGGGATGCTAACCTGTATCTCAGCTGCCTCTAAAAGGCACACTTCATGGACTGTCCCACAAGCACTGTATTAACACATTGCTTTTAAACTTTTACCAATTTCATAAAGAAAGCGGAATGTAAAAAACCAAACTAGGGGCTGGAGAGATGGCTCAGAGGTTAAGAGCACTCACTGCTCACCCAAAGGTTCTGGGTTCAATTCCTGGCAACCATATGGTGGCTCACAACCATCTACAATGAGATCTGGTGGCCTCTGTACCAGCAGACAGAACACTGTATACATAATAAATAAATAAATCTTTTTTTAAAA
>OU015751.1:7795217-7831944 GCA_907169655.1 Acomys percivali
CACACACACACACACACACACACACACACACACACACACACACACACTGTATACACACACAAACTAATTTAATTAAAAAATAATAAAGTTAGGGCAGTAGAGATGACTCAAGAGGTTAAAAGCACATACTGCTCTTACAGAGGACGTGAGTTCAGTTCCCAGAACCTATTGGCAGCTAGCAACAGTATCTGTAACTACAGTTGCAGAGGATCTGATGCCCTCTTCCAGTCTTCCTGGACAATGCATGCACATGGTGCACAGACAATCATGCAAGCAAAAACACCTATACACATAAAAATAAGTCTTTTAAAAATAGTTACAAGTAATAATAGTGATTAACAATACTGTTAGACAGTTCAACAGTTTCCACCTACTCGTGTGTTTTTCTGAGTCTTTCAACTAGAGGTGCACCTTACTAACTCCCATTCACAAGAGCTCATGATCAGCAAGACACAAACCCACAGGCCATGCAGAGCATACCTTTTCTGTGAAGAATATTCCGAGCGCGCACAAGGTCAGGATCATCAGGCCCAATCCCCAGGATTCTGAGAGCCACATAGTTCAGGGCAGTCCCAAACACTGTGGACTTGTCCTCAATGTGCCTGATGGAAGTATGAGACTGGTGAGAAGGGGCTTCTGTCACCTGTCACTATATCTAAGAAACAAAACAATACTGACAGCTGGGCACGGGGGTGTTGGCCTGTAATCCCAGCACTTGGGAGGCAGAGGAAGGCAGATCACTGGGGGTTCAAGGCCAGCCTGGTTTACAAGGCAAGTCCAGGACAGCCAAGGCTACACAGAGAGACCCTGTCTCAAAACACAAAACAAAACAATACTGGTCATGAAGTCTGCCTAGAAAAGACTGGTGTTAAGACCTCACAGGGAAGCCAGGCATCGTGGCGCACGCCTTTAATCCCAGCACTCGGGAGGCAGAGGCAGGAGGATCGCTGTGAGTTCGAGGCCAGCCTGGACTACAAAGTGAGTCCAGGACAGTCAAGGCTACACAGAGAAACCCTGTCTCGAAAAACCAAAAACAAAACAAAACAAAACAAAACAAAAAAAGACCTTACAGGAACAGGAAGCATGGCTCAGGGATGCCCAGGGAAAGTTTAGTTCATCCACAGGAGATACCCAATTGCTCCAAAAACACCTGGGCAGGGCCCGTCCTAGGAAAGCAGGTTGAGAAGGGCTGTGGGCCCCTACATTTGCTGCCGTCTCTGGTGCCTCCACAATTGTAAAACATGATGGCTTTATAAAAGTGGTATGCGAGCCTCAAGAGGCTCCCACCCGTGAGACCCATTCACAACCTCAGAGGTAAAACCGTGGCCAAGCTGCACATAGGTACCAGCCTACTCTCCTCTGGCCAGGCTTTCACCCACCTCACCCTAGGTCCACGGCTACAGTCACCCCACTTCTCAACAGCTGCCTTAAAACCCAAGTATGAGGGACATAAAGACACATGCAAGCACACACATGTACATATGTGCAGTTGGGCATACTCACAGGCCCCAGCCGCCATCAGGGAGCTGCACTGACCGCAGGTACCGCACCATCTCCTCTTTGTATCCAGCTGGCAGTGGGATGTGTGACACGTGACACGTAATCAGGAGACCTGTGGGATGAGAAGGATGTACCACACTAGGAACAGGTACTATGTTCTCTCTGACAGAGCTGCCCTGAGGCTTTCCTTCCCACGCAATCAAGGCCAGGAAGACCCTTCTTCCTAGGCCTCCCACAAGTGCCCTGAAGGACTAACTTTAGCTCCTGCTTGGGACTGACATACTAAAATGGTAACCCTGGGCAGGATAATAGTTTTTGTCTGTCTGTTTTTTTTATTGCTTCAAAACAGGGTTTCTCTGTGTATCCCGAAACTCGCTCTGTAGACCAAGCTAGCCTTGAAGTCAGAAATCCATGTGCCTCTGCTTCCCAGGGTCTGGGACTAAAGGCATGCACCACCACTGCCCAGCTAGGAGAATAGTAATTGCTCAGATTGTACTGTTCTGTTTTATAAACTTTTTACATGTATGTGCTACTTTCAAAATATGAAGAGAGATGATACTGCACAAGACACCTTCGTGCCAAGCTTGGTCTTTGGGTGCACAGCTCCTATCCTCATCACCCACAGAGCAGATGCATATCATATGCCCATGGCATGGCATCACAAGGGTATCATAGGGCAGCTACTATGGAAACAAATCTACCATCATAAGAATTCAGGCTACTGAGATAGAAGAGCTAAAACTCAATGAGGAAAAGGGTCTTGATGAATGAATATGGGTTCCTTTAGGGAAACACTGCCAGGGTGCAGAGTCTTGCTCAGCCAAACCAGATCAGAGACTAGTGTGTTCAAATGCAACCCTCCTACCACTCAACAACCTGCACCTGTGCTTTCCCTGCCAGGACCCCCCTCAGCCTCCCTTTGACAGCAAGTTCACAAGAGATATTGTAGTTCTCAGACTGCACACGCATGGATACCAACTCCTCACCCAAAACCTTGCTTCTCCACAGTACACTGGCACTGGCAGGGCCTCCTACCTAGAGGGCCCTTTCTAGCCTGCTCTGAGATTCAAGAGCACCCATCCCCTTCTCCTAAAGAGCCCTTTGCTTCCATTATTAGGGTACTCGCCAGTCTACCCCAGTATATCTGTGTTTTACCACTGCCCCCTAATCCTGGCTGCAGAACGAATGGCATACAGGCCACCCTCCCCTGAGAGCTTTTCCAATGAGCTCCTGTGTTTTAACCAGCTTGACCAGGGTAGATCGATCACCCCACCCCCATCCCCCCCACATACACACCCCGACAATCCAGAACAGCCTTCCCCTGGAGTTGAGGTAGCATGCACCTACCTGGCAAGAGGAAGAGTGGACCACCATAATCACCCGCCCAGTGTCCATCCTCAGCCTGCAGCTTGGCATAAAATGTCACTCCATTCAAGGCCGCCTCGTGGGCTGTTTGAGCTTTAGGTAAGTCCTTGAAATAACTCCTCTGCAAAGGGAGAGAAAAGATGAGAGTTGAGGGCGCCTGCTGCCCCAAGGACCCTTCATCATTAACAATCCAAGTCAAGGGGCTGGAGAGATGGCTCAGTGGTTAAGAGCACTGCCTGCCTTTCCAGAGGACTAGGGTTCAATTCCCAGCACCCATATGGCAGCTCAAAACTGTCTGTAACTCCAAGATCTGACACCGTTACACAGACATACACGCAGGCAAACACAAATGCACGTAACATAAAAATGAATTTTTTAAAAATCCAAGTCAAAATAGTGATCTAAAGGACTTTCAATTTTTCAACTGTTTCAGTCTAAAACAAGACTTAAAGTCTTTGATGACAACATCACCCCATGTACAATAAAAAAAGCATGTTGTCACGATTTACCTTCCAGTCACCAATCTGCAAATTTCTTCAAAACTTCAAGACATCTTAAATAAACACAGCACAGAACACAGGGCAGGGCCTGGATGCCCAACTTATAATGGGTCTCTTCATTTTCTCAGAATGAGCCCACATAATAGCATAGCGGTCCCCCAGAGATGCTTTTCCCAGCTGCTGGTCAGGACTCATACGAAACCTGGTACCTAACTGAGCTATGACTAGCTGAGCTCATGCGTACATGGATGCACACAACCAGAACATCAGGTCAAAGTATTTCATCTTGTGAATGCAAACAAAAGTCACATTCATCTTGTAATTCTCCTTTAAATCAAAAATTACATCAAAGTAGGGTGTTCAAAAAATAAGACCAAATTGGGCAACTTCTTCCACAAGCCTCTGGGATGAAGGGACTGAAGAAGCAACAGGGCTGCGTGAACTCATGTCTCTGGGAGGAAGCACTGGCCCCAAGTCATCACACTTTTTGTTGCTGTGCTCAGTTTTGAAGATTGAACTGAGACAAACAGTCAACCACTGAGCTCCATCACCACAGCCCTCTTTTTCTATTCCTTATTTATTTGTTTTTCAGATACGGTCTCACTACGTAGGCCTGGCTGGACTAGAAGCTGCTATGTATGTAAACCAGGCTGGCCTCCAGCTCACAGAGATCCGCCTGCCTCTCCCACCTGAGTGCTGGGATTAAAGGCAAGCACCACCATGCCCAGCTTCTTGGCTCATTTTCTGAGACAAGGTCTGGCTGAGTTGCCCAGGTTCATCTCAAACTTAGATCCCTGCCACAGCTTCCTGAGTGGCTGGGATTACAGAGATGCCCTCCAGGCCCGTGTTCACACATCTTAAAAAAAAAAAAAAAAAAAAAAAAAAAGATTATGGAGCTAGAGAGTTGGCTCACAGCAGTTAAGAGCACTGACTGTTCTTCCAGAGATCATGAGTTCAGTTCCCAGCAACCACATGGTGGCTCACAACCATCTATAATGTGATCTGATGCCTTCTTCTGGCCTGTAGATGTACATGCAGGCAGAGCTCTGTATACATAATGATAAATAAATAAATCTTTATTTAAAAAAAGATTATAAGCTTTATCATTTAGAAAGACTTGCAAACAAATAAAAAAACACAGCACGCCAAAATTAACCAAACACAAAGTCTATTGAATTTAATGAACTTGGCTTTTGCAAAGGAATCTTTGATGCTTTACATTAAATGTTACACTTTCAGTACACAATATATTTTATGCATCAATCCACCATTAGAACTATAAAAACAGCTAGCTTTGCACCTCTGTTCATAACTCGTGTCCATTATCTGCATTCAGTCCTTTCCCCATCCCCTTGTATTTAACTTTTCTTCATGTCACACTATACCCACATGTACACTGGTTTACATATATACACATATATTACTGGCTCGACGCCCAATTTTGAACAAGGCTCCCTACTGTTCCTGGGGCTCTGGTTCAGGAAGGGAAGGCGAAGGCTGCTCTGTGGTCACTTCCAGCCTTGGGATGAAATGTTGCCTAAAGAATCACATCGCTTACTGTGTCCAGTCCCAAACAGTGGGCCTCTAGCCCGGTCTGTTCTCGACCGGGGTCGTCCTCCGCTTGGAAATACGTCCATGTCTGCCGACCCAACTCATTGCGGAGCCGCCAGCGGGTGAGGTCAGTGGCCGGTTCGGTTTTATAGGGTCCCCCTCGACGCCGCAGACACCTGAGGGGGACCAGTGAGAGGAAGCAGCGTTCCTTAGGCTCCGCCCAGGTGGGGGATGCCAGCAATCCAGGCACGCAGAAGCCCCGGCCATACCACCCTACTTGCACAGGCACCTTCCCTGTCACCACCCTGCCGCGTCCCTCGCATCCCCCGCGGGAGGCCCAGGGTCCGGGGGACTCACGTGCCCTCAGTCATGACTGCAGCGCGCTCTTCTGCCACCGGCCTGTAAGCGCCTTACCTGCGAGCCTAACGCAGTGCGCAGGCGCGACCCTCGGCCGACCGGAACAGCCGATGTTAGCGCGGCCAATCAGAGCGTCACGAGGTGGGCACAAGAGGCGCACTGCAACCTCAGTGGTTAGACGCAGGCCGCCCGACTCCATGAGGCTACCAGGGGTGGGGCCTGAGGGGGTGTGGTCGGTGGGTGGGGAAAGTGCTTGAGAGGAGGGGCCTTGGGAGGGGAGAGGAGGGGCGGGGCGGAGCCGACCTCCTCTGGAGCCATATGGATGACAATCTTGGACTTCCCTGGATGTTCTGAGGTGGGATGTCTCCAGGGCTGGTGAAGAATGGCCCCTCGACATCTGCAGGAAAGAGGCCGCGGAAGCCACGAGTGCTTCAGGAAAAGTATCGAGGAGGCTAGAATGGCCTTAGGTGAGAGCGGAAACTAGGGTTGATCCGCGATTAACAGGAGCCACCACACAGGAAGACAAGGTGCCACCACAGTCGATGGGACTATCATGGGGCAGGAGCTTTGACCCTGGTAGGGGGAGGAGGAAACTGATGACACGTGGTTGGGACGAGGGCCAGGGCACTGTTCCTGGATACCTGACACGGGCCTCTCCCAGGGACTAGCTGAAGGGTGTGGGCAACGCTCTCATCCTGACTACCTACAGCAGGTAGAGCGCCACCTCCCTAGCCCCAGAACTACCTGGAGCTTGGGGCTGGGGGTGGGGTGCGGGGCACCCCACAAGTTGAAGAGGAAAGGCCTTGACTATGTTTGGAAGTAGAGAGGGAAGCAGGAAAGCCTGTGGTGTGCCGGCAGAAACTAATCACAAGCATTGGAGAGCATTTGAGCAGAGAAGTGGAGAAGGCTTGAGAGGCATTGCTGGCACGCAGGGATGACAACCAGACTCTGGAAATACCGTTCCAAGAACCCACAACGGCTCAGTATGCCTTCATCTGTCCTGCAGAGTACTGACCTTTTACTACTACCCAAACCAGATAGCCTCCTGCACGCAGCCCTCAAAATGCTTCAAAGGGGCCATGAGCCACAAGTCAGAGGAGAAAAGTAGGAGGCAGAGATCCCACACACCTTCCCCCGATGGAATGCTGGGATCTCAGATGGCTAGTCAGGAACACTACCCTCTTCCTAGCCCAGCTTAGAAACTTCTAAAGATACAAGACGTGTAGGCATCGTAACCGAGCCTTGTCTCAGACTATTGGTTTGGGGGCAGGAGAGATGGTCCAGGGCTTATAAGCACTTGCTGCTCCCTCAGAGGACCTGGCACAACTGAGCAACTGAGCAACCGAAGCCTTTGGGAGCTGACCCACCAAGCACCATGTGAGCACAGTGTGCCAATGAGAAGACCCCACAAGGGTTGCTCAGGGAACCCTAGCACACTAGACCCTCTTTGTTTCCTCTGTTTTCTTGGAGAGGAAAAAAAAAAAGCTGGAACTTTTTCCTGGGAAGTCCTTCTGTGCTAAAACATGAAAAGTTGGAAGAAAGAATTCTGGTCCGTGTGGAATCCCAGACTTGAAGAATGGCAAAGCTAGATGGATGATAGATTTTGGTTACAGAAAAATTTAGGTTGATATTTTACTAGTCTAGGCATCTTATGAATAAAGTGCTATGCTTTTTAATATCTAAGAAAAATGTTAAAAATCCATCTTCAAATTCACATAGATAAATTACTAGAGCAATGGTAATAAAGAAGTGTTTGTTTCAACTTGTGCCACATTTAGCTTATTCTATAAACTAAATACAAAAGACTCTAACATTTGGGACCTGGACAATTGGGTACAGAGTGAGCTCCCATTAACAAGGAAGACAATGCCAATGTGACCTCCTCAGCCATTTGAACATTGGGAGGGCCTTGGTGGCTGGCAAAGACCCTAAGGGTTTCAAGATAGGCCAAGGGGAAAGGCTGTAACTGTGCATAGACGTAAGAAAAGATCAGAGGAGCCGGGGTCATTTGCTGAAGCAGGTAAGGTTTGCTTGGATTTCAACTTACACTGGGACTACAGTTGGACAAATACTAGACATCTGGTGGAAGTGTTAGTAGACTGGCACTCAGAAAAGAGAACAAGGCTCGAAAGGAATCCGAGAGTCATTGGTGGCATTTGAAATCATAAGATGGGGGCTGGAGAGATGGCTCAGAGGTTAAGAGCACTGGCTGCTCTTCCAAAGGTCCTGAGTTCAATTCCCAGCAACCACATGGTGGCTCACAGCCATCTATAATGAGATCTGCTGCCCTCTTCTGTTCATGCAGGCAGAACACTGCAAACATAATAAATAAATAAATAAATATTTTTTAAAAGAGAAAAGAAATCTTAAGATGGGATAAGATCAACTAGTAGCTGAACAGATTAGTTCTAGTTTTCTAGGCCGTTGAGGAGGAAAACTAAGACAACAAGGTGAAGGAAGCCAAGAAAAGACCCGATCTCTCCTGAAGCTCTGAAGGCATTACAAGGTGGAGCTGATGGTAACTGCGACTGGATGCCGAGAAATAATTCGCTACTGGTTGAGGAGCTCTTCTCGGAGACAGAGAGAAAAGAATAATGACAGGAAAAGAAATTTCTAGTTAAACCCACCAGGCTGGACATAGGTGTTGACCTCTGTTTCCTGCCCATGTCCTAGTTAAAAGACGAAGACATAAAATCCCACAATAAAAGTGGAAAGGAACAGGGGAGATACAGAGAGGAGCTGGAGGGAGGGATTGAGGGGAGATCTAATCAAAACGCATCTGCATCTGTGAAGTTCTCAGTCTGAGAAAAGGCTTTAAAGACAAAGAGGAAAATTGTAAGTCAGAAAATTATAATAAGGGCTAGAGATGGGTGGAGGAGTGACCGATTTGGCAAAGCAGAGGAAAAGGAAACCTATGTGAGTAGTTAAAGCCAACAAGAAAGTGACAGCTCTTGCCAATACACCCAAGAAGTACAGAAGCTGCAAGGGAGGAGCAGAAAAACCTGAAGGTTACAGTTTCATTCTCCTGCCTGGGTGGAAGCCCAGAACAGCCAAGGAAAGAACAGATAAGAACCAGGCATGGAGGGGCACAGGAGAGATGGCTCAGAGGTTAAGAGCACTGGCTGCGCTCCCAAAGGTCCTGAGTTCAATTCTCAGCAACCACATGGCAGCTCACAATTGTCTATAATGAAACCTAATGCTCTTTTCTGGAGGGCAGGGGGCAGGTGTATGTGTAGGCAGAGTGCTGTATACATAATAAATAAATAAATCTTTAAAAATAAAAGGGGGGTAAACATTTCTCTGAGGCAACTGGTCTGTAAGCCACTGGGCATGGTGGCACATATTGATTATAATTCCAGGCTGAGGCAAGAGAATTGTTATGTGGCCAGCCAGAACTACACAGCAGGACCACCTGGGAGAGGGAGAAGGCAAGACAGAGATGGGGGAGGGGAGGAAGGGATTGCGCTGATGAGATAGCTCAGTCATTAAAGTGCCTGGCTCACAAGCACAAGGACTGGAGTTTGGATCCCTAGCACCCACATGAAAACCAAGGAGAGTGACACACATCTGTAACCCAGTGCTGGAGGGGCAGAAACAACTTGCAAGCTTCTTAGCCAGCCAGCACAAAAGAACTGGCGAGCTCTGGGTTCAGCGAGAAAAATAGAAAAAAAAACAAGGAAGACCCCAATGTCCACATCTGACCCTCATGCACCTATGGATATAACATGTATCTGCACACACATATGCACATACCCACATAAACACATACACATATAAATAGAAAAAAAGGAAAAAGACCTACAAGCATCGGTAACTGGGATCTAGCAGGGAACTAGAGAGCTCCATCAGCAGGCCGACTTTGCTCACTGACTCAGCTCCATCGTCAGCAAAAGCGAGCAGTAGAGGAAAACAGCACAAGAACCGCTCTACCTATGCTTGGACTTGAAGCCCGGCAGAACCACCAGGGGCTGGAGAGGTGGCTCAGAGGTTAAGAGCACTAGCTATTCCTCCAAAGGACCTGAGTTCAATTCTTTTAAAAGATTTATTTATTATTTATACACTATTCTGCCTGCATGTGTGCCAGCAAGCCACAAGAGGGCACCAGATCTCACTACAGATGGTTATGAGCCACCATGTGGTTGCTGGGAATTGAACTCAGGACCTTTGGAAGAGCAGCCAGTGCTCTTAACCTCTGAGCCATCTCTCCAGCCCCTGAGAATTAATCTTAAAAAATTCAAGAAAAGGCCTGCAAGATGACTCAGTAGGTAAAGGTACTTGATGTAAAAGCCTGGATAGAGGAAAGACCTGACTACATAAAGTTGTCCTCACACGCACGCACGCACGCACGCACGCACGCACGCACAGAGCGAAAGAGAGAGAGTGAGCAATAACTTTAAATTTTTTTAAACCTTTTTTTCAAGAAACAAGAATTCAAGGTAATGCTTTCTCATCTAAAATATATTCTCACTTAAATAGTGAATCAAATATAAGGATAGAAATAAAACCATTTTAGGTAGAAAAGCTCAGAAGGCTGCTAGAGCATGAGGTTCATAAAATGAGAAAACTAGGGCAGAGGACGATTCAGAACCCAGGAAATTACAGAGCCGATAGAGACAGGTTTCCCAGAGGGCCAGCCTCAAGAGAAGTGGAAGTAGTACTTGCCTTACAAATATGACTACATTAGATGGGCTGAGAGTTTTGGATGAAGCAGTGGCACGGACATAGAATAAAACACGGCAGGAAAAGCCAAAAGTACCAAATGAAATAAAGTCATAAATCAGTATACACTCAGCAGCTAACAGTAAACATTCAGCCAGCATTAAACTGTTTAAGGAAACAAGTAGTGGAGAAAATATAGGTATATATGGATGTGTGATATACATTGAAAAGACAGTATGAAAACTAAGTCGTCTTTTATTGTAGGAAAACATTATCACGATTAAACTGAGGTTAAGAGCCGGGCGGTGGTGGTGCATGCCTTTAATCCCAGCACTCAGGAGGCAGAGGCAGGTGGATCACTATGAGTTCGAGGTCAGCCTGGACTACAAAGTGAGTCCAGGACAGCCAAGGCTACACAGAGAGACCCTGTCTCAAAAAAACAAAAAACAAAACAAAACAAAAAAACAGAGGTTAAGGAGTGACATTCAGGAGCCTACAAGATGACTCAGCAGACACAAATGCATGCCAACAAGCATTAAAACCTTAGGTTGATTTCAGAACCCACATTGTGGGAGAAAACTGCAATTTTCCCCTGACTTCTGCATGTTAGTACTTGCTCACCTGTTGGTGGAATTGTTTGGGAAGGATTAGGAGGTGTGTCCTTGTTGGAAGAAGTATGTCACTGAGGGGGATGGGAGGTGGGGTGTTCGAAGGCCCATTCCCAGTTAGCTCTGTCTCCGGCTTCTGGATCAAGATGTGAGGTCTCAGCCACCACTCCTGCCTGCCTGCCTGCCTGCCACCATGCTCCCTGCCATGATGTCACAGACTCCATCCCTCTAAATGCCCCCCAAATAAACGCCGGGGTCATGGTACCTACTTACAGCAATAGAAAAGTAAAAACCAACAACAAATCTTTATTGATAAACATTGAACCACTGAGGAGGGGGGAAAACTTGGGGAGATGGCTCAGCAGGTAAAAGCACTTGCTACACAAAGACCAACCAGCGTATGATCTTTGAACCCACACAAAGCAGGAAGCGGAGGTGTGCATCTCTAATCCTGGCACTCCCAAGCCTGGAGATGGAGAGGAGAATTGGCTGGAAGGGACTGGAGAGGTTAAGAGCACTAGTTGCTTGTCCAGCTAACCTGGTTTTGAGTCCCAACACTCAGGTGGTGGCTTACAACCATATATAACTCCAGTTCTAGGGGATCCAACACCCTCTTCTGGCCTCTATGGGCACAAGGTACGCACATGGCGCACAGGTATACGTGTGGGCAAAACACTCATGCATTTAAAGTGAAATAAACCTAAAAACAAGGATGGAAGGTGAGAACTGATGCCTACAAATTGTTCTCTGAGCCCTTCACGGCTGCACGAACACATGAATGTGCCCACACAGAGAGGAGGACGATACCTGTGCCAGCAAGATGGCTCAGTGGGTAAAGGTGCTTTCCTCCAAGCCTGATGATCTGCGTTCGAATCCCAGATCCCATATAGTGGAAGAAGAGAACCAACTCCTGAAAGTTGTCCTATGATACGCTGCTACACATATATGGAAGTCAGAGGGACAACTTCACATGGGCACTAGCACACACTTGTCTATGCACATACAGACAAAATGTAAACTGTCATTAAAATACATATAATAGTAGCCAGACATGGTGGTGCACACCTGTAATCCCAGCACTCGGGGAGGCAGATCTCTGAGGCCAGCCTGGTCTACAAAGTGGGTCCAGGACAGCTAAGGCAACACAGAGAAATTCTGTCTCAGAAAAGAAAAAAAAGTGATCATACTGAACACCACTAAGTTTATTAATACTTCCCTCCCTTTCTTGCAAAATGCCATTTTATTTATGTGTATTGGTGTTTTGCATTCATTTAGGGCACCACATGCATGTATGGTGGCTGCAGAGGTCACGAGAGGATGCCAGAATCTTCTGGAACTGGAGGACCAGATGGTTGTAAGCCACCATATGGGTACTGGAAACCAAAACCAGCTCTTCTACAAGAAGTGTTCTTAAACTACCAGCCATCTCTCCAACCTCTTCCACATGTTATTTTTAAGAAAAAATAAGACCAGGTCACCTAATGTTTGTCCACAAACGATTCCCATGGCCGTCTGAATATAGTCAGCCTGCTGGCCTGTTCCTTTCATTTGGCCGCATAGAGGCATTCACCATGCCCTCTCATGTATATTACACACAATCTGCCCATATATGCCTTCAGAGGGGTGTGTGTGTGTGTATGCGTGCATGCCTGTAGGCTCTCCTGATGAGCAGAGTTGACCTTGCAGTGAGGGCCTTGTGCCTTACCTGTGCCTGTATTTCTGATATCTAGCACATTAGGGACAATGAGTTTACTAAGAGAATGAATCATCTATTACAAACAGTACAAGCAGTCAATGGATTACCGAGGGAGAGAGAATTGGTTTTTTCCAGGGAGTAGACCTCTGATAGGTTCTCCAATCCCACAAGGTCAGCCCTTAACACATATACATATTGGCAAAACTAAATAGACTCAGTAAATACGTATATGTAATATATACATATGTGAAAATCTCAAAATATTATGCATGTATAACGTTCTGGTTATAAAAACTCCTTCAACTTGGGAGGCAGAGGCAGGCAGGTCTCTGTGAGTTCGAGGCCAGCCTGGTCTACAAGAAGTCCAGGACAGCCAAGGCTACACAGAGAAACCCTGTCTCAAAAAAACAAAAAACCAACAACAAAACTCCTTCAGTATTTTCTATTGAGAGAGGGATAGTATAAGATCACAAAACAAATACTATTAAAGATATCACAGCCTTTCATTTGGAAAGCCAAAAGGGATCTCGGAAAATTCCAATGTTTTATTTGTACAATTAATAGTCACATTAACAACAGCGCATCAAGCATCTGAGCATAATATAATTCAAATAAAAAACCATCACGAAGAAGAAACACTTCCCATGTCAGACTGATCATATGTCCACCATGTCCAGCAGTGCAGAGAGATGGAGCTCGGAGGTGACTGCCTCTTCCCTTGAACTGCGGATCAGCCTTTCCAGGTGCTTCAGCTTTTCAGTCAGAGACATATCTGACATCTCTGAGACCTGCAATTGCTCTCCTGCCCCAGCATTCTAGTTGAATAAAATAAAGTTAAAAAAAAAAAAAAAAGCAAAAAGTAGTTATCTATTAAGGTGTTGCATCTGATTCATGGTTCCGTCATTTAAAGCATGTCAGACCCAACAGAACCCTCCCTTGGACTCTATCCTACATCCTTCCAGCACCAGTGCCAGTATTCTATGGGCTGAAATGGCTTAACCAGGCTCCCACCTTGGGTCATTTGTTGACTATACATATAGTTAATTCTACAGTAAAAACTTTTATACATTAAATTTTGTGACTACCTGGCAATTTCTTTTTTTTGGTTTTTTGAGACAAGGTTTCTCTGTGTAGCCTTGGCTGTCCTGGACTCACTTTGTAGACCAGGCTGGCCTCGAACTCACAGTGATCCGGGCAATTTCTTTAGGAGAAAATTAGTCAGAATAAATTGTTTTGGGGGATGCAATGGGCCTGAGAAAGGCTGGAATAGCCTCAAACTAGCTATGTAGTAGAGGCTGGCCTTGAACTCCTGATCTTCCTGCTTCCATCTCCAAAGTGCTGGGATTACAAGTGTACCCCACCATGCCTCACAGTAGGTCAAAGAGAATATTTTAAAATAGTAACTACATGTATAAATGGAAACAGAATGTTGTCTTTATTCACCGTCCTTCCACAGAGGCTTCCTAAGCCACTTCAGAAACTCCTTTCACATCCGTCACCCAGCACGTCCCTTCAGCTAAACTGTCCTGTTCCCTTAGCCACCGAGACAAACGTGGAGGGGCTTCAGAGCCTGGAAGATCTGACTTTAAAAACAGCTACTCCAGGGTGAACTCTACTTCTCTGAGCTCACTTTCTTCATTCATCAATTTCCTTGGGGAAAGGTAATCCCAGATTGAGTCCGGTCAATGATAAGGCTCATACAGTTATGTGGTCCCACAGACAGGATCTACTGTTCCTACCTGTGCTGGTTAGGGTTTTTGGGTTTTGTTGCTGTTTTGTTTTTTTGTTTTGGTTTGGTTTTTGGTTTTGGTTTTTTGAGACAGGGTTTCTCTGTGTAGCCTTGGCTGTCCTGGACTCCCTTTGTAGACCAGGCTGGCTTCGAACTCAGAGCGATCCGCCTGCCTCTGCCTCCCGAGTGCTGGGATTAAAGGCGTGAGCCACCACCGCCCGGCTGCTGTTTTGTTTTTCAAAGCATGGTTTCTCTGTGTAGCCCTGGCTGTCCTGGTACTTGCTTTGTAGACCAGGCTGGTCTCGAACTCAAGATATTTGCCTGCAGATTTGCCTCCGAAGTGCTGAGATTAGAGGCATGCGCCACCCCCCAGCTGTGCTGGTTAGCTCTAAGCTAGTGTTATTATGGAAGAGGGAACCTCAATTGACAAAATGCCCCCAGAAGACCAGCTTGTGATATATTTTCTTGATTGGTGTGGGAGGGCCCAGCCTATTGTGGGTGGGGCCACCCCTGGACTAGTGGTCCTGGGTTCTAAAAAAAACACAGGCTGAACAAGCTACAGCAGCAAGTCAATAAGCAGCACCCTCCATGGCTTCTGCATCAGTTCCTGCCTCCAGGTTCCTGCCCTGTTTCAGTTCCTGTCCTGACTTGCTTGGATGATGGGCTATAAACTGAAGAGGAACTAAACTCTTTCCTCCCTAGCTTGCTTATGGTCACGGTGTTTTATGGCAGCAGTAGAAATCCTAATTAAGAAATTAGTTACAGGCCTTAGTATGTGACAGACCTGACCATGTATTTGTGGGGGACTGTGGAAGTGATCCTGAACTTTGTTGGGCTGTGGGAACTTAGAAAAGAATGCTGGGAGTAGTGCAGATGATGGCAGCCTGGCTTGTGATGTTTCAGAGGGAAGTTTGTGAGTCTCTCAAATGCTCTATTAGGGCTGTTTGTATAATACAGTGAACCCTTTGCTTTGCTGAGATAATTAATGCTGGTCAGCTGGGGCTGAAAAATCTACCGTAATTAAGAAGAGACAGGTATTCTGGGAAGTGTTTCCTCAGGGTCAGCACACAGGAGCTGTGGTCCAAAGTGAGCTGAGGCTGCATCTGAACTTGGCAGTGTAAGACTCTCTCAGGTTGTACTGATTTTGAAGGCATGTAGGGGTCATGAAGAGCAGCTGAGGCTTGGCGCCGTGAGAGGCCAGGCCATTGATGCTCTCAACTGCAGTAGAAGGCTCAGGACTGAGGGGCCATGGTGAGATAATGCTTGGTACCATGTGGCAGGGGTAGAGACTCCCTGAAGAAAGCCCAAGAGAAGTTATTGGCGAGGGAGCAGCCCAGCTGCAGTGGAGACTCAAGCACTGTGGAGATGCTGGGACCAAGAATGACCACTTCTGACAGCGGGAGCTGTGGAGTAGAGCCAACCTGGGCCCAGAAGACAAGCTGCATGTGCTGTAGACAGCTGCCCACCCCAGCGTTTTGAGGGAGGCCAGCAGATCAGGAGCAATGCCATAAGTCTGACACCAAGCTTTACACTGCTGAACTGCAGAGTCATTTGACTATCACTGGGTCCTTATTCTTTCTTGGAATATGAAACATATAACTTATTTTTTATTTTACAAGTGCCCATAGTTCAGAGACTTTAGATATTTACAGAAATTTTGGCTATTTTACAAAGACTTTGGGTATTTTTAGAGAGTCTTTGGATATTTAAAGAGAACACTTAAAGTATTTAAAATGGCTTTTGTTTTGTTTTTTCATTTTTCCAGACAGGGTTTCTTTTCTTTTCTTTTCTTTCTTTCTTTCTTTCTTTCTTTCTTTTTTCTTTCTTGAGACAGGGTTTCTCTGTGTAGCCCTGGCTGTCCTGGTACTCACTGTGTAGACCAAGCTGACCTCACACTCTGAAGTGCTGGGATTAAAGGTGTGGTCCACAGGCCGGGCGTGGTGGCCCACGCCTATAATCCCAGCACTCGGGAGGCAGGGGCAGGTGGATCGCTGTGAGTTCGAGGCCAGCCTGGTCTACAAAGCAGGTCCAGGACAGCCAAGGCTACACAGAGAAACCCTGTCTCGGAAAAAAAAAAAAAAAAAGGTGTGGTCCACTAAGGTTGGCACATTCTCTCAGTCTTTCATTCTGGAAACACTAAGTGCACTTCTGCTCACCTGAGGACTTGAAGATGTTTTCACCACCATCTGAGTTTTGATGCTGTCAGGAAAAGATACCAGAGTCTGCGGAAGGTAGAGAGGAAGGCAGCCTGACTCTGTGAGAGCCTGTGAGTCTTGAGACAGCCACTGCTGAAGCTGATCTTCAAACCTGAAACAGTGTGAGATCCCAAATGAGAAACGTGGGAGCACCGCGGGCAAAACCTAACTACCACTCATTTGACTTTTATTGTCACCCCTCTGCAGTAGAGTCTGTGTGACAAAAATAACACAGGCCTGAGACTAAGACCCCCTTTTAGATTAAGACCCCTGAAGAGGGGTAAGTCTCCTGGGCTGGGGTCGATGTTCCCGCCAGCAGAGACTGCAGTTTCAAAACTCTCTTTGCTGGGAGCTATCTTCTGTTTCTCTCTAAATTCTAACTGCATTTCACTCCCAAGGTGGGGACTCCTCAAGGGTAGCAATGGTTGCTATGAGACCCTGGCCTGGGACTGCAGCCAGGGACTGTCCGTGGCTAAAGTAGTTCTGCTTCACTCCCACTTATTAAAAGACACATGACTAGAAATTAATCATTAGTTAATAAGTTATGCTATGGCCTACAAAGAAATGGAGTATTTCAAAAGATTCCAGGTAGCAGGAACAAGAAGAATAGAATAGGGAAAACACATCCTGGCACACAGGTGCTGGGCACACGTTTCATTAGGGAGAAAGTTTCATTAGGGAGCGGACATTGGCCCTGGACAAAGAGAGCACATACATATTGATACTAAGCCAATAACTTAGAAGAGATGACGTCTTTTCGCTATGTACTCTGTACCTTGTATTGTTTCAATTCAAAGTCGTAATTCAAATTATGACAAAACTATCTGTACCTGTACCATGTATGCTTGATTGCTGACTTCTGCAAATCTGCTCTGTGGGAAAATACTGTGGGAAAATGTAACCAAAAAACCCCCTGCTTTCAAGAAGTGTATATAATGCTAGGCTGCTTGGCTGAAAAACACACTCAGCTGGAAACTCAAACTTGAGTCGCCTCTGTTTGTCACAATGCCTTATCTCCATTCACCGACGCGCCAAGAACCTCCGATCCCAAGGACCGATCCCCGACTGAGCTAGTGGTCCGTGGCATCTTATAACTTATTGTTCTGTGTGTCCATGAATATATGCGGATGTGGGTGACCATGTGAAGGTCAGGGGACAACTGTGTGGAACTCTTGGATTTATGACAAGACTGACAGTATTTAAATGCCCATGAGCTGGATGAAATTCTGGAGAAGGAGGGAGCACCTAAGAGCAGAGGTGAAGTCCAGAGAGTAGTCTGGCTGCTAAGGGAAATCCTTGAACGGGACGAGAAACAAGGATGAATAGCTAGGATGTGATCACCGACAGGGACAAGGGCTCAAGCCCAGATTCAAGTGTGTAGGCTGCAAAGACAAAGGAGACAGAGCAAGGGCGAACACGGGGCTTTTGAGGAGTTGTAGGATTAAAGGAGAAGCATGGAGCGGCGACTGGAGACAATGAGGCCACAGCAGGAGGCTGTGTCAGGATGTGTGCAGGTTCCTGTGCTGACAGAGGGAAGGGCAATGTCTCAAGAGAGCCCTGTGGTGGAGGGGCGTGAGTAGGCTGGAGGTCAAACTGCAATCAACCTCAACTACAAAATGGAACGCTCCCCTCTGGCAACAGGGGGAGGGGACAGCAGGGGCAGGTTAAGTGCTCAGTGCTGGAAGGTGTGCAGGGCGGGCAGGGATGTTGGGAAGACAGCCTCCTTCTGTCTTCTCAGTTCTAGCTCTCAGGGAAACCGCACAAGAGCAAAGCACAAACGACAGGAAGGGAAGTCAGTTACGCAGAGGAGGGTCTGCCCCAGCTCCTGCCCACCCAGTAAGAAATGATCCTCCGCCTCCCGCGGGCCAAGAGGCAGTGGCCAGCCAAGGTAGACTAAGCTAAGCAGACTTGGCTACATGTTTCTACCTAGTAAACTTAAAATAGACTTTCAAAATAATAAGCAATGAAGCCAATTTCAAATGATAAAACGTAGGAACTTCCTATCTAGAGTTTAGTCTGTCTTGTAAAAGCTTATACTTTTTAAAACTTATTTTTAATTACATATAGGGGTGTGTTCATTTGAGTGTATGCACATGAGTGCTCACAGAGGCGAGAGGTGTCAGAGTCCATGGAGCTGGAGTTACAGGTGGTTATGAGCCATCTGATATGGGTATAGGTACCAAAATTAGGTCCTCTAGAAAAGCAGCAAGTACTCTTAACCTGAGCCATCTCTCCAGCCCCAAGCTTATCCTTTATAAACGCCTGACTTTCCTTTCCTTCCTTCCTTTTCTTTCTTACAGTAGTCTCATCACTATAACCCTTGGTGGCCCAGCGGCCCCTCTCTGCCACTGGCTGTCTTGACTTAACTGAGCCACAGTCGGTCTCCCTCTCCTGCAGGAAGTGGCGGGAGTGACCCAGGAGGGGACAGACGCACCTCTTGTTCTCTTCTTTCTCTTCCAGCAGACTGCTGGACAGGCACTGTGCCAGGAGCTCTTCTGCAGAAGCCCCTCGCATCAGGTCCTCTGTTCTGACAGTCCGCTCGTGGCCACTCTCCGCATTCTTCTTCCCTTTATGGTGCACATGCAGCAATGGGGTAGGGAAACTGCTTGTAGAAGGATGGAAAGACTTCATCCCGGAACTGTAAGCACAAGCGTAGAAGTCCTTATGGTCAGGAAGGATGGAGATCACAACACGGCGCAAAGCACACACGCAGCTGGACGTGTGCTCACTCTGAACAAGAGCCTCAAGCTCCATGCTCTACTGGGTGGTTTATGCTCATGTCAGCCCTGAGCCTCACTCCAGACTTCCCCCAAGTCAAGGAACAGGGCAAGAAGGGAAAGCACCTCTCATACTATGTCAAGGGACACTGCTGACCAGGTGTGCTGGCACATGCCTTTAATCCCAACATTGAGAGACAGAGACAGAGAGACTTCTGTAATTTCAAAGCCAGCCTGATCTACATCGTGAGTTCCAAGCCAGCCAGATATATAGTGAAACCCTGTCTCAAACACGAGAGAGGGAGAGAGGGAGAGAGGGAGAGAGGGAGAGAGGGAGGGAGGGAGGGAGGGAGGGAGGGAGGGAGGGAAGGAGGGAGACAGACAGATGGGGAGAGAGAGTGTGTGAGGGTGTTTCCAAGCGTCCCACTGTCTAGGGGCACTGGGCTCTCAGAGCTGCTTCCGTCCAGGGCTGTTTCTTACAGCAGTCTGCCTATCTCTCCCTGTCTCTGTCTCTCATGTGTGAGTGTTTTAAGATTTATTTTTTGTATATGTATGTTTGCCTGTGTTGAGTTTATGTGTACCACAAGAATGTAGAACCATGGATACCAAAAGTGGGCATCAAATCCCCAAGAACTGCTGTTCCAGGAAATTGAGGACCACCATAGGTGCTAGAAATCACACTTGGTCCTCCAGAAGAGCAACAAACGCTCTGAAGTACTGAGCCATCTCTTTGCTCTGTATGCTAAGGTTTTTTGTTTTGTTTTGTTTTGTTTTGTTTTTTGAGACAGGGTTTCTCTGTGTAGTCTTTGCTGTCCTGGACTCGCTTTGTAGACCAGGCTGGTCTTGAACTTAGAGATCCGCCTGCCTCTGCCTCCCGAGTGCTAGAATTAGAGGCATGCACCACCATGACTGCCTAGATTTTTTAAAAGATTTATTATTTATTTAATGTATATGAGTGCTCTGTTTTCATGCACACCAGAAGAGGGAATCAGATTCTATTACAGATGGTTGTGAGCCACCATGTGCTTGACATGAATTGAACTCAGGACCTCTGGAAGAGAAGTCAGTGCTCTTAACCGCTGAGCCATCTCTCCAGCCCCCATAAGTGTTTGGTGTATGTGTGTGTATTATGTGTGTGCCTGGCACCTGAAGAGAGCATCAGATCCCTGAACTGAAGTTATGGAACTGGAATCATGGGTGGTTGTGAGCCACCATGTGGGTGCTGGGAATCCAACCTAGGTCCTCTGCAAGAGCAAGTACGCTTATCCCCTGACGAGCACATAGATGGCTCTCTATGGTCTCGTAAGTCACTGTCCAGTTACCGTGCAGAACTCAGGACCACTGCGAGTACTGAAATGTTGATTGCTTTGAGCTGGCAGTTGTACCGTGTGGAAATCCTCATTTCTGATAATCGTGCCTATCTATCCTGTGTCACTGGACTTCAAGGACATGAGCCGATGTTAGTGGCGACATGGACAGCACAGACTGGTCCTGGAGTTCATGTCTAATGTTTTACTGAATATGATTTTGTTGTTGTTACTGCTCTTATTTTACTGGCATGTGTGTTTGTTTGTTTTATTATATTTATGTGGACAGCTGCAATGGGTAGTCAGCTTAAACTGTCTGCTTAAAACAACACAGCCCCCTGGGAAGAAAGTTTTCAGTGACTGTCTGTCTTGATGAAGGTGGCCTGCACCTCCACCTGTCTGTGGAGACTGTTTTGGTCACATCAGCAGATGTGGGAAGACTCAGCCCACAGCGCACCCCACTCTCTATGGAGGGAATCAAGCATGCAAACATTCATTTTTGCTCTTGACTGTGACCAGCTGCTTCAAGCTCCTGCTTTGACTCCCCCACAGTGATAAACAGTAACTCTGCCTTGTGGGGGAGTTTGAGACAGGGTCTCTCTATATAGTCCTGGCTGTCCTTAAACTCACAGAGATCTTCCTGAGTGCTGGGATAAAAGGCATGGACCACCACGCCCCGTCAAACCTTACCTCTTTCCAAAGTTTTTAAGACTTTCCTTATCTAATTTTAACAAAAGCAGGGAGATGGGTATTTTTGTTTGTTTGTCTTGTAAGGGCTAAAATCAACCCTTTCCCCCAGGTTTCTTCTGTCAGTCTCTACAGTACACATGGAGAGAACAACTTTGTGCACTTGGCTCTCTCCTTCCAGCTTTAAGGGGGTACCAGGGTTCTGACAGGCTTGAAGACAACTTCCTTCACCTGCTGAAACATCTATCCCGCCCCGAGTGTGAGGTTTGGTTTTGTTTTTTGAGACAGGGTCTCTCTGTGTAGCCTTGGCTGTTCTGGACTCACTTTGTAGACCAGGCTAGCCTCGAACTCACAGTGATCCAATGCCTCTGCCTCCCGAGTGCTGGGATTAAAGGCCTGAGTTGAAGCTTAAGAAGTTCATTTTGGGGACTGTAGAGATGAGGCAGCAGCTGACAGCGCTGGCTGCTCTTCCAGAGAACCCTGTGTATCCCCAGCACCTGCATGAAGGCTCACATCTGTCTAACTCTAGTTAAAGGGAATACTAGGGAGGCACACAAATGGTGCATTGACATACACGTAGGCAAAACACTCAGATATATAAAATAAATAAAAGTTAAACAATTATTTCAACACTTACTTTCCTATTGTAGCAGCAAAGTATATTACTAGATCTCTCCTGCTGACACTGTTTGTCCTGGGAGAAAGGCTACTGGGGAATGTCTCCAGGTGTCGCGACAGCATGCGTGCTAAGCATCATTTGGTATCTATGAACTGCCTCCTCCCATTCGGGTTGGCCTGTGCTCATCTGCTGAATGGAGGGAGAGGGGCGCAACTGCTCTAGAAAGTGCCTATGCTGTGGGAAAGACCTGTGCTTTGCAGGCTTATCAGCACTGGTCCACAACAGGCTAGGGTTAGTGTTCCAGATGTGGTACACCACGGTTTACAACAGTGACAGAAAACACACTGAACATGGCCTCACCGTCCTTGACTCAGCTGCAATTCCTTCTGGGTCTGCATTCTGGCTTGTTCCCATGACAAGGGAACATCGTATTTTCTTGAACCATTTTTGAAAAAATATACACATATCTGACCATCTTCACTCAGCGCCTCTGAGAAAACAGTACAAGGACAGATTTTTTATTTTTTTATTTCTATACATATAAACAGTTAACAGATGAGCAATCAGTATTTGCTTAAACCCACCTATTTAAGGACAAACCTGACTGCTACAGTACTTCTGTGCTATAATGGGACATGCATTCACGCAGACTGTGGAGGAGGGGCCAGGAACAGCTCTTGGAGCCACAGCATCCCCTCAGAGCCAACCTAGGAGCCTGAGTCTATGTTCTCCTAGAACCTTGTTTTGGTTGTTTGGTTTTTAGAGACAGGGTTTCTCTGTATAGCCCTGGCTGTCCTAGAACTCACTCTGTAGACCAGGCTAGCCTCGAACTCACAGAGATCAACCTGCCTCCACCTCCCAAGTGCTGGGATTAAAGCCATGTGCCACCCCACACCCCCAGCATTGTGGTTGTTTTTTGAGAAAGGGTCTCTCTATGTAATCCTGGGTGTCCTGAGTGTTGGGATTAAAGACATGGACCACCATTCCCAGTCAAACCTTACCTCTTCCCAAAATTTGTAAGACTTTCCTGGTCTAATTTTAGCAAGAGGGGAGATGGATTTGCTTGTTTGTCTTGCCAGAGCCACACAATGAAACCCTATTTTCAAAACTGACTGACTAACTAAAATCCCAATGTCCCTGTTTTGTGAAAATTAGACCAGGAAAGTCTCAAGAAGCCCCAGCCCCCAAGGCACTGAGAGACAACTACCTGCTGTGATGGGGAGCCTGGGGGGTGTCCAGTCACTCAGCCTGTGGTTGATGCATAAGGTGATGATGTCATCCCAGGGGATTTCAGCCACCGCAGGTCCTGACTCCTGGCCTGGAGAGAGGCTCTTGCTCTTCCACTTTTGGTATGTTCTGCACAGCAGGTTCTCCACCTGGGACTGGAGGACAGGCTGGGTCTGGCACGAGCTGGGAATCTGAGAGGTATACTGAATGACCATGGAGCACACAGGGAGCCAGGGTGCTGCAGAGAAAAGTATAGGTTTGACCAAGAATCAATGAACACAGAATATTATTAGTGCTCTATTTCCTTAGCTACTATGTAGTTAAGAAATACAGAGAATATGTACGTTAAGGCCATAAGCGCTGTTAGATAATAATAAGCCAGCTCCCCCACCCCCACCAGTGCCATAAACACAAGAGCCCCTGCAGCAACAGGTTCGAGGGAGCCTGGGCCACCTGTGAAGTGTACCCCACACAGCTCATAGGCCACACCCCCCAGACGCAGTGTATGCAGTCAGGCTTTAAAAGAACACTGGTAGTCTCAGACTGTCCCAGGGAAAGGACAACAGCTCCAACTCCATAAAATCCTGTTTCCTTCTAACCCAGAAACCCAAAGGTTAGTGGAGGTAGGTGTCCAGTAGAGGTGAACTGTGGACTTCACACCAGAACCCACCCCCTGGCAGTGTCTCTAAAACAAGAACAGGCGGCTAGCCCTCCAGCCCTCACTCCGAGTGGGCACATACCCCCTGGGGGTGGAAGGTCCATCTGTGGAAGCTGGAACCCAAGCACAGCTTGCTTCAGCCAAGCTAGATGTTCTGGTGAGTTCCACTGCACGTGAGGAAGCAGCTGACTGCCCCCCACCTCAGAAAATTCCATGACAGGCCAGGAGATGTCACACAGCTGCTCAGAGGACACCACAGAGGCCAGGAACTGCAGCACACTATTGAACAACTCAATAATGGCGCTGGGTTCCTGGGAGGTGAGGCCACCCTGGCGCCTCTCTCTTCTGTCGTGGAAAAAGCGACCGCTGAACTCACGGCTGATCCCATCCTCAACATACTGAATAAGGGTCTGGCAGCAAAGGTCTAGGGCTTGAGGGCACCGGGAGACCAGCCACTGGACTGCCCCAGAAACCTGAGGGACAGGACAATGGGAGAGACTTAGTCAAACAATTCAGCATCAGTTTAAAAAGTCGTTTTCTAAAGAGGCTTAGCAATCTTCCCATGGCTGTTTAAGGAAAATGCCTCAGGAACAAAATGTCAGTCACTGCAGGACTGCATAAGGCCTCTCTGTACTTGAGCTTAGATTTCTAGAGCCATGAAGATGTGCCAAAGAGCGGCCATGAGTCTTATCCAACTCATCAGTGGAGCCTGCAGAGCCTCCTGGAAGGACCTCGAAGCTGGCAGCTTCGAGGATGCCCAGGTGCCTCACACCCTGCAGCTACCTCTTCCTATAGAGCTACTATTTAGTTTTCATGTAGTGATGGAGAGTCAACCTACGACCTTTTATATGTCAAGTGGCTGTGTGTACCACTGAGCTACAGCCTCAGGCCATCTAGTTAGTTTTACTAATCCCTACACTTCTTTTCCTAAATAATTCTCAGCAGACCTTTTCAGGAAATCTCAGGTAATATTATTTCCTTACATTTTCCAAGAGCAAACACTCTAAAAAAATAATTAGGTAAAGCTGGCATACAGATATAACATATAAATTACCATTATAAATTCATAAAAGAAAGCCAAAAATGTATATGAGTAATTTAATAACTGTTACTGAAAGTATAACTATGGGCAGTTTTTAAATTTTATTTTTATTAGAAAGTTATATGTATGTATTAAACATAAAATTAAAAGGAAGTCACTACTATAGACTGGACACGATGGTGCATGCCTATAATCCTACAGAAGAGGCAGAGGTAGCATGAGTTCTTGGTTCCATAGCAACCTAGCAAATTTGAGGCCAGTCTGCCCTACATGATACTCAGTCTCAAAAACCAACCATACAACAACAAAAAACACTAATATAAAATTCAAGATAGAGCCGGGTGCAGTGGCGCATGCCTATAGTCCCAGCACTCGGGAGGTAGAGGCAGGTAGATCTCTTTGAGTTCCAGGCCAGCCTGGTCTACAAAGAGAGTTCCAGGACAGCCAAGGCTACACAGAGAAACCCTGTCTTGAAAAACCAATAAATAAATAAATTAATTAATTAATTCAAGATAGATGGGAAGAGAAAAAAAACAACGTATCTTGAGAAACCTTTAAAAATGAAACTTTACCTTCACTGTGCCTTGTAAATCATTGACAGAATCAGGAATCTCAACAACAATGTAGTCCGAAATCAGCTTGGCTGAAACCAAATCCTGTAGCATCAGACCTTTAGGAGAAACAGGAAACAGTTATAGCATTCATGTGCACATGTGACACATCCCAATGCTAGCCTTGGCCCTCCATGCAGTGCACAGAACAAGTAAGGTTCCAGTCCCCAAAGTTCCCAACACTGCACTGCCAGCCAGCCATCAAACTCGAGCCCCACCCACTTATCATTCATGCTGGATCATGAATGAAAGGTTCTTCACAAACCATCTTCCACTTCCTTCCCCACGGAGTCTCCTCTGGAGCTGGGCACAAGAACCACCAGTGGCAGTGCAGGCTGGGAGGGCTTGGCCTGAAGGAGCTGCTTGAGCTGCAGTAAGGCCGAGAGCCAGTACAGGTCCTCCTCGGCTACATCCTCACTCTTCACTCTGGGGGGAAGCAGCAGCATGAGCCCGCTGGCTCCCAGGAGGTGCTTCCGCGACTCCACAGCATCCAGGGCACTGTCACTAAGGGTGCCCTGGGCCACCTGCAACAAAACCCAAGACATCAGGAAACAGTCTGCCTCAGCAAGAACAGCTGAAGTGTTCCATTCGCCATCTGTTCAGCGTGCCCTGCAGAGTCTTTCCAAGGCAAAGCTGGGCCGGGCATGGTGGCGCACACCTTTGATCCCAGCACGCACGAGGCAGAGGCAAGTGGATCTCTGTGAGTTCGAAGTCAGCATGGTGTACGTAGTGAGTTTCAGAACAGCCAGAACTGTATAGTGAAACCCTGCCTCAACAACAACAACAACAACAACAACAACAACAACAAAACCCTCCAGGGGACCACGGATTCTTGTAAGAAACTGCCTTGTCAACACATACAAAAAATTTCAGCTAGATTTATGTTTGACCACATTACGATAATCACCCCCAGGTTTGCTTGTTGTTCGGTTACTATCTATCTAAACCTACCCTAACAGAGCTTCTGGCCAACTTTTAAGGGCCCTGTTCAGGAACAGCCAGCCAGTCTCAGTTAAGATGCCTGAAGAAGAGCTGGAGAGATGGCTCAGCAGTTAAGAGCACTGGCTGCCCTTCGAAAGGCCCTGAGTTCAATTCTCAGCAACCACATGGTGGCTCACAACTATCTGCAGTGGAATATGATTCTCTCTTCTAGTGTGCATGAAAAACAGATTGCTCATACAACATCAGTAAATAAACAAACAAAGAATCTATCTTTTAAAAAAAAAAAAAACATGAAAACCCGGGTGTAGTGGCGCACGCCTTTGATCCCAGTACTGGGGAGGCAGAGGAAGGCGGATTGCTGTGAGTTCGAGGCCAGCCTGGTCTACAAAGTAAGTCTAAGACAGGCAAACGCTACACAGAGAAACCCTGTCTTAAAAAAACAGAAAAAAAAAAAAAGTTGTCTGAGGAAAGCACTCCCAACAAGAGACCTAGGGAAATAGACAGCTAAAGCTCTGAACACACAGATCCTCAGGCCTTCAGAGAAATAAGGTGACACATCTACGTGCTGGAGAGGCTGCGCCAAGGCTATCTTTCAGAATACAGGATAAAGACAGACGCAGGTGTTTAGAGGATGAGTTCGTGTGGTTTGGCATCTGTGGAACACGAAGGTCAAGGACAGAAGAGCGGGTAGCATGGGAAGGTTAGAGAAGAGGAAGGGGAAGCCAGGACATGGGAGGGGCGGGGACGAACAGAGACAGTGCCGTGATATTGATTTACAAACACTACAGGAAAACCCACCCTTTCAGTAACGTGTGAAGGAGAGACAATGAAAGCATGAAGTAAGTACATGAGGGACTGCCACTCACCTTTATACACACACTGACAGACACAGTCTGGTCCCCTTTACTACTGAGTGCATTGAAAACACTGAGTGTCTGGATATCACCGGCGTTACTGCGTGTGTCATCCACCAAGCTGTTATCTCCTGTGAACTTGACTTTTAACCAGTTTTCTAGTATTCTATAGATAAAAGAAAATAACATTCGAAGAACTCTAATTTTAAAATGAACTACAGAAATCTTCAGGAAAACAAGAGAAATACCGTATGAATATAGGGTCACAAATACCAAAGCTATGGTAAAGCTGACCTGTACAAGACAGGTTATTATTTTACAATGGAGAAAGGACTTCTACCCAGTTATTTATTTGAGTAGGTGGGAAGGACAACCACGCAACTGGCTAGTTCTAATGTGATTTAAAACTGTGACCCAAAAAGGAAAGGGACCTGAGCAATAGAAACCATGCCTGACCCATTTCAGCCATCAGCCGCTCTATACCAGCATTACAGTTGTTTAAGATTATAATTCCTGGGGCTGGAAAGACTGCTCAGCTGTTAAAGGCTAGGCTTACAACCAAAAATATAAGACTATAATTCCTAGAAGTGCTCTGATTACATAAAATAGCATCTTATCATTTCTCAATTTCTTAAAATGTCCAATGTTTTTTTCTTAAAGGGAAACAGACAAAGTATAAACTAATCCCTCCCAAAAATCCTAACTAGAGACGTCCTTCTCCAGATCAGCACCTATACTCCCCACTCCGCCTGACCTGCCAGGACTCTCTGGAGTCTGCTCTTCTCCATCAGGCAGCGCCAGCACCAGTTTCCAAAACACGTGCTCACTCTTCCCAGGGAGGTGCTCAGCCACGAAGGACGGCAGGTCCAGAGGTGCCCACGCAGCGTTACTGGAAGGGACAGATCACCATGTGTGAGCCAGGGTACAGTCCGCAAGCAGGGAAAATACGGACAGTGAGATGGACAGACCTTAGCAGCTGCTGGTGGAAGTGCTGAACCTTCATCTGGTGAGCTGTCTTGTTTCTAAGCTGCCGCAACCTACAAAGAATAACAAAAGAAAGACTAAGACTATAAAAGGCTACTTTCAACCCACAGAAAGAGATTAGCAGTATTTACTTCCCCCAGACCCAGGAATGGATCACATCGTTTTGAGTCACTGGTCAAGGCATCCCACAGGCCTACCCTCAAACATGCAGGCTACTGCCAATGCTACTGGTTGCCCTACAACCTGATGGTAAGCTCCTACTGCTAAAGACACCACATACTTATGTTCTCAAACATGGAGAAATGGAGCTGGTGCTCAACTTGGAACGCACAGTGATCCACCTGCCTCTGCCTCCCAAATGCTGGGATTAAAGACATAGATCACCACGCCCAGCTTGCAATTATCAGTCTTAACAAACTAAGTACTTTGTGGCTACAAGGGTGACACGACTATAAGATAACACCGACTGGTGCAATAGTGGTGCAAACACAGTGGCTGTAACCAAACACTTTTTGCTTGGAGTTGAGGCTTGCTCCATGAGATGGAACCCATACCTGGCACCATTAATGAGGCCAAGGATTTGAAACTACATAGGTCATGGGCCCTAGGGGGAACCTACTATTATTAGTCTACAAAACGAATACAGCTATAGAATGATTCCTGAGGATATACTGCTATACCCATACACCAGTCCATTGACCAGTTCTCATCAGAGAAGCTGCTTCTTCTGGTAGATGGTAATTAACTTAGACTCACAACTGGGTAATGTACAGACAGGGAGAAACTTTGGAATTCTCAGCCCTAAATGGGATATCTCCATCAATTCTTTTCTCTAAAGGCTCTGAAATCTATGCGTAACAGGAGGTGGGAAGAGTGTTAAGAGACTAGATGTAGTCGGGTAGTGGCATCGCACGCCTTTAATCCCAGCACTTAGGAGGCAGGGGCAGGCAGATCGCTGTGAGTTCTCAGCCAATGTGGTCTACAAAGTAAGTCCAGGACAGCCAAGGCTACAAAGAGAAACCCTGTCTCCAAAAACCAAAACCAAAACCAAAACCAAACAAAAGAATAAAGGAGACTAGAGGTGGGGGCTGGAAAGATGGCTCAGAGGTTAAGAGCATTGTCTGTTCTTCCAGAGGTCCTGAGTTCAATTCCCAGCAACCACATGGTGGCTCACAACCATCTGTAATGATATCTAATGCCCTCTTCTGGCCTGCAAGTGTATGTGCAGATAGAGCACGCATATACATAAATAAATACATCTTTAAGAGACAAAGACAAAGAGAGAGAGAGGGAGAGACAGACAGACAGACAGACAGACTAGAGGTGATGAATAAGTCCAAGGATACAGTAACTCACAGAGATAACAGAACTGATAACACATAAGTTCCTCAAGTCTGTGACCGCATATACAAGTTCAAGCCAGACAAAATGCCAGCATGAGGAGGCAGAAGTAGGCACTAAGTTCAAGTCCTGATCAAGAAGCCATTTGCAATTGATAGATAGCTCCTGGGAGAGACAAACCCAGTTTTCTCTACTAGAATGACACTGTGTAAATCAACCGCATTCCAGGGCAGACCTCATGCTTAGGGGTAGCTGACCAACACAAGCGGACTTCGTGGCTTTGGTTTTGTTATTGCTATCTGCCACAGATAGCAAAGAGAACCACAGATGTTCTCTTTGAGCGTTTCCTCCTCAGGTTTTATCTGGTCCATCGGATCCCTTGGTCAGCTCATGTGCTGCATGTAAGTGTGATGATGGTCTGGCCATACTCTGCAGGGGGGATTAGTGCCTGGACTCTGACCCATGGCTGCTGTGACATGCCTGGCTTCCTGAATGAATAGTTTCTTGTGACCTTCCCTTGCCAATCCACACTGTCTCTCTAGAGCCTGGCCATTGGGAGGCAGGATGGCTATGAAAGCCCTCTGCAAAAAACCACACCGCTGCCAGGCCTACAGAGGAAAACTGAACCCAAGATGGCTATGACTGGACAATTTGGGCCTCAGGAATTTGTCTGCTCAGGGAGACTGGGAGGAACAGCAGGGAAGGCCTGGCTGAGGAAGACACTGAAAGAGAAGACGGAACGAAGCGTGATGGGAGCAGTGTCTAGAAGCAGAGAGTTGGGCTAGACTTAGGAACCACGGAGTCTAAGTCAGTCCACCAAGAGACCCTGAGTCTTTCAAGGTCACGCAAAACTTGAGGCTCTCTTCTTACTGGTGGACAAGTCACATGGCCTTCAAGCTGTATTCCTATGACTGGCCTTGCCTTCTGGCTCCACCCATCTTCATCCACAAACACATCAGTCTAACTTGTGCTGAAAGTAACTGGGGCATGGAGCCCTGAAGACATGCTGCTGAGCACTGACCTGGTACAGGAGATGCCCACTTTCCCTGCATGACCCAGGTCCAAGAGCCCCTTGGCCAGGTTCTCCTCAGCAATGGGGCACTCTGCACTGGGCACTAGTGCCTGTAGCCGGTCATTCATGTCCACGCAGCATGGTGCCGCAGGGAAGGCCCGCATCTGACGCCGGAGTTTCTTCCGGGCTGCAACGGCTTCCCTCCACCTAGAGGACAAACAGCATATTATTATTGGACGGAGTGTTTAAGGCTCAGTCCACTGGGAAAAAAAATACAAAGTTCACTCTAATAATATGGAAATGTGGTTTTTGTTTGGTACAATATTTTTCAGATTTATTTTGTTTTCTTTGTGCATGAGTGCTTTGCTTGTGTCCACGTATGTGCACCTCATGCATGACCATGGATGCGAGCCAACATCCATAGTGACGGGATGATGGGAGCTAACACAGGTCTTCTGTAAAAGCAGCGAATGTTCTTAACCGCTAAGCCATCTCTCTAGTTTGGGACTGTGGTTTTGACCATTTATTTAGGACTTTTTTCAGAAAGAGTGCTAAAAATGAAAATTAATCGCAAAGCCAGGTGGTGGCAGTGCATGCCTTTAATCCCAGCACTTGGGAGGCAGAGGTAGGCAGATCACTGTGAATTTGAGGCGAGCCTGGCTTACAAAGTTAGTCCAGGACAGCCAAGGCTACATAGAAAACCCTGTCTCAAAAAAAAAAAAAAAAAAAAAAAGGAAATTAATCTCCATTAAAATGTGGGCATGATAAAAAAAACAAAAGCAGTGAGCAGTGAAACTAAACTGCCAGACAACATGCAAGTGAACAGATATGTAAGATGTTAATTTAATACAAGAGGGGCACTGAAGCACCATCGCAGCCACAGAGAGCCATGTGAAAGTCAAAAAAGTCGGCCACCTAAGGCACAAACACTCTCCACAGCGCATGACATGCCACAAAGATTGGGCCTCCTCTCTCTTTCTCTCTTTCTCTCTTTCTTTCTTTCTTTCTTTCTTTCTTTCTTTCTTTCTTTCTGGTTTGGTTTTGGTTTTTCAAGACAGGGTTTCTCTATGTAGCACTGGCTATCCTGGATTCTTTGTAGATCAGGCTGGCCTCGGACTCACAAATATCTGCCTGCCTCTGCCTCCTGAGTGCTAGGATTAAAGGCATGTGCCACCATGCCTGGCTTTCTTTTTAAGATTTATTTATTTTTATGTGCATTGTTGAAAGGTTATTAATATATAAATATATTATTAATATATATATCAATATATATTGATATATAAGTTTAGTAAAGCAACAGTCACAGACATTTCCCTGTGTCTACTACAGCTAATAAACAGCAACAACTGGTTTTTTGGTTTTTCGAGACAGGGCTTCTTCTCTGTGTAGCCTTGACTGTCCTAGACTCGCTTTGTAGACCAGGCTGGCCTTGAACTCAAAGCGATCAACCTGCCTCTGCCTCCTGAGTGCTAGGATTAAAGGTGTGCACCACCATGCCACGCCCTCCTTTTTTTTTAACTTTATAACACAACAAAAGTGATATGAATCCAGTTAACAAAATGGAAATTCAAATTTCATTTTCTAGCCTAAGATTTCTTAAACTTCTCTATTTACAATACCCTTTCCACCCAAGAAATTTGTATATAACTCCTGGTTTATAGGTATAATAAATAGGTATACAAATTAAACATTTATTGATAATAAGTCAGAAAAAAATATATTTAAAACAACTCTTTGGTGTATATAATTCTACCATTTATTGAATATGAAAGGAAATTTGCATCCTAAGGACATAGATATGCTAGTTGTGCCAATTTGATAGGTGCTGAGGGATAATAAGAAAATATCAAGACTCTGGAATTTTTTCTTTTTCTTTTTTTCTTTTTTTTTTAAGATTGATTGATTGATTGATTGATTATGCATACACTGCTCTGCCTGCTTGTACCCCTGAAGGCTAGAAGAGGGTGTTAGATCTCATTATAGGTGGTTGTGAGCCACCATGTGGGTGCTGGGAATTGAACTCAGGACCTCTGGAAGAAGAGTCAGTGCTCTTAACCGCTGAGCCATCTCTCCAGCCCCGACTCTGGAACTTTTTCATGGGCTGGAGAGATGGTTCAGTACTGGCTGCTCTTCCAGAGGACCAGGGATCAATTCACAGCAACCACATGGCAGCTCATAACAATCTGTAAGTAACTCCAGTGCCAGGAGAGCCAAAGCCTTCCTCTGACCTTTTCTAGACTGTTCATGCACCGCAGGCACACAGCAAACAGAAACACATGCAAGCCAACACCTCCACACGTAAAATAATAAATAAGTCTTTTTATTAAATTAAAATTCTATTTCTATAATGTAAAGCTCTGTCTGTGCAGGAAGGGCCCTTTGGGTCCTAGTACACAACAGTCCTGAGTCTCAGGCAGTGTCTGTTGACATGATGCATGGCAGTGGAAAGTCCGCATGCTGTATATTCCCAACCAAGTCTGCAGTGAAGTGTCACAAGGCAGGGGGGTGAGCAATGTCAAGAATCACCTCAGATTCATTACACATTTGATTTTGAATTGATTTTTGGTCATTGCATATTTACTATTGTCCTTATCTTGTTTGCAACCCCCATAGTCAGTTATACAACCCCACAGTTAAGAAGTTTTGTCCTAGCCGGGCGTGGTGGTACATGCCTTTAATCCCAGCACTCTGAATGCAGAGGCAGGTGGATTGCTGCGAGTTCGAGGCCAGCCTGGCCTCCAAAGCGAGTTCAGGACACCCAAGGCTACACAGAGAGACCTTGTCTTGAGAAACCCCCCCAAAAGAAGCAGTAGTAGTTTTGTCCTAGACTTGTGATATGCTACATAATACTTTCTCAGCATTATGAGAAAATCTTGTCCAAGGCTACTACCCAGTAAGCCAAGAACGCAGACACTCAATACTGCAGAGTGTATTATGCTGCTAAGCTATGGCAGTGGAAAAGTCAGGGGAAGTAAGGACACTTTCAACTCACAGTAAGTTTACCGTGATGTAACTCCATCATAAAGAAATGTCAGCCCCGGGTGCTGAAGAGTTAGAGCTGCAGTTAAGAGCACTTACTGCTCTTGCAGAGGACCCAGGTTTGATTCCTAGCAATGTGGCAGCTCACAACTGTCTGTAGCTCCAGTTCCAGAGGATGTGACACTCTTCTGACCTCCTCAGGCACTAGGCATGCACGTGATACACAAACATACATGTAGACAAAGCACTGTATACATAAAAGATAATAAAATAAGTCTAAATAAGTGGTTTTGGTTTTGGTTTTAAAGAGAGTACCAGTGCTTATGTTTGAGAGAGTTGCCCACATTAGTGAGGCCATCATGGTCTATTTGTTTAATGTGTTCCCTGACATTTCCCTGTGTCTAGTACAGCTAATAGACAGCAACAACTCTGTAAGTATTTGTCCAAATACAGGGCAGCCATCCTTACCCTAAGGTGCCTTGAGAACATAAAACATGCATGTATGGCCACTATTTCTGAAAGTCTAAGATATTCATCCTTACAAAATATTCTGAGAGCCTTTCATCATTGGCTAGTGGAATTGATAGCTCATATATAATGAACTTGATGGCCAGGTGTGGTGGCGCACACCTTTAATCTCAGCACTCGGGAGGCAGAGGCAGGCAGATCTCTTGTGGGTTCAAGGCCAGCCTGGTCTACAGAGTGAGTCCAGGACAGCCAAGGCTACACAGAGAGACCCTGTCTCAAACAAACAAAACCAACCAACCAAGCAACCAAATAACAACCAAATAAAAGACTTCCATGTAGGTGAACTTTATCTCTGAGAACACGGAACTCACCGTTGTAGATACTTGCAGAAGCACTGGAGTTCCTGGAGTGTCTCTTTTGCAGTCTGGAAAATTTCCTCAGCAAGAAACATATCCACTAGGTGTGCACAGACAGCTTCACAGCAGCGCGCTATGCGGACTTTCTGGTCTGTCTCTACCGCACTCCTAGAACACAGAGCAGTTAGTGTAGAAGCAGCTACACCAACAATTACTCACACTTAAGGGCCAGCTTTAAAACTGCAAGAATCTGGGCTGGGAACGTGGTACAGCATCTCTCCTGCTTAGTTCTGTATCTACTTAGCACTGAGTGATAAGAAGAGAAACCTCAAGTGAGACAATGCCTCCATCAGATTGCCTACATGCAAGTCTGTAGGGCATTTTCTCCATCAGTGCTTGGTGAGAGGGCCTAGCCAAATGGGGCTGGTGCTACACCTGCAAGCCAGAAGAGGGCGCCAGATCCCATTATAGATGAGCCACCAAATGGTTGCTGGGAATTGAACTCAGGACCTTTGGAAGAGCAGCCAATGCTCTTAACCGCTGAGCCCCCAAAAGAATAGCAATGTTCTATCAAACAAGGCAGCAGAAAAACTGCTTAGTCACAAAACTGAAGTAACCCTAAACAGAGAGCCTCATTCCTAGTAACTCACCCTTGTAGGTGCCAGAGACATTTGGACTAAGGCAAACTCTAAGATACCAGGAACTGCAGGAATTTTCTCACATGGCATCATGTTTTTGTTTTTTGTTTTGTTTTGTTTCGTTTTTGTTTTGAGACAAGGTTTCTCTGTGTAGCCTTGGCTATCCTGGACTCACTTAGTAGACCAGGTTGGCCTTAAACTAACAGATATCTGCCTGCCTCTGATTCCCTGAGTGCTGGGATTAAAAGAGTATGCCACTGTGCCTGTCCTAAGCCCTGGATTTTTATTTGGGATTAAAAATAAATTCACTAGGCGGGGTGTGGTGGTACATTGCCTTTGATCCCAGCATTAGGGAGGCAGAGGCAGGCAGATCGATATGAGATTGAGGCCAGCTTGGTCTACAAAGCAAGTCCAGGACAGCCAAAGCTACACAGAGAAGAAGCCCTGTCTTAAAAAACCAACAAAACAAAACAAATCAAAAACACTGAAAATCAAAGAAACCTAACATACTCCAGAAGCTTTAGGAAGGTTCCTTTACTTGAAAGATGATGGCCTATGGCCCAGTATAGAAAGGATTCTACTAGACAATTTGCTAAACACACATCTCATGCGTCATGCAGGGCCCATGATAAGGAGTCAGAAACAGAGGGCCTCCCTATGAGAACAGCATGTTGCATCTGGCTGTCTGAAAGATAAGCTTCTCATGGGCATGGCAGTACATGCCTTTAATGCCAGCTCGTGGGAGGCCAGGCAGATGGAGCTCTGCATGCCTGAGGCCAAGGCCAGCCTTGTCTCCAGGCCAGCCAGGGCTACAGAGAGACCCTGCTATGCATACCTGTATTATACCAGCCCAGCCACAGTGCTCCCTCCTCCTACCACACTCCTTGCATTCAGGACACCGGCACTTTACTCACTTAAACTCCTGAGAGCAGGTTTCCCACACACACTCTGTCACCATAAGTTCTGTCAGCTCTGCGGCCAGGCCCTCGCTTAGTTGGGTTAATGCCAGTTCTCTCTCTTGCTTCAACCTATGGGTACAAGAAAAAAAAAGCACAAAGATTATACTTAAGAATAAAAAATAAACAAGGGCTGGTTCAGTGGTTAAGAATGCATAGTGCTCTTGCAGAGGACCTGAGCTTGGGTCCCAGCACCCACATGGAACTGCTCACTACTGCCTGTTACTACAGCTCCAGGGATCTTACACACACACACACACACACACACACACTCTCTCTCTTCCCTAAGTCAAATCATGGGGGTGCTGAATGGCCCAACAGGGTTCCGAATGGTAAATAGCAAATAGAAAGGGGGATCAGAGGTCAGGGCTTGTACAAACTGGCCTCAGGGCCCAGCTATAGGAGCAGGAAACACTCACCTTTCCTCTTCAGCCCGTCGCTTTTCTTCCTCTCGTCTCTGTCTTTCCATGGACACTTCTTCAGCTGCAACGTGCCTCAAGATGCCTGTGGTTGCAGCTGCTATCAGATCCTCCACAGCAGCATCCGAAACACTTTATGAAACAAAGCAGACGGCATTCACACCCGGAAAAAAGTCAGCCACCTTCACTCTTGCCATGTGAGAGCTGCTTCTGGTTTGGTTTTGGTTTTGGTTTTTCAAGACAGGGTTCCTCTATGCAGCCTTGGCTGTCCTGGACTTGCTTTGTAGACCAGGCTAGCCTCGAACTCAGAGATCTTGCCTGACTCTGCCTCCCTGAGTGCTAGGATTACAGATGTGAGCAACTGTGCCTGGCTGAGTAATCAAGTTCTAAAACCAATTTTAAAAAATATAGGAGTAGATTTATTACATCTCTTATGGTAAATAAATTTATTTTTGTAAATGAAATGATAAATTAGTTTTGTTTGTTTGTTTGTTTGTAAACTAGTTTTATAATGCAGTTGCTTAGATTGGGAATGAGAGAGGCACTAACATGGTTAAACTAAGATCACAAACAATTTAAGCTTCAACTCCAGGCCCTAGTGGAGTTGAACATTTCTGTGACAGTCTGGTCTACACACTGAGATCCAGGCCAGTCAGGGCTACAAAATGAGACCCAGTCTAAACAAAATAACAACAACAACTACTATTATTATTATTATTATTATTATTATTATTATTATTATTATTATTA
>OU015751.1:7839121-7853343 GCA_907169655.1 Acomys percivali
TGTGTGTGTGTGTGTGTGTGTGTGTGTGTGTGTGTGTGTGTGTGTGTTCCAGACAGAGTCTATGTTTCCTCAGCTGTCCTCTCAAAATTTTTATTAATTCTGATTTCAAAGTTAAGGATTCTGGAAGCTGGAGAGATGGCTCAGCAGTTAAGACCACTATGTGCTCTTCTGAAGGTCCTGAGTCCGATTCCCAGCAACCACATGGTAGCTCACAACTATCTATACAGCATGCACAGATACAGCACTCACATATGTTCAAAAAAATCAAACCATATATATATTTTCAAAGTTAAGGATTCTGTGTAAGATATAGGATTTGTGGTTTGGGGTTTGTTTTCATGAGCAATGGTAGTGTTGAAGTCAACCTATCATTCCAAAGATTTCTGTGAGCCACAGAACCTGTTTCATTGCATGGCCTCTCCGGGTGGAGATCACGGTGCCCCATCACACAAGGCTGAACCGGCCCTCCCTTGCTGGGCTGAGACAGGTCCCATGAGTGGCCTGCTGGCTGCCCACGTGGAAGAGCACAGGAGTGAAGCTGCACTTCAGCACTCGGCAGCTACTGCTTCTGTTTCCATGCTGCCATGCGGCGCTACTCACCTGATTAAAGTAGCAGTGTAACAGGCAGGCGCTCAGGTAAGAAGCCGACTGGACCAGTTTGAAAAACCTCACGAAGTTATTACTGTTCAATGCAGCAAAAGCCTGGACAGCGAAGTTCACCTCGGGGGAGTTCCTAACGTCAGGGTGGAACTGCTGCACTTCCCTGTAAGGTAAGAAGGTAAAACGGTCAGAATGCGGATTTCAATCAACCTGATAATTAACTAGATTTCAGTAATACTATGACACCACTGAAATCTAAGTTCCATGATCAGAGGTGTCATTCTCACACTCAACTGATGCAAGACAGTATTCATCAATCCATCCACCCATCCATCCATCTATCCATCCATCCATCCATCCATCCATCCATTCTTTCATTCATTCACTTGAGACAGACTCTTCTGTATCCTAGATGGGATTCAAGTTCACTATGTAGCCAAAGAGGACCTTGAACTTCTGAAAGGATTACAGATGTGGCTTTAAATTTTTTTCTTTTTTTTTTTCCGAGACAGGGTTTCTCTGTGTAGCCTTGGCTGTCCTAGACTCACTTTGTAGACCAGGCTGGCCTCGAATTCACAGCGATCCGCCTGCCTCTGCCTCCCGAGTGCTGGGATTAATAAATTTTTTTCTTTAAGCCAAGCAAGAACTTGGGGAGGCAGAGGCAGGCGGATCTCTGAGTTCAAGGCCAGCCTGGTCTACAGAGTGAGTTCCAGGACAGCCAGGACTACACAGAGAGACCTTGTCTCAAAAAACAAAAACAAACAAAAAAATGAAAGTAATGCCAGCTGATTGATAGTTGTGTTTAGCAAAAAAGCCTAACAGATGTAACCTCTATGTATTTATATGCACCCACATATAGACACATAGAGGCCAAAGGACGTCTGGTGTCTTTCGTCATCACTCTTCACCTTAGCTTTCCCGTATTTCTCATATAAAGGTCTACTGAAATAGCAAACCAGCATGTCATAGGCACTCACTCCAGTAACTTTACCACGCTGATTTCGTTTAGCTTTTCTGTCTAATATATTCCACTGACAACACTTTCTGGAAACAGAGACTTCCTAGCTTGCAAGCCTCAGACACACGGCCTGGCTTCCTCCCCTCTCAGCGATGAACATGAGGGATCACACTCGGCATGCTGGTCTCAGGACCTACTCCCACTATTTACTCCTGCTCTGTGTGCCAAATGTACTATGGACTTTCTATACATCAAAGCCCAACTTCAGAGTCTGAAAACATACCTCAAGATGTCTCCTTTGTTGAGGTTGAGCAGGACATTGTAGCCCTGGAACTCGGCTTCACCGGCACAGAAGATACCCTTGTTCCTCAGGTCCTGGTACATCTCCTTCAGACTCTGCAGACACTTGGTCATATTCTCATTGTTGATCTTGGCATCGAAGGAGGACATGGGCTCCTCACACATAAAGTGGGCACAGTGAATGTGAAATCGGGTACACTTCTCAATCAGAGACACTGTCAGAGGATCACAGAGGTGTTGCTGGGTGATGTCCTGGTCACAGAGTAGAGGAGAGTGCACAGGCACATATAAGCCACATGCACACATGGCCCATGGGAAGTCAACTTCGAAAACAAATTATGCTTATGTGTTGAATTACATTTCAACTTGAAACTAACCCCATAAAACACAATCAAATACAGTTTTGTAATGGCTCAAATAAAATTATATTTTTGTTTCAGATAAAAAATAGCTGCATAAGCCGGGCGTGGTGGCGCACGCCTTTAATCCTAGCACTCGGGAGGCAGAAGTGGGTGGATCGCTGTGAGTTCGAGGCCAGCCTGGTCTACAAAGTGAGTCCAGGACAGCCAAGGCTAACACAGAGAGACCCTGTCTCGAAAAACAAAACAAAACAAAACAAAACAAAAAAAAACTGCATAAAATGAAAAATTAAAAGTTCAATTTGGGACTATAAATGCATTTCCTAGTCATCTGACTAGAGGGAGTCAATACCTTCCGTATTCCCCGTGTGCGGTTCCACACGAAGTCATACCAGTCCCGAAGGCTGCCCTCCTTTTGGTCCATGATCTGAGTCACCAGGTAGTCCATGGTCCGGCTGAGAACTGCTGAGGGCCTCAGCTCATGCGGCAAGGGCTCCTCCTGATCTGCAGAGGACCGGCTGTACTCCTTCACGGCTGCTGTATGGTCCACCTGGGGGCAAGAAGCAGGGACAAACTGCTTATGGCAGTTTTTTGGACCTTAAAACACAAGAGAAAATCATATACACACCCATATGAGACCAATGCTGGAAGATATAATTTTTAAATGAAAATGTTCTGTTATAGTTAGCAAATTTTAAGGACAATATAAATTAAGAAACTTGAGGGTAGGGGAATGGGCAGAAGAGGGAGAGAGGGTGAGAATGCGAAGGTAAGAGGGAGGAGATAACGATCGGGATGCAATGTGAATAAATTATAATAAATAAAACACACATTTAAAAAATTTAAAAAGAAAAGAAAAATTGAAATTCAATAAACACACACAGACACAAAAGAAACAAGGGTGTCCCAGGAACAGGGATGTACACATCTTCCCATCCCAAAGCACAGCTGTAACAGGTAAAGGGGCTTCAAGCAACAGAACACACCTTAGCTGAGTTCAAATGTCAAGTTAAAGCAATAGACCGCAAGTGAAATAGAGATGGGTAGTAAGGACCAAAGGGGCATAAGGCACAGCCTTGTGGGCCCAAACCTGATAGAGCAGGTCCAAACTTCCCACAAATACGCTGTAGCTCCACCTTCTACTTGAAGAAGAAAATAACAGAAGCCAGGCATGGTGGCGCATGCCTTTAATCCCAGCACTAGGGAGGCAGAGGCAGGTGGATTGAGTTTGAGGCCAGCCTGGTCTACAAAGCAAGTCCGGGGCTACACAGAGAAACCCTGTATTGAAAAACCAAAAAATAAAATAAAGTAAAAAGAGATGTCTGTAGCTGTAGGCCCTGGTTATCGACTGGCTGCTCCGTGGGTCAGAAGCCCTGGGTCTATGGTGATGCATGTTGCTGGGCTAGGGACCAGGGGTCAAGCAAAGAAGAAGCCACAAGCAAAACTGAAAGGCGCAAGATGCAGACTGATGCAAATTTTTTGGCAAACCACTTAGAAGATGAACTAACTCAAGTATAGGAGAGGCCATGTATGCCCTTTGATGCACTCATTTAATGGTTAGTGGAAAAAAAAGTCAAAATTTAAAAACAAAAATAGTGCTGGGTGATGGTGGCGAACACCTTCAATCCCAGCACTCGGAAGCAGAGGCAGGGGATTTCTGAGTCTAGGCCAGCTGGTCACAGAGTGAGTTCCAGGACAGCCAAAACTACATAGAGGGACTCTGTCTCAGACAAAGAAAAACAAAAAGCAGGAACAGAACACTAGGGGCCTATGGAGATAGCTCAGTGCAGATAAGGACACCTGAATCCAGGCCTAATGACCTGAACTCAGTCTTCAGAAGCCCATAGCGGAAGGAGAAAGAAGCCCAAGCCTTGTAAACTCTCCTCTTACATAATTCTTTGTGGCATGTGTGCATACACACGCACGTACTCACTTACGCACTCACGCAGGCACTTACAGAATGCATCAGCACATTTTAAATCAAAATTAAAACAATGACAAAAAGAACAAGAGTGGAGCTCATTAGGACACATGAACTTCTACCTGGTCAGTCCCTGGGACAACTTCAAACACGCTCAGCTGGCTCCGGGTCTCCCGCAAGTACCGCTCCTTCTCAGGACACATGTCAGGGCACGTCCCAACAAACGCCCTTGCTTTGTCCAGATCAGTCCTCTTCACCCGAGCTGAATGACAGCAAGGCAAGGTAAGGGTGCATGAACCGCATGAGCACTAAGACCTCACAAAACTGGAGTTTCATAAAACAGAAAACAACAAAAACCTGCCTGGAATCCCACCACGCAGGAGGCTGAGGCAAGAGGATCTTAAATCTGTGGCCCACTTAGGCCACATAATGACCTTGTAGCATCTGTGCTCTGTACCTCGAATAGACAGACAAGACAGACAGACAGACACAGACACACACACACACACACACACACACACACACACACACACACACAAAGAAATGTTTCTTAAACTTTAAGCCTCAGAGATAGGCCTTGTAGTTAGCTCATTCTGTGGTGGAAGTCTTTTTTTTTTTTTTTTTAACTCAGTTATGTTATGTAAACATAACACACTGCTCCATCTAGACTGTCCACAGCAGCGGACCATTTGCCTTGCTCAGGCTCAGAGACGGCGTGATCTACAGACAGTTTAATTCTGGCGACTCAGAGAGGGAATAAATGCCAGAGGCCAGAGAAGGCCGGGGCACTCGAGGGAAGAAGGCGGTTGCTGTTCTCCCCAGCTACTCCTGGTTGTTGTTGCTTCGGTTTGAGGAGAAAAGGTTGGAGATACCATGACTATGAAGATTAGACTTGCCCCAAGGAACCTGACAATCCTAACCAGCAGGAAGTAGCTAAAAAGAACTACACGTCTCTCCCCACCTTCCTTCTCTCCTACCTGGTACTGGAAGGAACGGGGGTGGAAAGGGGAGGTAGAGGTATTATAAAACCAAGAACAAAAAACACAGCAATGAGTATCTTGGCTCACAAAAGCCTACAGACTTCAGATGGAGGGCAGAAACTGGGGAGCTGGCTTAGCTGTTAAGAACACAAGCTGGAGAGATGGCTCAGAGGTTAAGAGCACTGACTGCTCCTCCAGAGGTCCTAAGTTCAATTCCCAGCAACCACATGGTGGCTCACAACCATCTATAATGAGATCTGACGCCCTCTTCTGGCCTGCAGGTGTACATGCAGGCAGAGCACTGTATACATAATAAAAAATAAATAAATCTCTAAGAAAAAGAGAGAGACAGAGAGACAGACAGAGAGAGACAGACAGAGAGAGAGAGAGCACTAGCTGCTCTTCTAGAGAACCTAAGCTAATTCCCAGTACCCACATGGCAGCTCACAACTGTCTATGACACCATTTCAAGGCCATCAGGCATATAAGTGGCACACAGATATACATGTAGAGAAAACACTCATATTAAAAAAAAAAAAAAAAAAAAGAAATTTAAAATGTAAAAACAGATGGAGCGTGACATAACTTTGATTTAAAAAGTAGTGTGGTGTGGACTAGAGAGATGGCTCTGAGGTTAAGAGCACTGTCTGCTCTTCCAGAGGTCCTGAGTTCAATTCCCAGCAGCCACACCTGTGATGGAATGTGATTCCTTCTTCTGGTGTGCATGATCATATACATAGAATAAATAAATAAATCTTTTTTAAAAATTCTTATCATGGCTTCACTCTCAGGTCAAAATGGCGGGCAGACCTGTTGTTGCAGCGTCAAGCAAGTGGCTGGATAGTTTTCGAAATGGTATTATAATGCTGCAGGATTCAATAAACTGGGGTTAATGCGAGATGATACACTATATGAAACTGAAGGTGTAAAAGAAGCCGTAAGAAGGCTTCCTGAGGACCTTTATAATGACAGAATGTTTCGCATTAAGAGAGCCCTGGAGGCATCAGATCTTACCTAAGGAGCAGTGGACAAAATATGAGGAGGACAAATTCTATCTTGAACCCTACCTGAAAGAGGTTATTCGAGAAAGAAAAGAGAGAGAAGAATGGGCGAAGAAGTGATCTTGTAGTTGAGATCTGTGGTTGTACCTGGTCTCAGCATATTTCTACAAAGCTATTTCAACCTGAATCAGAATTTAAGCATCATTGGCTCTGCAGATGCTTCACTTTAAATAAAGTCTATTGTAAACGTGTAAAAAAAAATTTTTTTTTCTTATCATGACCTCAACGGTGAAAGCCATGTTGCAGGAGTTTAATAAAAAATTAATTTGTGGGCTGGACAACAGTGGCACACACCTTTTTAACCTCAGCACTTGGGAGACAGAAGCAGGAGGATCTCTGTGAGTCTGAGGACAGTCAGGGCTACATAGTGAGACTGTATCTCAAAAAAATAAGTTTGTTAAATTCCAGGTGGTGGTGGCACACACCCAGAACTTGGGAAGCAGAGGCGGGTAGATCTGTGAGTTTGAGGCCAACCTGGTCTAGAGTGAGTTCTAGAATAGCCAGGGCTACATATTTTACCAGTTACTTCAATAAGTATACCACTCTTTTTACTCATGGAATCAACAGTTTTAAATGAAACTTCCCAACACAACATATACACATTTCAGTTATACTTTTAAAACTGCAGGCCGGGCATAATGGTGCATGCCTGTAATCTCAGCACTTGGGAGGCTGAGGAAGGTGGATGTCTGTGAGTTCGATGTTGTGGTCTACAAAGAGAGTCCAGGACAGTCAGGGATACACAGAGGAAACCCTGTCTCACAAAAACAAAAACAAAACAAACAAATCCCTGACATACTTAGTACAAGTTTATTTGAATTTTTTGTTTTCAATTTTGCTTTTTCAATAGGGCACCGCTACTTAGCTCAGGCTATCTTGGAACTCACTGTGTAGAGCAGACGGTCCTGCCTCTGCCTCTCAAGTGCTGTGGCTGCAGAAGAGTATGATCATGCCAGGTTCTGGGATTGCAGATATGTGTGAATAAGCAGGATTTCCCTTGTAGTAAGAATGCTGGATACTAAACTAAAGTCATTTGAAAGGAGGGAACCTCAACTAATAAACTGCCTCCATAAGACCTGGCTGTAGGCCCTACAGTGGAGGGCATGTTGTTAATTAGTGAGTGACAGGGAAGGGCCCAACTCACTGTGGGTGGTAACACCCTTGGACTGGTAGTCCTGGGTTCTATAAGAAAGCAGGCTGAAAGCCGGGCATGGTGGTGCACACCTTTAGTCCCAGCACTCAGGGAAGCAGAGGCAGGCGGATTGCTGTGAGCTCAAGGCCAGCCTGGTCTACAAAGTTAGTCCAGGATAGCCAAGACTACACACAGAAAACCCCTGTCTTGAAAACCAAAGCAAGCAAGCAAGCAAGCAAGCAGGCTGAGCAAGCCATGGGGAGCATCAGTGCCTGCCTCCAAGTTCCTGTCATTTGAGTTCCTGTCCTATACCTTTGATGACGAACAGTGATAACAGTGTAAGCCAAATAAATAAGCCCTTTCATTCCCAACTTGCATTCCAGTCATGGTGTTTGATCCCAGCAATAGAAACCTTAAGTTTATCAGAAATGTAAAAATCACCAATTCTATAAACTATGGTGGCCATTTCATTACCATTTTAAGAAAGCTCTGTGATTATTACAATTATTCACAGCTTTAAAAAAGAAAACCCTGCCAGGTGTGACAGCTATGTGTAATCCCAGCACTCAGACTGAGAAGAGAATTTTAAGCTCAAAACTAGCATGGGCTTAATAGCTGTTTTTAAAAAATTCATACAGCTGAAAATTAAGAAAAAAATTGTAGGGGCTGGAGAGATGGCTTAGAGGTTAAGAGCACTGACTGTTCTTCCAGAGGAGCAGAGTTCAATTCCTAGCAACCACATGGTGGCTCACAACTGTGTGAAACTCTGGTTTCAGAGGATCTGACACCTTCACATAGACAGACATGCAGCAGGCAAAACACCAATGCATATGAAATAAAAATGAATTTTAGGGCCAGAGTGGTGGCATATGCCTTTATAATCCCAGCACTCAGGAGGCAGAGGCGGGTAAGTTGCTGTGAGCTCAAGGCCAGCCTGGTCTACAGAGTGAGTCCAGGACAGCTAAGGCTACACAGAGAAACCCTGTGTTGAAAAACCAAAAAAAAAAAAGGAATTTTAAAGAATTATAAAGAAGCCCAGTGGAAGTGGCACAGGCCTTTAATTCCAACACTTGGGAAGCAGAGACAGGAGAATCTCTGTGAGTCCGAGGCCAGCCAGATCTACTGAGCCAATTCCAGGATACCCAAGACTACATAGAGAAACCCTGCCCTGAAAAACAAAAACAAAAAATGAAAAGAGTCCATGGATTTCCATATGGTGTACTATGTATTTGTAATCATAATTTAACATTCTCTAAGAGTAATGCATTCACAGTTTACCATTCTAGTGGGGAACAAGGCCTGAAATGGAGCATCCTCTCTCACATCTGCCTTTCAGACACCTGTTCCCTCTGTACCAGCAATCAGTGTACTTCCTCTACATCCTCCCACACAAACATAACCACATGTACTTACCACACACTCATACACACACAGCTCACACTTCCAGGAAGACCAGAGCACAGTAATACCAGGCCCAGCCTATCAGAAATCCTAAGACTCAGGGGTCATGGTGGAGCCCCTGGGGCTCCCCAGAAACCACCTCCCAGCAACCTTGCCAGGGAACCATACCTTGCCGCATGATTCGGTCTCTCTGGTCCAGAAGGCGGTACTTCTCCTCAGATGTCTCAGCCACAGTCCCTATCAGGGTGCTAAGAGATGACACGCATGAACCAAGGCCCTCGGAGCCCTCCGATCCAGAGTCAAATGGGTCTGCCTCAAACTGGTGGATCTTTAGAAGACTTGGCTTCTTCACTGGAGAGCTACAGAGAAAACAACACATTCAGGGCCCTTGTATCATTTTTGTTTCTTAATCTGTCAAGATTTTGTGGTCCTCTAAAGCTAAGAAAAACACAGCATTAAAACCAAAGGAGCCAGCCAGGTATCGTGATACATAACTCTAATCCCAGCACTAGAGAGGCAGAGACAGGTGGGTTTCTGAGTCTGATGCCAACCTGGGCTACATAATGAATTCTAGAACAGTCAGAGCTGCATGGTAAGCCCTGCCTCAACTCCCCTCCCTCCAAATAAAACAAATAACAAAGCCTAAATAAATGAGGTTTTTTTTTTTCATTTTCAATGCTCCAACATCTCAGAAGGCTGACAGAGGACTGCTTGAGCCAGTAACCTGAGGCTGGGCTGAGCAATGAGCAAGACCCCAAGGGAAGGGGGCCAGTGTTGAGAACAAAGGTGTTAGATTTATTGCCTTTTTAATAACTCTGAAATATTTCTTATTTTTTTTTAATTTTTTAATTTTTTAATTTTTTTTTTAACTCTGAAATATTTCATCCTTACAAACAGAAATGAGAACTGGGCGGTGGGAGCGCACACCTTTAATCCCAGCACTTGTGAAGCAGAGGCAAGCGGATCGTTGTGAGTCTGAAGCCAGCCTGGTCTACAAAGCAAGTCCAGGATACACAGAAAAACCCTGTCTTGGAGAGAAAAGAAAAGAAAAACAACAAACAGAAATGAGGCTAGGCGGGCGTGGTGGTGGATAACTTTAATTCTAGCACTACGGAGGCAGAGGCAGGCGAATCTCTGTAAGTTCAAGGCCAGCCTGGTCTACTAAGTGAGTTCCAATACAGCCAGGGTAGTTACATAGAGAAACCCTGTCTTAAAAAAACAAAACAAAAACAAAGCAAACCCAGAGATGAGGGATTAGGAAAGTAGCTCAGTAGCTGTTGGTAGAGCGCTTGCCCAGCAGGCACAGAGCCCTGGGCTCCAGCAGCAGCAGCATCTCATACGGCAAGTGTGGTAGTGCATGCCTACAGCCCCATTACCAAGGAAGTGGGAGCAGGAGATGACGGCAGTTTAAGGTCACTTTCAACTACACAGTGAATTCCACGACAGTCTGGTATAGGTAAGACCTTGTATCAAAAGGGGGGTAGGGGTGGGGGGGCTGGAAAGATGGTGCAGCAGTTAAGAGCATTTCATGACCTTATAGAGGACTCAGACCACTCTGAGAGAGATAAGACCTTGTCGCAAACAAAATAAAACAAAAGGGAAAGGTTCTGGAGATAGCTCAGAGTACTTGCTACTCTTACAGAGGACCAGGGTTCAGTTCCCAACACTCACATAGTGGCTAACAATTATCTGGTAACTCTAATTCCAGAGGATTGGATGCCCTCTTTTGGTCTCATCCAGCACTGCGTACATGTGTCTCATAGACATATATGTATATAACACATGCACACATGTTTACAAGCATGTTTACAAGCTAGAGAGATGACTCCAAAATTAAGAGCACTTGTTGCTCTTCCAAAGGACCCAATTGTGATTGCTAGCACCACATCAGGGAGCTCGCAACTGTCTGTCTGTAACTCCAGTTCTAGGGATTTTGTTATCTCAACATATAAATACACACACACACACACACACACACACACACGCGCGCGCGCGCGCGCGCGCGCGCGCACACACACTCCTCAACAATTAAAGAAAAACAGCCATGAATTTGAAAGACCAAGGGAGTTACATGGCAGGGATTAAAGGAAGGAAAGGAACCCTGGCTCAAAAAACAAAACAAACAAAACCAAAAAAGGAAGGAAAGGAAAAGGTAAACGTGTTGTGCTGGATGGTTTTATGTCCACTTGACACAAGCTAAAGTCATTTGAAAGGACGGAGGCTCAATTAAGAAAATGCCTCCACAATATCAGGCTGTAGGCAAGCCTGTAGGGCGTGTTCTTAACTAGTGATTTATGTGGGGAGGGACCAGCCCACTGTGGGTGGGGCTGCCCCTGGGCTAGCGGTCCTGGGTTCTTATAAGAAAGGAGACTTGAGCAAGCAATGAGGAGGAAGTCAGTAAGCAGCACCCTCTATGGCCTCCTGCCTCTAGGTTCCTGTCCTGCCTGAATTCCTGTCCTGCCTTCCTTCAATGATCAATAGTGATGTGGAAGTGTAAGCCAAATAAACCCTTTCCTCCCCAACTTGCTTTCGCCATAATGTTTCTTCACAGCAATAATAACCATAACTATAATACATATGATATAATTAAATTTTAATTTCAAAAAATACAATTATAACCAGGCACAGTGGTGTAGGCCTATAATCCCAGCACTTGGGAGGCAGAGGCAGGCGGAGCGATGTGAGTTCAAGGCTAGCCTGGTCTACAAAATCAGTCCAAGACAGCCAAGACTACATAGAGAAACCTTGTCTGGAAAAACAAAACAAAACAAAATTATAATTTAAAAAGTTTTTAAGCCGGGCGGTGGTGGCGCAAGCCGGGCGGTGGTGGCGCACGCCTTTAATCCCAGCACTCGGGAGGCAGAGGCAGGCGGATCACTGTGAGTTCAAGGCCAGCCTGGTCTACAAAGTGAGTCTAGGACAGCCAAGACTACACAGAGAGACCCTGTCTCGAAAAACCAAAAAAAAAAAAAAAAAAAAGTTTTTAAAGAGAAAACAAATGTGGCAGCAGGTGCTTGTGATCCTGGCACTGAGGACACACAAATATGCAGGTTCTTAGAGCTTGCTGGCAGCCTATTGACTAAAGCAACCAAGCTCATACCACATGCCAACAAGCACACCTCGACCATCTGCTTTACTGAGGTAAGCTGGGGCTACCTAAAACCCTGCAGAAACCATCAGAAGTGATTATTAGGGACGCACAATTTTTATGGTTAGTTGTTTGGGTATTTTCTTTTTTAAAGATTTATTTATTATGTAAACAGTGTTTTGCCTGCATATACACCTGTGCACCGGAAGAAGGCACCAGATCTCATTATAAATGGTTGTGAGCCACCATGTGGTTGCTGGAAATTCAACTCAGGACCTTAGGAAGAGCAGCCAGTGCTCTTAACTTCTGAGCCATCTCTCCAGCCCTGTTTAGGTTTTTTTGCTTTTGGTTTTTTTTTTTTAAACCGTGTCTCGTGGAGCCCAGGCTTGTCATCAATTTCTGATCCTTCTGATTCAACCTCCCAAGTGCACCACCACAGCCAGCTTTAGTTGGATATATAAAAGGCAAAGTTATCCCACATATATTTACATGCCAGAGGTATAGGGCTGAGAGACGAGAGGAGATGTATGGGGAAGATACCAACTCACATAGGGTACCATACTCCATGTTCCCTGTGGAGTGGGCAGCCCTGTACAGACAGATGCACTGCTGTGCTAAGTGTGCATACACATGCGGACATATGCTCCTGTGCATAAAATAGAAAGAAATATTTTGTTTGTTTGTTTGTTTTTGAGGCAGGGTTTCTCTGTATAGTTCTTGCTGTCTTGGAACTCACTCTGTAAACCAGGATGGCCTAAAACTCAGAGAACCAGCTACCTCTGCTGGGATTAAAGCTGCCACCACCCAGCTAATTTTTTTTTTTTTAATAGATAAAGAACTGGGGCAAAAATAGCAGCTTTAGCCGGGCGGTGGTGGCGCACGCCTTTAATCCCAGCACTCAGGAGGCAGAGGCAGGCGGATCGCTGTGAGTTCGAAGCCAGCCTGGTCTACAAAGTGAGTCCAGGACAGCCAAGGCTACACAGAGAGACCCTGTCTCAAAAAACCAAAAAAAAAAAAAAAAAAAAAAAAAGCAGCTTTGTGATAAGGCTTTCCCTGGGAAAATCTGTTTGGAGTTAGGCCTGTACCAAAAAGGGCCTTCTCAAAAACCCAGGGCCTGGGGACTATTACAACAAACAGAATGATCCCCGAAGCTGGCAGCTGCTCACATCAGCTGTCCCAGAACCACCCCACTGAGCATGCTCACAGTGGGGTGAGCTCTCCCTTGCACCTGCCTCATTGGCCCCCAGGCCCTACTCTGAGCTCTGCCCTCCCCTTCTCCTACAGGAACAGTTGCTGAGAACGGTAAAGCCCACCTTTTATTCAGGAGGCTGCCTGTCGCGGGCCTCACTATGGGCTTGCCGAGAGGGGAATGCTGGAAGGGAGACTCTTCTATGCCTTGGCTGGCTTCTCCGTCACCAAGCTTCTTCTCCTTCAGGGAAAAGGGCTTCTTGCTGGGACCTGAAGACACAGCAGTAGAACAAGGTTTATAAAGAAACAATCCTAGCTGGGCGGTGGTGGCACACACCTTTGATCCCAGCACTCGGGAGGCAGAGGCAGGAGGATCGCAGTGAGTTCGAGGCCAGCCTGGTCTACCAGCCAAGGCTACACAGAGAAGCCCTGTCTTGAAGGAAGGAAAGAAAGAAAGAAAGAAAGAAAGAAAGAAAGAAAGAAAGAACGAACCCACAGATATGGGATGCAGTTGGTGCTAGCCACTCCACTGGCCTTGGGTAAAGACTCCCATTTGCATGACAGAGGCCAAAGGCCCTCCTGTACAGACTATGGAAACAATAATTGAAAACTCACTTATTTTCTTCTTGTGCCAAAAGATAGCCATGTCCTTATGTAAACTTTTCCCTTTCTTCCTGGCCAGGGCTGCAGACGCCTGAAAAACAGTTCATAACCACCAAGAATGAGGACACATGGAGAGTAAAAAAAATATAACTCAACACTCAAATGCTGCATGCAGAACAGGCTACTTAGAAAAAGAGGGCCAGCAAGATGGCTGAGCAGGTACAGGTGCTTGCCCCATGCCAGAGACCCAAGTTCAATCTCCTGGACCATACAGTGGAAAGAATGGACATCCAAAAGTTGTTCTCTGACCTCCAGATGCACTCACCAGGATACAATAATAGCTCCTACCCCTACATGCATGCACACACACACACACAGACAGAGAGACAGACAGACAGGAGACAGGAGAGAGAGGAGAGGAGAGAGAGTGAGAATGAATATAAACGCTAGGGACTAGAGAGATGGCTCAGGGTTAAGGGTTCTGACTGTTCTTCCTTCTAGGAGACCCAAGTTGGGTACCCAACACCCTATCCATGGCTCACAACTACCTGTAATTCCAGCTCCTGGCATCCTTGGGCACTCATACACACACACACACACACACACACACACACACACACACACACACACA
>OU015751.1:7853353-7924810 GCA_907169655.1 Acomys percivali
CACACACACACACACACACACACACACACACACACACACACACACACTCTCAAGGTGTGGAGGCTCAATGCCTTTCATTCTTTCATTCCAGCACTCAAGAGGTAAAGGCAGGTGATCTCTATGAGTATGAAGCCAGCCTGGTCTACACAGAAAGTTCAAAAACAGTCAAGGCTACAAAGAAAGACCCCTATCTTCGGATTGGTACATGCCTTTAATCTCAGCACTTAGGAGGAAGAGGCAGGTGGATCTCTGTGAGTTTGAGACCAGCCTGGTCTACAAAGCAAGTCCAGGAAAGGCCGTGTCTTTAAAAAAAAAAAAGAGCCGGGCGGTGGTGGCGCACGCCTTTAATCCCAGCACCTGGGAGGCAGAGGCAGGTGGACCGCTGTGAGTTTGAAGCCAGCCTCGTCTACAAAGCAAGTCCAGGACAGTCAAGGCTACACAGAGAGACCCTGTCTCAAAAAAGTGCATGCGCACACACACAAAGATCTCTTCTTTCTCTTTCATGATCCCTTTTCTAATAGCATTACACGCCCCCCACACATATATACACACAAATATTTACACACACGTATCTGATTCTAGAATGAGATATTTAAAGAGAAAGAATGCGGTACTTGAGCGTTTTCGCTATTGTCTATCAAGCAAACAACTTACAGATAGCAAGGGGGAAAAGGTTTGCAAATGACAATGTCAGAGCTGGACAGGTAATCAGCTGCTCTTGCAGAGGACTGGATTTATTCCCACCACCTGCATGGTGCTCACAACCATCTGTAACTCCAGTTCCAGGGGCTCTAACGCCCTCTTTGGGTTTCTCTGGGCATCAGGCATGCAAGTGGTACACAGACAAACATGCAGGCAAAACACCCATGCACATGAAATAAAAATAATTAAAGTACTTTTTTTTTGTTTCAAGTGACCAAGTGACCGAGAACACGGCTCAGTGGTAAAGCGCTTGTATAACATGCTCAAAGCCCTAGGTTTGATCCTCTGCAATACAGAAAAGAAAAAAAAAAAGTCACAAAGCTCTAATCTAGAGGAAGGAGAGGCAGGCTAGGAGTACTCACATGATCAAAGAAATGCACCACAGCTAGCTTTTTGCTGCGCCTGGTGAAGACCCGCTGAACTTTAGCCATCTTGCCAAAGTGCTTCTCCAGGATGGCTCGGTCGTTGAGATAGTCAGGAATATTCTTCAACTGGATGGCTGTGAATTCCAAGGAAGACACGCCCCCAAGGCTGTCGGCGCTCTCGCTTCTTTTACTTTGGCGCACCGACTTTCCCCTAAGAGAACCTGGGGGATTCAGAACGCAGACACAGAAGTCCATCAGATATAATGCTCCCAGCAAAAGGAGTCACTACCGTGTAAAAGCAAAGTAAATGCTCTCGGATGTAAGGCGGGCCCCAAGGCTCTATGTTAGGGTCTCTAGTATCCCAGTGGGAACATAAATCAAGTGAACATCGGGAAACACACAAGAGCTGGCCAGCGAGGAATCCTGTGTTATACACTTCTAGAACTCACCTTCTTTTTCATCTCTACCTTCTTTTTCTTCCTCTTTATTCACAGCCGAAAGGCGGGAAGGTACGAGGGTGGGCTGACTCCCTCCCGGACCAGCCACGTGGTCACTCTCCCCAGATTCCATGAAGCCACTTTCCTTTTTGGATTCCTTGTTGCCGAGGCGACCTACTTCTTTATTGCTTTTGAAGACATCCTGTATCGTGCGGCCAAACAAGCTGCCTCCCCGGGGTCTGTTCAGGCGCACTGGCCGTTTATCTGGAGGGTGGTCGCCCCTGGACAGGGGGTCTGAGTCCTCTGCTGGGTCATGGCAGTGTCTCCTTGGGGAGCGGTCCTGGTCCTCCTTCCTTTTGAGGCCTTTAAGGGGTGTAGGAAGGGGCTCCACGAAGGAGATGGCTTCCTCATACCCTTGCCGGGTACCCGTTTTGTTGGCTGGGAAGGGCTCCCCCAAAGATGCAGCCGAGGTTATGGGGAAAGCAGTGAAGCTACTGGTGGAACTTCCAAATACGGATTTGGGGCCCCTCTTCTCTTCTTCCGAGTTTTGGTTAGGCAGAGCAGGGGGAAAGGCAGGCGGGTTACTCGTAACTGGTTTTGAAAAGATAAAGTTTGAACTAGTCACTGAACTATTTGTCACCTGAGGAAAAGAAAAGGGGTTCGGGCCTCCAGATCCACTGCTAACAGGGTGGGAAAATTTGAAAAATCCAGAGGCAATCTGGCTCTGGGTTCTCTCTGGCTCTGTCTCGGCCCCCAGTATTGGCCTGAATACTGCATTTTCCAGAGGTTTAAACTTGAATTCCGATTTTCTAAAACCAGAGCTGGCTACTTCTCCAGTCTCTGGCCCAAAAGTAGTGCCACTTGGGAAAACCCCAACGCTAGGGGGCGACTTAAAACTGAATCCTGTATTTCCGGGAGCAGATGAACTTGAAGGCCCAGAAGCAGCTGCAAATGGTGTGGATTCAAGGCTAGGAAAGAGGCCGGCACTTGAGGTCTGCGAGAGGCTAAACGTCGGCAGTGAGGAAGGATGGCTCACTCCAGAGGGGGCTGCAAAGCTTGGTACCTGTGCGAATCCCAGACTCTTGCCCAGCGTGCTGTTTTGTCCAAAAAGGGAAGGCTGGCCAAATCGAAAAGGTGACTTAGTCTGATATGTTCCTGTGGTACTAGAAGACACCGCAAAAGCACTGGGCTGCTGCCCACTGAAGGGGTTCCCTGGGTTCATCTTTCACTCAAGTGTTTGAAGGCAATAAATATGGTCTGTGCACAACTAGCCCTCTTCCTTAAACTAGCTGTTCCCCGGGGAAGTTCTCCTTCATCCTCAGGATAACCTGAAAAAAACAAAAGTTCAGAACAGCATAGCTTATTTTGCTACAAGTCTTAAATCATACATAGGCTAAGGACAATTGTTTAAAAGGCAAGCACGGGGAGCCAGGCATGGTGGTGCACACGCCTTTAATCCCAGCACTCTGGGAGGCAGAGGCAGGCAGACCTCTGTGAATTCCAGGCCAGCCTGGTCTACAGAGTAAGTCCAGGACAGCCAGTCTCAAAAATAAATAAATAAATAAATAAATAAATAAATAAATAAATGGCAAGCACAAGATAGGCAGCCAACCATTCACAGAACCAACAGGTTCTTCCGGTTTTGGACACAGGGTATGAGAGTACAAATAAATTACAGTGTAAGGGAGGTTTAAAGGTTTGTTTTGTTTTTTGTTTTTGTTTTTGTTTTTTTTTAAAGCAAGGTATCGCTTAGCTCAGGATTGCCTCAAACTTACTAAACAGTAAAGCACAGCCTTAAGTTCCTTTCTCCTGCCTCAGCCCCGCTACTGCTGGGGTCACAGGTGTGCTCCAGCAAGTTTAGCTAAAGCCTGATCCTTTCAAATTAAAATACAAATGCCAATCATTTTATTACATTGATAAAAGTCTCGGAAAAAAAATCTCAGTAATAAGACGGGAAAACAACACTGACGCCAGATTCTTGCTATCTCCAAAGCCAGAGAAGCACGATGTAAAACTGTTTAAAATGTTATTGCTTTGATCTCCTACCATCTCATTTTTTCTCCCAGTAACTCGAACTTGAGATGCCTTGCCCTGGCCTAAAACTAACAGATTTGTTGTTTTTTTTTTTTCCCCCAACGCTGGCTAATCTTAAGAAACCGGCCGTAGGGCCGACAGAAACCTTCACGCGAAGAACAATTAGGCAAGAACACAGGAAACACCGGAGGCAGCGGGAGGAGCTCGTCCGCCAGATATCACCACGGTCCGGAGCGCCGGTGCTCGCCCACAGTCTACATCGAACCGCCTCCGGGATCACCGCTCTCTAGCAAACCGGTCCTTGGATGTATGAGACGGACATTAAATTCGTCGGACCGACTTCCGGTCCTCCGCATCCGGCTTCCGCTCTCTGTGGTGTGCTGCTATTGAGCTTCCGGCAGGCTGTCTGCCTGGAACCCGACTTCCCCCATTAGCAGCTCCGGTAAGTGTGCGGCTATTTCCGCTAGTGCGGCGTAGAAACCTCAGGTTCGTGCGTGGATCCGCCCACCTTAGTGCCCGAGAGACGGTGGACCCAAAGCGACCCCATCTTCCCACCCACGCTCACCCTCACGTGGTCCTAATAGCAGTCGCCCCAAACCACCTGATTATGCGTGCACACTGCCCAGTCTACCCTGTTTCATAGTTTTCTATGGTAGACGTAAATTCCCTACAATTCCCGATAAATTCCACCAAAGTTGTTTTTATTTTGCGTATGTGTGCGTTCTTACATAACTTATCAATTTTTACTACTGATAGGTCTTTTCCTGAACTTTAACCACAGGTTCCTTCCAGCCATTTTTTTTTTTTTTTTTAAGGCCTGGGTGTTCTTCCTGAAATGAGTTTGGTGATTAAGAATCTGCAGCGGGTGGTCCCCATCAGAAGAGTGCCACTTCGCAGGAAGATGGATTTGGTCAGGAGTATTTTAGGAGTGAAGAAATTTGACCTGGGCATCATCTGTGTTGACAACAAAAATATTCAACACATTAATAGGATCTACAGGAATAAAAATGTCCCAACTGATGTGCTTTCTTTCCCATTTCATGAGGTAAGAATATATTCCTGCGCACACAGCATACCTTTCCTCCAGAATAGTTCCTGTTAGTTAGATGTGATTATCTTTGATTTTGCCATTTCCCCCAAAATGGACTGAAGTCTGGCCTCGTGTGACTTGCAGGCCTTTAATTCCACAGGCAAGCACATCTTTGTGAGTTCAAGGCCAGTCTTGCTTTACCCAGTTAGTTCAAGATCAGACAGGGCCACATAGCAAGCCCCTATCTCAGCCAGGTATGGTGGTGCACACCTTTAATCCCAGGACTTGGGAAGGAGAAGTAGGTAGCCTGATCTATAGAGTGACTTCCAGGATAGCTGGGACGACAGAGAAACCCCAAAACAAACAAACAAACAAAAAAGACCCTTATCTCAGAAATAAGCAAATAAAAAGAAATAAAACAGTATGACCTATGACCCATGTCCATTAAGTCACTAAATATGTCTATCTCTAAACATAATTCCTCTATGCGGGGACAACCCTCACTCCTTCAGTTTTATAGGGGAATTCCAAAAGGGCCTCTGCAATTTTAAGTGCACCTCAGTAATTTGTGCTTGGATAGAGAAGTAAAAACTGCTAAACTTTTTTTTTCTTTCTTTTTTTTTTTTTTTTTTTTTTTTTTTTTTTTTTGGTTTTTCAAGATACGGTTTCTCTGTGTAGTCTGAATTTGATTTGTAGACCAGGCTAGCCTTGAATTCACAGAGATCCTTCTGCCTTTGCCTCCCAAGTGTTGGGATTAAAGGCATGCACCACCACAACTGGTAAATATTTTCAACAAACACCTTCTGTTAGCTACAAGTAACTGCATTACCTAAGCATCTTCTCCCATTGTTAGCAGCATAAATTGGAATAATCCTTCTGGAAAGCAAATTGGTAGTATATAGTGCTTAGAAAGTCTTAAACCTAGCTGAGAGTGGTGATGACTTACTTTGGAAGGGATAAAAGAAATACCGAGTGGGCTGGAGAGATGGCTCAGTAGTTAAGATCGCCACCTGCTCTTCCAGAGGTCCTGAGTTCAATTCCCAGCAACCACATGGCGGCTCACAACCATCTATAATGTAATCTGATACCTTCTTCTGCAGATAAACGTACTCATATGCAATAAATAAAATAAATAAATCTTAAAAAAAAAGAAATGGAGAGTAAAGAACTTGATGAGATCAAAGCATGTGAGGACCATTGTGCAATAACTGCATCCCACCCCCTCAGACTCTTTGATGGAATTTAGCTTCATCATGTGACTGGAGCATCCTGTGGGCTAGAGTCCTGTGTCCTCCGATGGACAAATGAGATGAGTCCTGGTAATCAGGCCTGCTGTTCGCTAGCCTTTGAAGTTTGTGTTCTTATTTTCAGAACCTGAAGGCAGGTGAATTTCCTCAGCCATCCTCACCAGATGATTATAATTTGGGAGACGTTTTCCTAGGAGTGGAGTATATCTTCCAGCAGAGTAAAGAAAGTGAGGATTTCTACGACATCCTGACGGTAAGTGGGGGACATATGCTTGCTAACAAAACTCAAGACATAGAGAAGGTTGAGAAGATGTCTGTGTGGCCACCGGTATCCACAGGTACCATTGTATCACTGGGGAGAAACTAAAAGCAGAGACAGGAATCTTCAGATTTGTGAAGTGAAGACACTGAAAAAAATAAACCCACGGGTTTCTGGAGGGCCTTTTCAGCTTTTATCTCTAGAAATGAGGAAAACATGTTTCCCTGACTCAAATTTGCAGTCTTTCTTTCTTTCTTTCTTTCTTTCTTTCTTTCTTTCTTTCATTGTTGTTGGTTTTTGAAGTATTGTTCTTTTGTTCGCTTTTGAGACAGGGTTTCTCTGTGTAGTCCTGGCTGTCTGGACTCACTCTGTAGAGCAGGCTGGCCTCCAACTCTCAGAGATCCGCCCGCCTCTGCCTCCCAAGTGCTGGGATGTGCCACTGCACCTGGCTCTTGGATTAGCTTCTTATTACACTGCTCAAAATAAAACAGCAGCCTCCGCAACATTTCAGATTTAGAGGGAAAGGAAGTTATGACGTCATGCAGTAGAAGCACCCACTTTGGCAGAACAGCCACAGCCTGGCAGTCTGTTTAAAAGTAACCTGAAGCAGGCTCTGTAGGTGACCCAGAGTTAAAGGCATGGCTTTGACTGTGCCTGTGATCCTGGCCAGTGCTCACTGTGCTAAAAGGGGAGGGAAGTTCTAATTCTTCCGTGTGACAGGAAGTGGCCCAGAGCCTGCATCGGTACTGCCTGTTGACACAAAATAACAGCTCTGCTTTAAAGGAAAGAAGAAGCTGGTTTATTCTGAGCCAAATATGAGTGACCACTGAGGCCAAGAAACAGATTCTTGGGGTGACATGCTATAACATGGAAGAGGTTATGTGAACTTTCAAAGTCATAGAGCAAATAAAGGCATGAGTCAGTGCTTTTGCCAATGACTTCAGGGCTGACATCAGGTAGACAGGGTTCCAGAAGATGGTGGCAACTCTGCAGGTTTCTTTTTGCCTGGTTGGTTTTTTTGTTCTTGTTTTTGTTTTTCTTGGGTTTGTTTTGGTTTGGTTTGGTTTGGTTTGGTTTTGAAGCAGGGTTTCCCCGTGTAGCCTTGGCTGTCGTGGACTCTCTTTGTAGACCAGGCTAGCTTCAGACTCACAGCAATCCACCTGCCTCTGCCTCCCGAGAGCTGAGATTAAAGGCGTGCACCACCAACTCTGCAGGTTTCTACTGTGACTGCTAAGTGGTGCTGGCTTTAGGGCTGGTGGAGCAGAGAAGTGTCAGACTAACCATGCTTTCCGAGGGGTGACGTGGTAGACATGAGGACATTAGGTCAGACACCAAGGTTGGTAGTAAGTGGCTATTAAAAGGAACAAAAGATTGCTCAGGATAACTTCAGCTTGGTTTGCAGTATTGCTCTCTACAGTCCTAGTGTTCTGGTCTGCCAACGATAGACAGCATGCAGGCTCATCATTAGATATGGCCTCTGCAGAGACCTGCAGTCCCTCCTCTGGACTACGCCCTACTCCCTCCTCTGTGGGATATAGCCCAGTCCTGTGTGCAGTGGGAAGCAGGCTACGGTTATTCTCCCCATCCAGCCTCCACCCCCAGAGCCGCCTCCAACCTCCTCGCATCCCTCCGTGAACACCATGCCCAGTCTCTGCACAGATGCTCTGATCTTGTTTGATGCCTCCGCCCTGTTCACGGGGCTTCATTTTCCAGAGTCAAGGCTGAGCTCCTTCCTTCACTCTTAGGATAGCAATTGTCAGGCCTGCTCCCACCTTCCCCTTGTGTTTAGCCTCTCCTTGCTGTTTCAGCTTTTTTTTTTTTTTTTAAAGAGATGTGGGCTCAGGCTAGAGGGATGGCTCAGTGGTTAATAGGATGCACTGTTCTTCCAGAGAACCTGAGTTCTAGTCCCAGCACCCATTTTAGGAGCTCCAGGGGATCCAAAATCCTCTTCCAGCCTCCAAGGACATCTGTACTCATGTGCACAGACACATATGCACAATTTAAAAATAATACGTAGGTAAGTGAAAAGATGTAGACTTACAACACTGGCCAGGCTGCCCTTGAACTCTTCAGTTCAATAAGTACTTCGCTGTAGCCCTTCTAGATCTCTGAGACTACAACCACAAGCCACCCCTGCTTAATTCTAATTGGGTCCCCAACACTGCTCTGCCGGGGACAGTCAACCCTCTTTACGTGTGCAAACAGTGTTGCTCTACACTAATGAAGTGAACTGTGCAACTTGTTCCATCTTACGCTGGAGGGAGCTGCGGTTGGGATGTAGCTCAGTGGTAGAGCACTTGCCTATACTGGAGGGACCTGAGTGTTCCTGCCCATTGTGGCAACAGCATGCCCTGCCCCAGTGTCCTGGCATAGGACAAGTCAGTCTTACCAGGGCGGTCTGTGACCCTGAAGGGGCAGCTTCCTGGTGTATCATCCCCTGAGCTGATGTCTCTATTACTCCAACAGGTGACAGCCACCCATGGACTCTGTCATCTTCTGGGCTTCACCCACAGCTCCGAGGCTGAGTGGCAAAAGGTAGGAGTAGTGCCCGTGCAAGGGGCTGTATGCTACCCACGGAGGTAACCCTAACCCCTGGCAAGAGGCAGAATTACAGCCTCCATCTATCCCGCCTAAAAAGGGGAAGTAGTGCTTTTAAGTATCTGGCTCCTCATGGTGCTTACATAGCTTACTATTGAAAGGCACTTGGACTGATTAAAAGTTAAATTCTCAGCCGGGCGTGGTGGCAGTGCACACCTGTAATCCCAGCACTTGGGAGGCAGAGGCAGGCAGATCTCTGTGAGTTCGAGGCCAGCCTGGTCTACAAAGAGTCCAGGACAGCCAAGGCTACGCAGAGAAACGGCTCTTGAAAAACAAAACAAACAAACAAACAAACCTACCTCACCCATCAGTTGGCGATAGGGAATGTGAAACAGTAGTTTGTTTCTTCCAATAGCCAATGGATACCACGTTCATAAAGCCCATCATGGTGTCTAATAGGTTTAGGTTATATATGTAAGCAAACAGTCTATTGCTCAGATGAACTTTTTTTTTTTTAAGATTTTCTGTTTGTGTGTGTGTGTACCTTGGTGAGTTTATGTGCAACATGCATGTGCAGGTACCTCCAGAGGGCAGAAGAGGGCACTGATCCCCTTGAACTGGTTGTGAGCTGCGTGGTGTGGATGCTGGGAACCAACCCCAGGTGGTCTGTATGAGCAGTGAGTGCTCCTCACTGCTGAGCCAGCTCTCCAGCACCCATGAATGAGCTTTTTCTTTTCAATTAAAAGTCGATCAGCCAGGCGTGGTGGCACACACCTTTAATCCCATTACTCGGGAGGCAGAGGCAGGCAGATCGCTGTGAGTTCGAGGCCAGCCTGGACTACAAAGTGAGTCCAGGACAGTCAAGGCTACACAGAGAAACCCTGTCTCAAAAAAAAAAAAAAAAAAAAAAAAAAGTTGATCCCCTTCTGGCTGTGCTCCTGCCTAGCCCTTCCTATGCCCACCCCCTCCCTGCTTCAAATTTCCCTGAGCCCCTTGTGTATTCCAGCTTTCCCCTACCCTTTGGGAGCCCAGTCTCCATTGTCCATACTCCTTTGTGTCCTGTCCACTGCAGTGTTTTCAGCCTCTGTCCAGGTGCTGCCTTTAGGCTTGTACAGAGGTGAGGTGGGGTGGGGCAGGAGTGGGACGGGGGTGAGGGTGGAGCCGCACGGGGTGGGGCAGGGCGGGGCGGGGGTGGGGTGTCGCTTCTGTAGGACATCAACTCTGGGAGGGCTCTCAGGACAAGGGGCCCAGGGGTTCCTTCTTATCAGCTTGTGTGCCGCTGTGTTGCAGATGTATAGCCGGGAGAAACTGGTGCTAGAAGAATTGAACCGCTACACGGGAGCCCGGCTCCAGCCCCTCACTGCGGGCCGCTACTGATGCTTCGGTGCTCTGCGATGGATGGACAGAGTCCCGTCCCTCCACAGGGACACAGGGACAGAGATCTGCTGGTCACGTTCTCCTGGAGGACATCAGCCCACGTGAATGCTTCATTCTGTGAGTGGATATTGGCATCAGAAAGTGTGTCACACAGACTTGCGTCTGGCCCTTGCTCTGATTAGAAGGCTGCCGTGACTATTATAAGTGGAATAGGCTGTTCTAAGGAAGAAACATGACGCCCTGTATGCTGCTTTGAGTTTTGAACTCTAGAGTTTGGGTGGGCTGCTCTCTCTACCTGAGGTGGAACAACCATGCCAGAACCCTGAAGTGAGCTCTGCCTAGGAGGACGGGTGGCTGCAGACAAGCAAGCTCCAAAAGGCAAAGTTCCCACCCCAACCCTCAGGAACTCACCTGAACCTTGATTGCTCGTGTGTCTGCACCTTTCTTAAGCCATTGGCTGTAGACACATAAAAATCCCCTGACCTACAAATCTTGTCACCTGGGACCAGAGATTCAGCTACATCTCCCAATTCCCCTATCTTTGTTGTTGTTTTTAACTTTTTAAATTATATTTTATTTACTTATTTATTTGATGTATGTGTATACGTGTGGGTACACATGTTCCACAGCGTGCATGTGGAGGCCAGAGTACAACTCGGGGGGAACATGGGTCTCTTCTATTTGGATCCCAGGGTTTGAACTCAGGTTGTCAGGCTTGACAGGAAGTTCTTTAACCCTCCGAGCCATCCCACTGACATGTTGGCCACCGTGGTCCTGCCACCGGGGCTCCCCCTATTGGCTGTTAGAGGCATGATAATTCTGCGCACGTCCTGGAACACAGGAATCTGGGCCACCTGAAGCCCAGCTCTCCTGAGCATGCTGAATGCCTATGCAAGTCTGGGCCACTTGTCTTCCCAACAGGTAGTCAGGGACCTCAGCCCTAGATCGGGTTCCTGACCCCTCTGCTGGGTGTACCCCCATATAGACTTATACCAGCCTGTTTCCTCACGGTTGTCTAAAGATTTATTTAGTATTATGTATACAGTATTCTGCCTGCATGTGTGCCTGCTCGCCAGAGGAGGGCACTAGATCTCATTATAGATGGCTGTGAGCCACCATGTGCTTGCTGGGAATTGAACTCAGGACCTTTGGAAGAGCAGCCAGTGATCCTAACCTGTGAGCCATCTGTCCAGCCCGCCTTCACAGTCATATAACTGGTTCACCATCTTTGGGAAATAATGATAGCTTCTGTGTTGCTCCTTTCTCTATTTTCCCTCTTCTCGGTTTGGTATTTCTGATTTGGTGGGGTTTGGTTTGGTTTTTGGTTTGGTTTGGTTTTTCAGTGCTGACGGTGGACTCCAGGGCCTTGTCAAGCTTGGCAAGTGCCCATCACATTCCCAGCCCACTGCTGTACTTCCCCAAAGCTGCGGTTTGGCCAGCAGCTGTAGCTAAGCCCAGCCACGCTGTCGTGGCTCCAAGCCCGTGGGGGCAGATGCTGTCCTTCGGTTCCAGGGGGCACAGTGACCTTAGTTTGTGATTATTCCGGCTTCAATTGCCCACTTGTGTGAAGGACCTAGGATCCTGATGAGCGTTACGTGACTGCTGTGGGCTGGACTGGCTGCTGACATGAAGGTTCCAGCCCATGTTCAGACCTGGTTGCTCACATCTCTGGGGGTAGCTGTACATTTTTTTCAGGGTATGGGTGTACACAATGTGCCCTCAGTCCTCATCACCACTGTTAAGGGGCATGGCCAGGCAGAGCTGCTTCCCCCAGTCACTAGGGAGCCCTAAGCTCACCACAGCGCCTGCTCAGATTCTTCAGTCTCCCACACATGGGCCTGAGAGGGACTAGAGTGGTCCATGTGCACTCCCCCACTACTCCCATAAGGCAGTGGTGCTCATAGAGCCAGGGTACTCGCAGGTGCTAGCACACTTCCTCCTTGTTAGCTCAGCAGCACCGGCCATCTGAGACAACCTCTGTCAGATCTTTTCCTCTCTCTAATTAATAGTTGTATGAGAAAAAATCATGTTAGAAATCATGAAAAAGGGAAATTGTGTGAGGTCTTTAATTGGTGCTTTTGACAAGAACAGATTCTCTGGAGTCACACTCCAGGGTGCACTGAAAGATGGTTCTGTGGGACACGAATGTCACCGCCCTGCAGCTCCCTTGGGAGTGTGTTGCATTGACTCGTTCATCCACATGGACATCACATCACTGTCATCACGGTGTGGAAGCCAGGTCAGCCAGGGAAAGTCCACGTGGGACTAACTGGCAGCTCGGAGTCATCTTGCGTCTGACCTGTAGGGTTCCAGGGATTTTAAAATGGGGACCAGCTTTTTGGTGAGGAACTTAGCAAATGAAAAAACTTAACCTTAAGCAAATGAAAGCTTACTACAGTACTTGAAAATAACATCTATAAAGGCAGGTGGAATGTAGCACTCTAGTGCTCCCAACTACTTAGAGGCTGGGGCAGGACAATTACAAGTTTAGAGGCCAGCCTTCGCAACTTCAATAAGCTGCTGTTTGAAAGTGATAAAAGGGCCATGGATGTTAACTTAACGGAAGAGTGCTTGGCTAGTGTGCTTGAAAGCCTGGGTTCAGTCCACTACCCCAAAAATAAACAACCATGGAGCTGCTGTGGTGGTGCACTCCCAGCACCGGGAAGGCAGGTGGATCCCTGTGTTAGGCCAGCCTGGTCTACACAGTGACTTCCAGGACAACTAGCACTACATCATCAAGAGACCTTGTCTCAAAAAGCAAAAACAAACAAACAAACCACATTTAAAGAACAAGGAAGCTAGGCATGGTAGACATACCTTTAGTCTCAGCACCCAGAAGTCAGAGGCAGGTGGAGCTCACTGAGTTCAAAGTCAGCCTGGTCCACAGAGTACATGGCTAGCCAGGGCTACAGAGTAAGACCCTGTCTAAACAAGCCCACAAAAAAATGAGTCAGGCGTGATCGTGCATGTCTAATCCTAGCAGCAGGCATGCTAAAACAGGACTGTAAGTTTGTTGTCAGCTTGAGCTCAAAAACCAAGCAACAACAAAACCAAAGACGAAATCAACTTTGCCAAAACAACGAGACACCAGAAAGTACAGGAAGCATGCGCTCATAGATAAAAAGAACCCTGACAGGGCCCAGGTGCCACTGGGACAGAAAGAGTGATCCTCCACCCTCGGGGAGCCCGGGTTCATGGCGCCTAGAACACTGATTGGTAAGCGCACGCGCATTCATCATGGTTATAGAGCCTCCAGGCCTCGAGTGTGTGTGGACCTCACACCTGTTTTGTTTTGTTTTGTTTTTTAAGATTATGAGCCACCATGTGGTTGCTGGGAATTGGACTCAGGACCTTTGGAAGAACAGCTAGTGTTTTGTTATTTTTAAGATTAAAAATTTGGGGCTGGAGAGATGGCTCAGAGGTTAAGAGCACTGACTGCTCTTCCAGAGGTCCTAAGTTCAATTCCCAGCAACCACATGGTGGGTCACAACCATCGTAATGAAATATGATGCCCTCCTCTGACCTGCAGGCGTCCATGCAGGCAGAGCACTATACACATAATAAATAAATACATCTTTAAGAAAAGATTTAAAATTTTTATGTGTGTGGGTGCTTTGCCTGCTTGTGTGTATGTGCACATGTGCGTGTCTGGTGCCGATGGAAGTCAGAAGAGGACAGACAGGTGTGAATTGCCATGAGGCGCTGTGACCGGAAGGAACCGGAGTTCTCTGCAAGAGTAACAAGTGCTCTAGCCACCTCTCCAAGCCCTTTCTTGTTTGTCTTCAGAGACAGGGTTTCCTCTGTGCCACTCTGGCTGTCCTGGAACTCACTCTGTAGACCAGGCTGTCCTGGAACTAGAGATCTGCCTGCCTCTGCCTTCCTCGTGCTGAGACTAAAGGACTAAGGTGTGTGCCACCACGCCCAGCTCCTTAGTCCATTTGTAACTGCATTTAATCAGCATGGAGGCTGGGGTGTATGCACAACACAGTGCAAAGATGGAGGGCAGAGGACAATCTGTAGAAGGTGGTCCCCCGGAGCCCCACCCTACACCCCCAACCCAGTGTCCTGAGGACAAAGCTCAGTTATCAGCCTTGACAGCAAGCACCTTCACCTGCTGAACAATTTTGCTGGTCCTGTATATCTTAACTGAAATCACATCTCAAATTCTTCAGCTCGCTTCTTTCACATTCAAATGAAAGGCATTCCAGGCATGACAAACAGGTCTTCCCCAGTTACGACATTTGACTTCCGTGCGTGTGTGTGTGTGTGTGTGTGTGTGTGTGTGTGTGTGTTTTCAGCACATCAAGGATATAACACAGAGCCTCACACATGTTCCACACACTGTCCACCACTGAGCTGTGTCTCCAGTCTGAATTTGACTCTTACTCCAGCTTTCCACAGGAATGTTAAAAAATGTCTAGGTAGCTGTAACAATCTGGTCTGATCTTGAGCCGTTTTTCTTGTCTCTCATAATAAAATGTTTATGTTTCGCCTGTGTGAGGCATTCATTCACCTAGCTTCCCCAGGGGGCCCTGGAGAGTAACCACAGTTGGCAAGGCATGATGCTACTGAGATACACAAATGCTCTGACACACCTGGAAAGGCAGCACATTTTTTTTTTCAGTGCAGCTCTCAGAGAAAACCAAGGATGTAACATGAGGGGTGCCCTGGGACCTGGGCGGAGGTGAAGGACTCTGGGACCAGTCCTGCTGGGCTGTCGAGAGTTAACATACGACTTTTCCCAAAGGGTGACATAGATCTGCATGGCCTGGCAACTGGAGCTTGGACCTGCAACCTGCAACCTTGGTAGACTCAAATTTTTTCTGGCTCCTTCAAAGCAGCCACAGTGCATTGGCCTGACTGCAGGGTGCACGTGCTCTTTGATACTCAGTGAAGAGAGGTGACCAGGCCCATCTTTCCACTTACCTGCTGCAAGACGCTAGCTTTCTCCCTCCAGACTTACATGCTAAGCGTAGCTAGGATGGGAGGTAGATGGCTCAGTCAGGTGGCTGACAGTGGGCAAGAAGCTGGCATGTGGGAGGGCAGTAGCTGCCACCACTGGAGACCACCCAGTAGAGCCTGGCGGGGCGCCAGGTGTGGAGACAGCCTGCAGCTGGGCAGTAGGAGCATAGTGGTGGTGGTGGTGAACCGGGGGTGGCTTTGGCTTTTCAGCTCGCTGGACTCCATGGTGCATCCATCGTTGATCCTGGCAGAGTTACACAGCCAGGTCAAGACTGCAACATCATTTCCCCATGCCTGGGCCCAAAGGGCAGCAGAATGTGATGGAAGTACAGCCTTGGCTTAGAGTGCTCTGCACCCCAGTTGTATGACCTGTCCCTCATGCAAAAGGACTGGGGAATATCACCTTGACTACATACCCACAAGCCAGAGAAACCCTTGTACAGGTTCTCAGCCCGCACCCCCAGCAACTGGCTAAATGTCAGCACCCAAACCTACCTGGAGGGGCATAGCGCGAGGCCCCACGGGCCCAGGTGGCAGGGCTTTGAGCATCATGTTCTGCATGAGAATCTGGTGCATCTGTGCATTCTGCATCAGCATCATTTCCACCATGTCTGAAAGGAGAGCTGGGTTCTTACTCATGCGTCGGCACCTGACGACAGGCTGTACCCTGAAACTAACTGCTGTTTTCCCCACAGCAACTAGGCTGGGACTCTATGCCTCCCTAAAGGAGCATCCCCCAGGGCCACCTTCTCAATCAAACAGCCAAGCCCTGAATATCAGGGTGGGGCTCGAACAGAAGCACCAGGAACTGGACGGCCCAGGCCAGGCCACAGGGCAAAGTAGGAAGCCGGACCTTCCTTGCAACTCCCTTGCAAGGCAAAGGCAAGAGGCTAAGTGACAGGCCCATTCCGGAACAAAGACTCCAGGAGCTCCAGGGGAGGCTCCACCCAGCACAGGAGTGGCGAGTGCTCCCAAAGGGTGGCTCCTCCTGAGTCAAGCTGTTTGGGGCTCCCTTGTCGGGGTCTAGTAGGAGAATACCAGACAGCTACTGAGACTAATGCCATCACCCACACCCTGCGATGCCATTCAGTCTGCCACTGGCTACAGTCTGCCTTAGGCACATTGTACTAATCAAACTAAGACAGTCACAGAAAGAGGAAAACTACAAGACTCCAGCTACAGGTCCAAACAAAAAGAAATATCGTGCCTACAGGGACTGTGGAGGAGAATGTCAAGATATGCAGTGTTTTAAAAGCTGTAAGATCAATTATTAAAAATACTTTGGGTAGTACAGCAATATTTAATTCACACAACTGAAATGTACATCTAACCAATGGTTTGAATGGTTTATAGTTTGTTTGTTTGTTTTGAGACAGGATCTCCATGTCACCCTGAATATTCTGGAACTCCTAGAAATCTGCCTGGCTCTGCCTCCCCTGTACAGGGGATCGTTTATTTAGCATAGGTGTTTGGTTGGTTTTGACCTCAACTCACTATGTAGCCAAGGATGACCCTGAACTTTTCATTCTTTTGCTTCTGGATCCAAGTACTGGGGTTGCAGGTGTGTCACCATGCCTGGTTTATATAGTACTTAGGAGAAAGTCGTGGCTCACACTAGGCTTTTGAATTCTTTTCTAGAATTTCAACCATTTACCTTTGGATTTGACTATGGAGGAATTAGTCTTTTGGAAGAGGTTTTTGGCTTCCTTTTCCCTATACTATTTCCACAGAGTAACGAATAACAGTATTTGGGGGAAAAAAAAAACAGTATTTGGGGTTATTGTTGAGTCTGGTATCACCAGGACTACCTAGTGTATCCTTTAGCCTCCACTAATGCATTGTGGTGTATAAATGTCCCTGATCCCATAGCTAAATAAATGTAGTTAAAAATAAAATAGGGGGCCAGGTGTGGTGTTGAACACCTTTAATCCCAGCATTTGGGCAGAGGCAGGCGGGATCCCTGTGAGTTCAAGGCTAGCCTGGTCTACAAAGTGAGTTCCAGGACAGCCAAGACTACACACAGAAGAAACCATGTCTTGAAAAACGAAAAGCTGGGCGTGGTGGCGCATGCCTTTAATCCCAGCACTCGGGAGGCAGAGGCGGGCAGATTGCTGTGAGTTCGAGGCCAGCCTGGTCTATAAAGTGAGTCCAGGACAGCCAAGGCTACACAGAGAGACCCTGTCTCGAAAAACAAAAAAAACCAAACAAACAAACAAATAAAATATGGGGCTGGAGAGATGACTCTGTGGTTAGGAGCACTGGCTGGTTTGTTTGGATTCCCATCATCCACATGGCAGCTCACAACCATCTGTAACTCCAGTTCTAGGGGCCTGATGCTCTTTTAGCCTCTTAGAACAATGCGTTGTTTGCTTCTTTATGGTTTTTTCTTTCTTCCACCCTTTAATACCTTTATTTTTTTCTTTTTTCCTTTCTTCTTTTTTTATTTATTTATTTTTTTTTTTTTTTGAGACAGGTTTCTCTATGTTATCTTGGCTGTCCTGGACTCACTCTGTAGACCAGGCTGGCCTCGAACTCAGAGCAATCGCCTGCCTCTGCCTCCCGAGTGCTGGGATTAAAGGCGTGCCCCACCACGCCCGGCTTGTTTTTTGTTTTTCAAGACAGAGTTTCTCTGTGTAGCCTTGGCTGTCCTGGACTCACTTTGTAGACCATGCTGGCCTCGAACTCACAGTGATCTGCCTGCCTCTGCCTCCCAAGTGCTGGGATTGAAGGCGTGCGCCACCATGCCCGGCTTGTTTTTTGTTTTTCAAGACAGGGTTTCTCTGTGTAGCCTTGGCTGTCCTGGACTCACTTTGTAGACCAGGCTGGCCTCGAAGTCACAGAGATCCGCCTGCCTCTGCCTCCCAAGTGCTGGGATTAAAGGTGTGCGCCACACACCGCCCGGTGTGTGTTTTTAAAGAAACCTAAATTACAGAATTCTCACTACAATGCATGGGCATGGTAAACTGATACACATGTAGGCAAAACACTCAGACACAAAATAAAAATCCTTTTTAAAAAGTACTTAGGGGAGCTGGAGAGATAGCTCAGTGGTTAAGAGCACCGACTGCTCTTCCAGAGGTGCTGAGTTCAATTCCCAGGGACCACATGGTGGCTCACAACCATCTATAATGTGATCTGGTGCCCTCTTCTGCAGATAAAGTACTCATATACAATAAATAAATAATTTTTTAAAAAATTACTTAGAAAATGTCAAATCACATGCGCGCACACACACACACACACACACAATGATAATCTGAGCTCAGTTCAGGCTAGACTCTGACCCAGAATGCTAAACACTCAGTATTCCTCAAACTTTGTGAAGTGGGTTTTTGTTTGTAAGGAAAAGCCATTTCTTTTTCTTTTCTTTTCTTTTTCTTTTTCTTTCTTTTTTTTTTAGATTTATTTATTATTCTTACAGCATTCTGCCTGCCTGCATGTGTGCCAGCAGGCCAGCAGAGGGCACCGGATCTCATTACAGATGATTGTGACCCACCATGTGGTTGTGGTTGCTGAGAATTGAACTCAGGATCTCTAGAAGATCAGGCAATGCTCTTAACCTCTGATGCATCATCTCTCCAGCCCGGAAAAGCCATTTCTTTCTTTCTTCACGCCCACCCCCACCCCCACCCGACCCTGAGACAGGGGTTCTCTGCGTAGCCTTGGCTGTCCTGGACTCACTTTGTAGACCAGGCTGACTATGAACTCAGTGGTCCGCCAGCCTCTGCCTCCCGAGTGCTGGGATTAAAGGCATCCGCCACCACGCCCAGCCCAAAAAGCCGTTTCCTATCTGCTCCTGCAGCCCCCAGTCTCAGGAAAGAACATCTAGTTCTCTGTTACAAACTCAAACAGGCTTCACAGTAGCAGAAAATAAACAACTCAGAAGTCTCAGGAAGTCTTTGAAACTTGGCAGATATACGAAGTGCCCTTCTGCAAAGTTCTAAGCAGTACGGGGTTTAAGTACTGAGGAGTTCAGACCAGGCAAGCTTCCTGGAAGAAACTCTGACCTGTTGATTTGCAGAGAGCTCTGGGGTTCCAGCGTCATGAGTCATTAACCTTCCTAAGGTAGACGTAAGGTGATCTGGCTGCCTTTTAGCTGTCCTTGCTTCTGTAGGTAACCCCAATAAACTCATTAGTTCACCAAGTTGGGCTTTGGTGGTGCTGGTACTTTTGTCTGTTAGTGGTTCTCTCCCTGGGATGAATAGGTATTTATGTTGCATCTCACTGGGAAAAGGGTTGTACAGCACCCACTTACAAAAATGTTTCCTCTCACAGTATTAAGTTCACAAGCCTAAAGCAATATCACTATAGAACACATACGCACCTTCCTTAATACTTCCCGATCTGTGAGAGGGAAAGGCCTGAGGAGGAGGAATCTGTGCGATCAGAGGCTGCTGTGGCAGCTGCTGAATTATGGTGGCAGGAGGCTGGGGCACCTAAGATAGGCGGTGGGTTAGCTAGCTGAATTCACGGTCTTCACGAGAACTCCCCGTCCTCCCACCTGCACGCTTGACCAGCTAGTCATGCGTCCATCCAGCCCGTCACTTATCTATCTGCCCCCCACCCATCCCTCTGAGCCGTCTCCCCAGGCCCTCAAGAGAAGACCAAATGCTTGATTAGCACCGTAATCTGTCTACCCCCACCCATCCCTCTGAGCCATCTCCCCAGGCCCTCAAGAGAAGACCAAATGCTTGATTAGCACCGTAAGTTAAAATAGACAGTTGGCCAGCCGATTATCATTAGGACATGGCTTGGGTTGGTCTTTGAGACAAGGTCTCCCTGTCTAGCTCGCTGTAGACCGGACTGGCCTTGAGCGTGCGGCAGTGCTTCTGTCTCTGGCTCCAGCGTACAGTATCTAAGTACACACCTCTGCATTCAGCAAGCACATGATTTTTTTTGGGGGGGGAGTTGTTGTTGTTTTCTGAGACAGGGTCTCTCTGTGTAGCCTTGGCTGTCCTGGACTCACTTTGTAGACCAGGCTGGCCTCGAACTCACAGCGATCCGCCTGCCTCTGCCTCCCGAGTGCTGGGATTAAAGGTGTGCGCCACCACGCCCGGCATGATGTTTTTTTTTTAATGTTTCTCACATTTCCTGCCTTTGGGGAGGTGGTTAATGCCTGGTTAATTTTTTCTTTAATAGAGTTAATATTTTATGTGTCCAGTCTTTTAACAGTGGAATTTCGTGGTGTGGGAGTCTAAGGGTAGACACGTGCTTGATGAAAGTCAGGTGTTCACAATCCTTTTCCAGAGTTTGCCTACTGTAGTGCTATCACCAGCTTCGCTAAGTGCCATATATGGCATATGTGGCCCTTGTTGTGCGTAAACGGCCTCTGGTTTCTCTTCGGGATGAAAATAAATATGTAAGGCCGGGCGTGGTGGCTCACGCCTTTAATCCCAGCACTCGGGAGGCAGAGGTAGGCGGATCGCTGTGAGTTCGAGGCCAGCCTGGACTACAAAGTGAGTCCAGGACAGTCAAGGCTACACAGAGAAACCCTGTCTCAAAAAACCAAAAAAAAAAAAAAAAAGAAAATAAATATGTAGCAATTTCAAGCAAACACCAGAAAGACTTGGTTTTCATCGTCTTTACAAGTCTAGAATGAGCTTGTCCCTTTTTTCTATTCACAGACCAAACCCAGGAGCTGTCTCTACAGAGAGCAGGTAGTGGATTGTCTGGGCTCATGGGCCACATGGGCTTAGTTGAAATGTCTGCTCTGCTGTTAAGAATGAGAAGGCCAGGGCACATCAGCGCCAAGCCTGCCGGGCGCGTTTGTGAAGCTGCTCACACCCCTTCACTGTCGTGCTGAGTCCCCTGAGGAGTCATCATGAGCTAGGCCCGCCCTCCCGAATGGAAGATATTTATGGACAAGAAGTTATCATTGGGGCTGGAGAGATGGCTCAATGGTTAGGAGCACTGACTGCTCCTCCAGAGGTCCTGAGTTCAATTCCCAGCAAGCACATGGTGGCTCACAACCATGTATAATGTGATCCGATGCCCTCTTCTGGTGTACAGGTACAGAACATTGTATATATAATAAATAAATATTTTTTAAAAAGAAGTTATCATTGAAGTTATATGGTGACAGACGTGTACGGGGGATAATGGGGGCTTTGATCCCTTAATGAGTCTTGTGAGAGATGAGTGTGTGGAGATGACAACCAGTGGGCAGCAGGATGACTTCTGAATGGCGTCAGATGAGGAAACAGCAACAGCATGTTAGAAGCCTTGGGAAGACTCTAAACAGTGTCCGTTCAGCAGAGGCGCCCACATCCCTCCCCAAAGAGCCTGTTTGATTATGACACAGAATTGGGTCATGTGCATTTTCATGTGAAACTTTTTGCGAGATACACAGAGAGAGAGAGAGAGAGAGAGAGAGAGAGAGAGAGAACAGCTACAGACAGATGTCAACTTGTATCCTTATCAGTAACCTTGTCGTGAAAGTCAAAATGTGCATTTTCCTCTATTTTTTGGCAAACATTTGAGAACATGAAACCAGCCGGGTAGTATAGTGCATGATTTTAATCCTAGTGCTTGGGAGGCAGGGGCAGGAGGATCTCCGAGAGTTTGAGGTCAGCGGGGTCTATACAGTGAGTTCCAGGCCACCCAGGGGTACATGGTGAGACTGACCTTGTCTTAAAAAAAAAGTAAAATGGGGTCTGGGGAGATAGGTCAGCGGCTAAGAGCACACTGGCTACTCTTCCAGAGGACCCCGGTTCAATTCCTAGCACCCACATGGCAGCTCACAACTGTCTGTAACTCCAGTTCCAGGCGATCTGACACCCTCACACAGACACATGTGCAGGTCAAACACCGATGCACGGCGGATCACTGTGAGTTCAAGGCCAGCCTGGTCTACAAAGTGAATCCAGGACAGCCAAGGCTAACACAGAGAGACCTTGTCTCGAAAAAACAAACAAAAACAAAAACAAAAACAAACACCAATGCACATCGAAGAATAATAATACAAATTTTATAACCCAAAAACAATTGTCCTGATAACAGGCAGAAAGTGCAAACATGGTGCAGATAGCTCGCCAACAAAGTGAGGTCTATGGGGCCCATCCCCTCAGCTACGCTCTGCTGCCAGTTCGCCCTGCCCAAAGGACAGACGTCCTCCTGGTCACCAACATGTCCAGATCTTTTTCCTCCTGTGCCTATTCTCAACTTCCTGCATTCCCTCACACCGAGTCCCAAACAAACGCCTCAGCTGGGCCTCCTGCCTCCTCTGCTTAAGAACATTGTTTTTAAACCAGTGACACGGCTTAGCAGATAGTGGTTTTGTTTTTTTTTTTGTTTTTTTTGTTTTTTTTAAACAGGGTCTCCCTATGTAGCCTTGGCTGTCCTGGACTCGCTTTGTAGACCAGGTTGGCCTCGAACACACAGAGATCCGCCTGCCTCTGCCTCCTAAGTGCTGGGATTAAAGGCGTGCGCCACCACATCCGGCCTGTGGTTTTTGTTTTTTTTTTAAAGATTTATTTATTATTATGTATACAGTGTTGTCTGCTTGTACACCTGCAGGCCAGAAGAGGGCATCAGGTTACATTATAGATGGCTGTGAGCCACCATGTGGTTGCTGGGAATTGAACTCGGGGCCTTTGGAAGAGCAGGCGGTGCTCTTAACCACTGAGCCATCTCTCCAGCCCCCAGATAGTGGTATTTGCCAAGAGGCTTGGCAACCTAACTTTGATCCCCAGAACGCATCTAACAGTGGAAGGACAGAACCTAGAACCTGCTCCACAGTGTTGCTCTCTGACATCTACATATGCACTGTGGTGCGTGTGGCCTGCATACACATCACATGCACAGGCACACACTACCAGGACATACTATCATACTATATATATATATGTTCCGTATATATTGTTGTTGTTCAAGGATGGAATACTCTGCTGTTTGTAACCCTAACCCTAGATCAGGGTTTTTGTGTGTGAGAGTGCAGGCACATGTGTTCCTCTGTGTGGGGTGTGTGTGTGTGTGTGTGTATCTATCTGTCTGTCTGTCTTAAAACTTGCTCTTTTGCTCCGTAGACCAGACTGGCCTCTAACTCAGAGATCCGCCTGCCTCTGCTTCCTGAGTGCTGGGGTTAAAGGTGTGTGCCACCGACCAGCCCCTAAGTCAGGTCTCAATCATCCCTAGTCACTGTGAAGTATTAAAGGGTGTTGCTCCTCTGAATTCAGGGCCCACTGGTGCTAAACTCCCCCAGCTCTTCCTGTGCAGCTGTTGTGTAGGTCTAGTGAGAGGGGAGTCAGTCCTGAGGGGTGGCCATTCCCAAGCCAGGCCTCCATATATTTCCCCGGAGGACCCATGGTGCCATGGACAACAAAAGAAGCTGTTACTGGCTCTTAGCGACTGAATCTCTCCAGAACACGGGCATCTTGCTGGGGCCTCCCAGAAAAGAAGTGAGAGGCCTTGGCTTTCCTCCCTGGAAGGTAGGAGGGAAGAGAGAGAAAGGCCTCTGGCCTCCCTGGCTGGATGGCATGCTGCCAACACAATGCCCTTCGGCATTGCTGTGGCATCTCAGTTCTGACCCTCCCATCCCACCAGAAGTTGCTGTTTCCCAAGTGTCGTCCTACCTGGTGCTGGATGATCCTTGGTGGCTCTGGGAGTCTGGGCAAAGGTGGGGAGGCCGCAGGAAAGACATCCACGGGAGGCACCTCTGGGTTCAGGGCTGGCACCATGGCTCTTCCATGTGTCCTCCAGGCATGGGCTGGGGAGTGCTCATCCATCAGCTGCTGTTCCTGTAAGGTTGACCGCCCATGAACCTTACTGAGTGAACAGGCTCTCACTAGCATGGTTTTCCCGGCCAGGGAATATGGTACCCAAATGTTCGATGTGGAGTCCAGTCCCTGGAACTAGGGCTCTCTTTGTCCCTCTTCCCAGTGTGACCATATTGAATAAACGTCTTTTTTTTTTTTCCTGCTTTCTACTGTTGATTTGACTTATCATTGGCTTATTGCGAATGGGTGGCCAGATGTGACTTGGGACCTATGTTAAAACCCGAAGTAATGCTCCTTGGTAATCACTTGGAAATTCTCTTAATGCATACTGGATACTTGTTGAGTTTCTGGCTATTGTTACGGTTTCCCAAGCAACAATTTAGTGGCTCTTCATGCATTCAGCGTCTGCCTCACTGTGAAAAGCTCCCCACCAGGCAAAGAGCAAACCTCTTGTCCCAGGACAGTGTGGGGATAGCGCCCATATAGATGCTTCTAGGCAGGGCCACTGCTTGCTGCTGCCCTGTTGAGTTTAGGAGAGCTCCGCTTCCTGTGGGAATGGACGGACCTTGACTCCTCACCTGCTCTGTGGGCAGTGACCTAAGCAGAGTCTAAGCTCACATACTGTCTGTACCTGAAGTTTTGACCTTGTCTAATTTCCTCAGGGAAGTGACAAGATGGGAGAATTAAACTGTCCTGAATACTCACAGCTCAGTTATCTATTCCCAATTTGCAAACATTAGCTAATTGGCCCCAGGAGTATAGGCGAGCCTTTGTTGGCATGTGCTGGCCTGTGTATTAGGCCCAGGTTTGGCAGAAGGTGCAGACCTACCCAGAGCCTCTGTAGAAGGTCCTTCCTTCTCCTCAAAGCACTCTGCAGGGCATTGTCTGGCTTTTCCTGCTGTCCTGGATGGAGAAGGTAAACATGACTGAGGAATGTAGCCTGGCTGGTGCACCCTGGAGATACAGAGTAGCCTGCAGCCTACTGGACTCCGGAGCTCAGATCTCATAAACATGCAGCCCAAACAAGGCGTGGCCAGGGCTGGGGCAGGGATAGCGGGGACTATGGTAGATAGGGGACGAGCCAGCCAAGTGGATTTCGTGGTCCTGTGTGGCATTGGAAGTCAGCAGGACAGGTGTGTCTTGGTGCTGCAGCACTCCTGTACAGCAGGATGCCTCCACAGGCTCAGTCATACCTCCATGGTCCTGGCCCCAAGCTGTCTGAGAAAGACAGGCATGTTCACCAACTGGGGCGAGGAGAGGCTCTTACTCCAGAGAGGGCTCTGGAAGGGGTCTGCTTGCCCTGGCATCCTATGGAAGCTGAGATTTTGATGCTGCCTGGGCAGGCTTCTCCAGAAGCTTTACCTGGGACACCCTCTAGCACATTTGCGGCCATTGGGCTGCATGTAAGTCCCCTGGATGATGTGGCCCGATGTGCCATTTCCCACCTAGACATGAGGCACCCAGGTTTAGCCAGCTGCTCTCAGGGTTCCCAGAGTTACCCACAGCCATGGGTGCTCCATGGTCGAAAGAGCAAGCTGTGCTCCTCCGGCCTCAGATCCTCACTCAGATGTCCATGAACCTAGATCCTGGCCCCAGATACTGAGAAGAGTAAGGTTGACCCCTGCCCACCCCTGGAAGCAGAACAGCGTAAGCCTGAATTAACAGGGACAATTTCTGCACCAAGCGACCTGAGGCATGTCACCTGACCTCTCTATGCTTATATCTTCTCGTATACAAGATGCATTCCCTCTGGGAGTCTGCTGGTTAAGGGTGCAGTGTGTGAGCGTGCGAGCGTCCATGCGAGCGTGTGTGTGTGTGTGTGTGTGTGTGTGTGTGTGTGTGTGTGTGTATGCTCTCTTTCCTCCCTGCATGTGCCCAAGCAATTTAAAGCTCTCACCTGATCTGTCCATGCTTTCTCGCTCCTGTTCCAGCATCTATGAGGAAGAAACTGTGACGGTGAGTTGGCTCCAGGCTGGTGAGTGGAGTCTTCGCGCTGCCCACCTGCCTATAGAGCTGATATTCCAAAGGCTCTAGGAGTGGTCAGTACCCAGAAGGACAAGAAGCATGTGTAAAGTGAGTAGGTGGGCAAGGGTCCCCATTCTTAAGAATGATTCTAGCTGGAGAGATGGCCCAGTGGTTAAGAGCACTGTCGGCTCTTCCAAAGGACCCGGGTTCAATTCCCAGCCACCACATGGCAGCTCACAACTGTCTGTATTTCCAGTTCCAGTGGCTCTGACACCCTCATGCTAAAGTAAAAGTAAAAAAAAAAAAAAAAGGATGATTCTGGTTAGGCCCTCAAATGTAATGCATGCCTTCTATCTTAAATCCAAAGGGGATACCCTGAGGAGCCCCAAGGTGCTAATCTGCTTGCCAAGACACATCTAGGGCATCCTGATGCATAACAAGGGGTACCCTGATGGGCCCCATGGGGGTTTCCCTGCTGGGACCCAAAGGGCACACCCTGATGGGAACCAGGAAGGATGATCTGATGGGTCCCAAGAGGGCACTTTTATGGGTCCCAAGGGTTACCTGAAAAGGATGCTCCAGGCCGACTTTTGAGTAGCAATCCTTGCAAAGACTACCCTCAGGCCTTATCCAGGGCCAGCTGGGCCCTGAACCAGGGGTTCCAGGGTTGGCAATAGGCAGGGAGTGGAAGAGGAACAGTGCAGGCCGAGCATACAGAGCAGATGCCCATGGGAACTACGCTTAGCTGCATGCAAGAGCAGGCCTGCTGCTCATGGATTGCTCAGAATTTCATAGATGGTTGAGAGGGTGGAGCACACTGGGCATGCCCAGGTTTTCCCCCGGGTAACTTGGCCTCTATCTCCACAGTTAAGAAGTATCCCTTTAAACACCGGAACCTCGGCCGGGCATGGTGGCGCACGCCTATAATCCCAGCACTCGGGAGGCAGAGGTAGGTGGATCGCTGTGAGTTCGAGGCCAGCCTGGTCTACAAAGCGGGTCCAGGACAGCCAAGGCTACACAGAGAGACCCTGTCTCGAAAAACCAAAAAATAAATAAATAAATAAATAAATAAATAAATAAATAAACACTGGAACCTCCAGCCTGGTCTACAAAGTGAGTCTAGGACAGCCAAGGCTACACAGAGAGACCCTGTCTCAAAAAACCAAAAAAAAAATAAAATAAAATAAAATAAATAAATAAATAAATAAATAAACACCGGAGCCTGAAGGGGCAGGAGTTTTTAGGGCTGTGCCCTAGAAGTACACTTGCTGCTAGGTTCGGCCTGCCTTCCGTCTTTGGAAACTGCTAGAACCTAATTGGTTCTACACGGCATGAAGAAGTAAACAAGAAGCCATAGTAGTTCATTATGAAGCCAGGCTCAGGAACTTCTCTTGGCCATTGGCAGAGGCAGGAGATTTGAGAAGAGCACGGGGGGGGGGGGGGGGGGGAGGGGGGGGGGGGAAGGGGGCAGGGGGGGGGGGGGGGGGGGGGCAGGGGGGTGGGCGTTGACAACAGCAGCAGCTAGGCTCCGTCTTACCTGTTCCAGGAGTCCTAGTGTCAGGTGGGTCATCTGTTCTGCCACTGAGGAGTCCAGCATCATAACAACCGTTAAAGAGGTGTCCTGCCGAGAAGTATCAGCAGGAGGCTAAAGTCTTCCTCTGCCTTGGGCCGTAGTCACATGCGGCCAAGAGTCCCCTCAGGGGTCATGGTGCCTCAAGACAAGAGAAGAGTAAATTGGAGACTGACTGGTCCCTTCCTTGACTGTAGTGCCAGAGCCTGCTCTGGAGTCTGTGACAGTTGCTAGCCTGTGAGGAAGGGAGGTACTGGGTTGCCAGGACGCCTCTGAGAGGCCTTCCTGGGCTCTGTGTCCCCGGATGGGTTGCCTGTAAACACTGACCCACAGGTGTTGCCAGGCAGAGATCAGTGGGGAGGTAAGAGGCCAGACAGACAGACTTCAGATTCCTCAGACAGACTTCAAATTCCTTCAGACACCACTCACCCAGGGGGGATAGTGTAGAATGAGCAGACGACTCCTCATGTCCCACAGGCCACACTGGACCACTCTGTCATTTGCTGCTGCCTCCAGGGCACTCTTGTCTTTCCTTGGAACATTCAAAGCAAAAACGCAGTGTGGTTGGACACCGAGGAGGGCCAAGGGAAAAGAGCTTCCTGAGGGTTTCAGGAAATTATTTGTGCAGAGACTTGGGCCAGAGAAGGGTTAAGGGCAGCCCCTAAGGGGACACCTGGGCCTGAGGGTGCACTGGCATAGGGGATACAGACAAGAATAAAGAAAAGGAGGTCAGGGGGCTGGAGAGATGGCTCAGTGGTTAAGAGCACCGCCTGCTCTTCCAAAGGTCCTGAGTTCAATTCCCAGCAACCACATGGTGGCTCACAACCATCTATAATGCAACCTGGTGCCCCCTTCTGGCCTGCAGGTGTACAAGCAGACAACACTGTATACATAATAATAAAATAAATCTTTAAAAAAAAAAAAAAAAAAAAGGAGGTCAAATGGAGGGGTTGAGGTTCTAAACCAAATGACTGTAAGTCAGTCTTCCCCTCCCTCCCTTGAGGAAGGAGATGCAGCTGAGCCACAGCAGGGTCTGACCAAGCCCTGTGAACTTGAGCGACATCCAGGGCAAGGACAGCAGCCCTGGGACCTAACTAATTCTGGAAACTGCATCAGAGTGGAAGACATTTCGAGGGACATGAGTAGACAAGGAAAACAAAAGCAGGCTCCCTCTGATGGTTGCTTCTTGGTCCCCCGGAGATACTGGGAGGAGAAACAGCAAGGCACAGGAATGGGTATCAAAGGAGGACCAATGAAGGAAAGGGGAAAGTGTCCTCAGTTGGGACATCTGTGATGGTTTCTCTCGGTTTGACTGGCCTTGTGGCTTCTTGGGAGTTAGCGCCTTTCTTATCACGTTGTATTGAAGATATGACCTATCAACACAACGTACCCCTGCAGTGCCGGCCCTGGCTACCTGGCCCTAGAAGCAGCCAATCAGCATCTCCGTTGCAAAATGCCCCGTCCTCTTTCTGTGCTGTCCTCTTTGGTAGACTGTTGCTAGGCGCAGTAAATGTTTACAGGGAGCCATGTCCACTGTGAGAGCATCTGTGTAACTTACTGCGACAGCTTTTAATACTAAAAATACATTGAAATAAGATCCAAGTTTCTCTCAAGTTTCTGTGCAAATGACTTTCTGAGGATGTTGGCTCAGGTGACCTGGGCACATGCTCCCCCACTGCCAGCTGTAACTGTATCGAGATAGATAAAACTCGAGATTCAGGCATGACGCAGAGCTCTGGTTGGTCTTGGGGGAGTGTGATCTTGCTATCTTTCTGGCCCATTCATCTAACAAGCCTACTCTCTTGTTTTCACAAAACACTCTGTTATGAATCCAGGGGGGTCAAGAGGACTCCACTCACCAAGGAGGACTATGATCTGGCCCAGGGAGAAGTACATCTTTGGGGCTTCATTTCCAAAGCCTCCGGAAGTTCTGTTCATGTTGTGGTCACTTAGGTGAACGGCTTTTGCTGAGGCTGGCAGACAAGTCTGTGGGTAAAGTGTTACTCCTGTGAGCAAAGGGAAGGAGCTGTTACTGCGTTTCATCTGAGAGGAGGGAGCAAGCTCGGCATACAACACCCCTACTCCCCCACAAGCCATGTTCAACCGAAGGTGTAGGCTAGGTAAATGGAACAGAGAGCACCCAAAGCTCACCTTTCCACTGTCAAGAAGGAAAGCAGGGCATTCCGATAGTGGGGGTTATCTAAAGAAATATTAGAGGAGCCAGGCTTGGTGGCACATGCCTTTAATCCCAGCACTCGGGAGGCAGAGGCAGGGGATTGCTGTGAGTTCGAGGCCAGCCTGGTCTACAAAGTGAGTCCAGGACAGCCGAGGCTACACAGAGAAACCCTGTCTCGAAAAACCAAAATCCAGCCGGGTGTGGTGGTGCACGCCTTTAATCCCAGTACACGGGAGGCAGAGGTGGGCGGATCGCTGTGAGTTCGAGGCCAGCCTGGTCTACAAAGTGAGTCCAGGACAGCCAAGGCTAACACAGAGAGACCCTGTCTCGAAAAACCAAAAAAGAAAAACCAAAATCCAAACCATAACAAAAACCAAACCACAAGTATTAGAGGGAAATGCCCAGGCCTGGCCTCCTTTGTCGCCATCTTTCTTTCCAGGTCATCTCTTAGCTGCAGACATGTTGGAGGCCGGGCTAGCGAAATAGCTTCACCAGAGAGGGCTGCAGCCTGGCTGAGTTTCTCCTTTTCCTCACGGGGAAACCATCAGAGACACTTAAATAGCTTAAGAAGGGTCAGGTTGCCCTGACCCACACCTCCTCCCTTAGGAACTACATCTGCCAATAAACAAATGGCTTCGCATTCCTCTTGATAAAGCGTTTTACAACACCCACAGGGCCCTCCTTCCCGGCTGAGAAAGGGTCCTGATATGAAAGAACAGTCTGGAGGTGTGGCCCATAGGATGTGTACAATATCAAAGGTTGCTTGTAAAGACCCCCTCAGCTGCACCAGGGTGATGCGGTTACAGACTTTGACTTAACAAAATCAAACCATCCTCTGTCTCTGGCCCAGCAGTCTTCCTAGGCATGAGCCTGTTCTTTCTTGGTCAGCCAGATAGAGAACTCAATATGCTCTCAAGTGCCTTAAAAAAGCAAGCGTGGTGACCTGTCACTTTCTCTAGTGCCTTATTTCAGTACAGCTGCTCAGTATTTGCTGTTTCCCATTTGCTACTTCCATTCTATTCACAGCCTCTAATGTGTGTGTGTGTGTGTGTGTGTGTGTGTGTGTGTGTGTGTGTTTTAAGGAGTATGTTTACAGTGGGAGGAAGCACGCAAACAGGGACAGCCTGTAAGTTAGAGTGGTAGAGGTAGGAGGATCTGGAGTGTTCTGTGGCCCCGAAGAGCCTGGGAGCTTGTGGTATGCATTGCAGGCATGCGTTGCTAGGGAACTCAGTATCCCATTGCTGGAGGTATGGCTGTAGGGGTGGATAAGGGAAATCATGGCTCTTCCTGATAAAAGAAACCTACTTCAAGGGATGGAAGATGGCTCAGACGTTAAGAACACTGTCTACTCTTCCAAAGGTCCTGAGTTCAATTCCCAACAACCACATGATGGCTCACAACCATCTATAATGAGATCTGATGCCCTCTTCTGGTGTCCATGTGGGCAAAACACTGTGTATATATGACAAATAAATAAATCTTTTAAAAAAAGAAAGAAAAAGAAAAAAGAAAAAAGAAATCTGCTTCACAAGTTTATGAGAAATGTTGATTTCAGGTTTAAAAAAAACAAAACCAAAACCAAAAACTACTAGCAATCCTCCTGTTTCCCTCGTTAGAGTCTAGTTTGAGCTAAACCCAGACTGTTATTTGTGGCATTGTCAGTGGCACTGCCATTTTGGGGGGCCTACTTTGGACCTAGCAGGAACATTATGAAATTGCAGATTCAGGCGGATGAAAAGAGGATGGTCTGGGATGCTAGGTTTAAAACATTTGGTTGCCAGGGGCTGGAGAGATGGCTCAGAGGTTAAGAGCACTGACTGCTCTTCCAGAGGTCCTGAGTTCAGTTTCCGGCAATCACATGGTGGCTCACAACCATCTACAATGAGATCTGGTGCCCTCTTCTGGAGTACAGGCACACATTCGGGCAAACACTGTATACATAATTGTTGGCTCTGTTTCTTAACAATAAAACTTTATTATACAACCCAACTAGCTTACACAAGAAGGAAAAAAGGTCAAAGGGACAAATGAGTGAACCTTCCGATATCCGTTCCACGGGATGAGTCCTTAGGTGTCTCTCTGGCCCGCGTGATAGTCCAGCCTCTTTGTTCTCCCCCACAAGCTCAAGCCCTGGGCTGAATCTGTTGTTCTCTCCTCCCCACCTGCCTGAGTCACTTGGGAAGGGTGGTCTCCTTCTCCCATTGAGGGTCAATTAGGAAAACAATAGTCAGCCAGGCGGTGGTGGCGCACGCCTTTAATCCCAGCACTCGGGAGGCAGAGGCAGGTAGATCGCTGTGAGTTCGAGGCCAGCCTGGTCTACAAAGGGAGTCTAGGACAGCAAAGGCTACACAGGGAGACCCTGTCTCGAAAAACCAAAAAAAAAAAAAAAAAAAAAAGGAAAACAATAGTCCAGCTGGGGTTCCCAGGTCTGCTTCCTGAATTCCAGACCCAGGATGGCTCCACTCAGAATGTCACAAGGTATTCATGGGGTGCCCCAAGGGTAAAGCCAAGGCTGCTTCCACCTGTGACAAAGCTTAATCTTTCCCACACATAATAAATAAATTTTAAAAAACCAAGGAGCTCAGCCTTCCACCCATTGATCTGCGCTGCTCCATACCAGCCTCCCTGGCTGATTATGTACTGAAATAAGGAACCAAGAAAGGAGAGGCAGAGAAGCAGTGAATCCTTGGTGAAACTACAGCAGGTCACAGCAGCTGCATCCTTGTCATAGTGCACCTTAAATGCCCAGCTGCCCTCACACAGCATCAAAGAGCTAGAGAGATACACAGTATCCACCGTTTACATTGTTGCTCTACTGCAAGCGAAACACACCTCTGATTACTCTGAGTCTTTCTGCTCACTTGTCACTTTAGCGCAATTAGTTTTTTGAATTATTTGTGTGTAGCCTCAGAACTGAAATCAATAGTGATATCTTAAGAGTTTTGTTTTGTTTTGTTTTCTAAGACAGGGGTTCTCTGTGTAGCCTTGGCTGTCCTGGACTCACTTTGTAGACCAGGCTGGCCTTGAACTCACAGCGATCTACCTGCCTCTGCCTCCCAAGTGCTGGGATTAAAGGTGTGCGCCACCACGCCCAGCTGAAATCTTAAGTTTTGATAGCCCGTGGAGTACTACATGCAGCTTTACCTAAATCTGTTTTGGGGGAAGATTTACAGTAGAATGCCCTGTTCTGCTTATTTGAGAGGATAGTTACTGTGTATTCAAAAGCTCTGCCTATATATGTTATAATAAAAGAATGTCAGACAAAACAAACAAAAACAAAAAATGACTGCTTCTTGCTACTGGGCTTGCTATTGGACTTCTTCCCCTCACCCCACCAAAGTTAGCTACATCCTGTTCCTCCAGTCCAGCTTCTGAGGCCATTACATTTCTCAAGTCTGACAATTTCCTTTCCCCCACATTGGTCTTCTCAGGACATTCAGTTCTTTGTCCTCCCTATGGGTTGAACTGGGTGGGACTCCTTGATGACCACCCCTTAAGCCAGAGGCCTGTAACGTTACTCACGAGCAGCAAGTGTCCTTAAACCCTAAGGCATTGCTCTAGCCCCCAAGTTTTAATTATATTTTAAAGAGTTTTTATTATTTTAAGTATATGTATGTATATGTCTGTACGTTGAGTATATGCACATGATTGCCCGTATTGACAAGTTCAGAGGCATCTAATCTCCCTGGAGCTGGCATTATAGCTAATTGTGAGTTGCCTGACACGGATGCCTGGAACCAAACTGTGGTTCTTTGCAAGAGCAGGATGTGCTCCAAGCTGGCTGCTAGTTTTTTGTTTTGCTTTGTTTTTTCTGAGACAGTCTCTCTGTGTAGCCTTGGCTGTCCTGGACTCACTTTGTAGACCAGGCTGGCCTTCAATTCACAGCGATCCGCCTGCCTCTGCCTCCCGAGTACTGGGATTTAAAGGTGCTGGTTGCTAGTTTTATGTCAACTTGGTACAAGCTCCAGTCACCTGAGAGAAGGGAACCTCAGTGGAGAAAATGTCTCCATAATATTGGGTTGTAAGAGCCGGGCATGGTGGCGCACGGCTGTAATCCCAGCACTCAGGAGGCAGAGGCAGAGGCAGGTGGATCTCTGTGAACTTGAGGCCAGCCTGGTCTATACAGAGTGAGTCTGGGACAGCTAAGGCTACACAGAGAGACCCTGTCTCCAGCCCTCCCTCCCCTGCTCCCCAAAAAAGCATCCTGGAGACTCTTAGTAATGAAGTGAAACAATTTTTGTTTGTTTTCACCCCCCATTAAAAAAATGATGTGCCGGGCATGGTGGCGCACGCCTTTAATCCCAGCACTCAGGAGGCAGAGGCAGGCGGATCGCTGTGAGTTCGAGGCCAGCCTGGTCTACAGAGCGAGTCCAGGACAGCCAAGGCTACACAGAGAAACCCTGTCTCAAAAGACCAAAAAATAAAATAAAATAAAATAAAATAAAAATTAAAAAATGATGTATTGGGCTGGAGAGATGGCTTGGAGATTAAGGGCACTGACTGCTCTTCTAGAGGTCCTGAGTTCAATTCCCAGCAACCACATGGTGGCTCATAGCCATCTATAATGATATGTGGTGCCCTCTTCTGGTGTGCAGGTGTACATGCAGGCAGAACACTTTGTGTAATATGTAATAAATAAATAAATCTTTTTAAAAATGTATTTTATGGATGTGAGTGCTCTGTTTCCATGCATACCACAGGAGGGAATCGGATTCCATTACAGATAGTTATGAGCCACCATGTGGTTGCTGGGAATTAAACTCAGGACCAGTGCTCTTAACCACTAAGCCATCTCTCCAGCCCAACAACTTATTTTTCTTTCTTTCTTTTCGATTTATTGTTTTATTATTTATACAGTATTCTGCCCTACATGTGTGCCTGCATGCCAGAAGAGGGCACTAGATCTCATTGTAGATGGTTGTGAGCCACCATGTGGTTGCTGGGAATTGAACTCAGGACCTTTGGAAGAACAGACAGTGCTCTTAACCTCTGGGCCACCTCTCCAGCCCACAACTTATTTTTCAATCTTGTAAAGTGGGTTGTCTTCCTACAGAGAAGACAAAAATGCTTGGTATGGAGATTTCGTATAAAATAGTAGTTTTTATAGCCCTAAAACAATGCGTCACTGTTGAGTTCTTTAGGGAGGTACAATCTTCCAGGCGTTCTCCTCTTCCCAGATTGCCCATCCTATTGGTGCGAGGTGCAAAGCTCTGACATACATCCTGCGCCTCAATAGCCCCTCTGTTTTCGAATACATTGGCTTAGTCACAGAACATCCTGTAACTTTTCTTTTTTTGGTTTTTCGAGACAAGGTTTCTGTGTGTAGCCCTGGCTGACCTGGACTCGCTTTGTAGACCAGGCTGGCATCGAACTCACAGCGATCTGCCTGCCTCTGCCTCTTGAGTGCTGGGATTAAAGGCGTGCGCCAGCACCGCCTGGCCATCCTGTAACTTTTCAACCCGAGGATAAATTAATAGGAGCCCAGGCAAGCAAGTACCAGCTGCTCGCTAGGGAACACAAGGGTCTGATCCTTCCTGTGCCTCTTCCTGAAAATGGACCAGAGTTGATTTATTGTTTTCCTACATAAGGGAGATTGTTTTCTGGTAGAGCTGCTGGCGTGAGAGTCAGGAGCCTGAAAACACAATGGCTTTGTGCACAGAAGAGTGTACATGAACACAGAACGGTCCTCAGTGGCAACTCCTGGCCCATTGGTGAGTAGGGACGCCGGTCCACGTTTTAGATGTCATGCAATGAATGAGTAACTCCGGCTGTGCTCGGTTCTTTGGATTCGGGTTGAAGACAGGAGTCAGTGTTTAGCAGGGGCAGAAGTGGTCAAAGAAGACAGGTAGTTGAAATCCAAGTGATCCTACAGGTTGACTGCACCTGTGGACCAAAAAAAAAAAAAAAAAAAAAAAACCCACAGCACCCTCCCTAGAAGGTCTACTAACAATGATGAGGGACTGTGGAGACAGCGGATCCCCAGGTACGCGCCCAGAACACAGAACGGATCCGCTAGTGCAACCAGAAACCTTAGCGGCGACACATGACGACGGAAAAACGACTTTTGCAAATTCTGCGACAGGGTGGAGTGGACAGAGCGCACGGGAGGCGTGGACGGCCGCCCGGGTGTGACTCCTCCTCCTGTCGGGAGAGGGCACTAGGCAGCGCGGCCGCCGGCGAACGGTTTGCACGAACCTTCCCGCCGCACCAGTCGACGAACGACCGCGAGCCCCGGGAACGATGCACCCCGCTTATTGGTGTTGCTGAAGAGCGGTGGATGCGCCAACGCACCAATTGGAGGCCAGAGAGATGGCTCCCCGCCCTTGTAGCGCCGCGGGAGCGCGCGTGCGCGAGCCCACCCGGGGCTCGGGATTGGCGGTGCAGCGGGGCGGAGCTGACAGTTGTGTGTGTGGGGGTGGGGAGACGGGTGGGTGAAGGGAGGGAGTGTAAATAGAGCGAAGGCAGTTTCGCAGCTGTCCTGCCACCTCCGTGCGGTCCTCGAGGAGCCCCAGAAAGAGATGGAAGAAGACGAGCAGGAGCAGCGACGCAGGAAGGTGGAGGCTGGGAGAGCCAAGGTAGACTGTAGCGTCCTTCTCTCCGCTTTGCTGTGGAGAGGAATCCTAAGGAGGCTCTGGTGCTCATACTGTCCCGCTTGACCCAAAAAAAAAAAAAAAAAAAAAAAGCGGAGGTTGGCGGAGCAGCGGGAGCTGCCGAAGCCTTTGCCTTTCCCGCCCCTTCTGCGGAATTCACTTCCTAGGCGCCGCCATCTTGAATCCACCGCCCTCTGTCTCACCCCGCCCTGCTGCACTCTCAACCAATCAGCGTCTGTTACGTACGATGCCTTGTGGGCGGGCCGAGCGATGTGGGCGGGTCCTGGTCACCTAGCATTCCTGGTTGTTGTGCTTCCGGTGCTCAGGCACTTACCCGGGGTTGAACTCTCCAAGGCTTTAAAAAAAACAGCCTTCAGACTTTGGTTTCCCAGGGAACTAAGAGTTTCTGCCCCCGAGTGGTGGTCTGACGTTGTGTTTGGCTGTTCGCTCTCTGACTGTGCCCTGGAGCTGCGATACTTCTGAGGGTCCTATTCTCAACTCCCTCTGCTCCAGATTTCGATTTTATTTGATACTGTACCCTGGGAAGGTTTGCGGCTGTTAAAATAGTTTGAAAGGTGATGGGGACCCAGAGGAAGAGAAGGTGCGAACATTTTGGAAGTGGATCCAGGGCCACCGACCATGGCTGTGGAACCAGAGGATGGTTCCCCACTCCGTATTGTCAGCCCAGACCTAGGTATAACTACCACGGAACGGCTGGGTTGATTTCGTGGTTCGCTTAGTAGCAGCAACCCTTCATTAGTCATCCCCTAGCCCCCGACCCGCGCCCCCAAAAACCATACAGAACACGTACACAGTGGAAATGAGAGCATAGCAGTATCAGATTACAGGTGACAGCCAGAAGCCATGGTGGTCTTTTTCCCTCTGATAGGCGGTAGGTGTGAAGAGGGTTGCAGAAATCCCGTTTTCCTCTCTTTTCATAAGCCAGACAGACTTGTGTAGATATCGCGAAACGAGGGCTTGTGAGGTTAGCGTTTCAACTTTGGGAACTGGTGTGGCTGCACTTTGGGTGGTTTGTGAGCACCAGTAGGTATACTTAAGGCAGGTGGAGGCTGAAGAAAGGAACCAAGAGGCCACCCATTGGATGTCCACGTGCTGCAGAAAGGGTGCTGGGTAACAGACAGTTGTATTTGATGGACACAGGCGACAGCTGAGAACAGAGTTGGTCCTGCAGGCTGTGCCCCTCACCTTTCAGGTCCCACAGATAAATGGCCTTGTTGATTTTCTCTGCCAATGAATTTGTGTGTTTGGGTTTTCATCCACAGGGGCACATTCGCTTTGTATGGCCATGGTTGTGATGGGAGGGACTAGGTACTCCCCGGTGAAAAGCTGGTGCTCCAGCCCTTGTTTTTTTTTTTTTTTTTTAAGGGGCCTAAGTGGGAGATTGGTGCGTGAATGAGGTCAAAAAAAATGTTGTATTTGAGGGACTGAGAGAAGCTGGGCTGTGCCTCTGACTGGCAGGCAGCATTCTGTGATGGTCCCTAGTGCTTTGCTGAGCTGTGTCATAAGAAGTAGAACATCGGATTTCATAAAGGAAGATGCTGGGGTGACCTGGCTTAATTAAGTTTCTGCTATTTCTGTACCTTGCCTCAGAATCTATGGCTAGGAAGTTTGGCTGGGTGATACATTTCTTCCATTAGGGAAGAATGGGGCCAAGAAGGGAAGGATGTAGCTTCATATAATAGTTTTAAGGCTTGCCTATGCCTTCATCACGCTCTCAGTGTGTTAAATAGATGCATTTTGTTTGTTTGTTTGTTTGTTTTGTTTTTTGTTTTTTTGAGGCAGGGTTTCTCAGTGTTAGTCTTGGCTGTCCTGGACTCGCTTTGTAGACCAAGCTGGCCTTCAACTCAAAGTGATCCGCCTGCCTCTGCCTCCCTGAGTGCTGAGATTAAAGGCGTGCACCACCACGCCTGGCAAACAGATGCATTTTTGTTTTTGTTTTTTGGTTTTTCGAGACAGGGTTTCTCTGTGTAGCCTTGGCTGTCCTGGACCCGCTTTGTAGACCAGGCTGGCCTCGAACTCACAGCGATCCTCACAGTGATCCGCCTGCCTCTGCCTCCTGAGTGCTGGGATTATAGGCGTGCGCCACCACGCCCGGCCTCAGATGCATTTTCAATTTGCTGTAAACTACCAAGGCTTGGAACAGCTATTCTTTCACCCAACCACATTGGTTTCTTTTGTCTGCTTCTAGGTCTTAATTCATAGTCATCAGTAGACTCTGTGTGATTTTGAGATTCATGCCAAGGTCATAGATATCCATGCAGACAGTGTTTGGTAGGAAAACGGTCGCTTGGCCTTGCGTGGCTGAGTGGTCGGAGCTAGCCCGAACCCCATGCTCCCCACAAGCGTGTGGACTCTGTGGTTTTGCTGCTTTTTCCTTGTTTACCTCTGCGTCTACTACCTCTCTAAATTTTTCCGCAGCTTGCTAACTTCCGACAGAGAAAAACAAAAGGTGACTGTCCGAATCCGAAGAAAAAGACGGCGAAGAGGAAGGGTTCGGCTGTCCATGCGTCTGTCCAGGAGGAGAGTTCGGTAGCCACTCGAAACAGTGAGCTCCCTCAAGGAGGGGCCGGTTTCGAAAGCGATTCGTGCAGCTACAGCCTGGAGGGGGCCAGCGGGGTGTCTGCAGCTCAGGTAGGTTTACTCATCATTGTGTTAACGTGTTGCCTAGTTAGTCCTGGGACTTTGTGGAGTTTCCCGCCTTATGTGGGTTTTGGGAACTAATAAGCTGCTTGGTTTGTCTGGCAGTAGCTTTACCCACTGAGCCAACAGGACAGCCCTGTGACTTGTCTTCAGTCTTTAATATGATTTGAAGAGTTTTGGACAATTGATTAAAGATGAATGTCAGTGTGGCCCTTTGATAAGGGAACTTGACAGGTGAGAGCTGTGTGTGTGTGTGTGTGTGTGTGTGAGAGAGAGAGAGAGAGAGAGAGAGAGAGAGAGAGAGAGAGAGAGAGGAGTTTTCTGCATGTGACATTCCTTTATCTACTTTTGAATGCAACAGCTTATTGTCCCTTCCCTTTACAACTTCCTGAAGGCAGGATTAGGGGAAGGGAAAGGGATGTGGCAGAAATGGTGTGTGGCTGAAAGGCCTGGCCTCTGACTGCTTAGGTCTGTGAATAGTGGGGAACATGCGCTGTGACTTCCTCACCTCCCTGAACCTGGGCCTACTCTTAGGTGGACTTCCCTTGGAACTCTTGTGCAGACTGTAAATGAGGCCTTGACATCTTTTTTGGCTTTTTTTTTGTTTTTGTTTTTGCTTTTGTTTTTTGTTTTTGTTTTTGAGACAGGGTCTCTCTGTGTAGTCTTGGCTGTCCTGGACTCACTTTGTAGAGCAGGCTGGTCTCGAACTCACAGCGATCCGCCTGCCTCTGTCTCTTTCGAGTGCAGGGATTACAGGTGTGCGCCACCACACCTGGCTGAGGGCTTGACATTTTGAGGGCCCTTGCTCAGTGCAGCTCAGGCTGGTAAACTCAAACTTCCCTTAACCAGAAAAGAATGTATTTTTTATTTTTATTTTTTTAAAGATTTATTTATTATGTATGCAGTGTTCTGCCTGCATGTACACCTGCATGCCAGAAGAGGGCACCAGATCTCATTATAGATGGTTGTGAGCCATCATGTGGTTGCTGGGAATTGAACTTAGGACCTCTGGAAGAGCAGCCAGTGCTCTTAAACTCTGAGCCATCTCTCCAGCCCTAGAAAAGAGTTTAAAAGGAAAATTTTCAATGAAAGTAATGATATGTCTTGACTGCCTTATCTGAGAAAAAAACGTGATTGTTGTCAGTATATCAGATGTGTGACATATCTACAAATTCATGATTTTGTTTCTTTTGAAAAATTCGAGACCTTGCTTTGCACCCTTGTGCTCTGGCAAACTGAGGCTCTCTATGGGTACGTGTTGTGTTGGGGTCACCTTCCCTGCACCCTGTGTTCTGTGACCTGGCTTGGCTGTTAACTGCCATTCACTGTAATTTTCCCCTAGCTTCTCTCAGTAGTAGAGAAAGTAGGAGCTGTGCTGACCGCTGCTTACAACCTGCAGGGCTGTTTTGTGTGTCTCCTCCACAGGCTTTCTCAGGAGAAGCTCATGATGTATAGCTGACATTTTCTAGTTTTAAAATGTTTAAATCGGGCTGGAGAGATGGCTCAGAGGTTAAAAGCACTGACTGCTCTTCCAAAGGTCATGAGTTCAATTCCCAGCAATCACATGTTGGCTCACAACCATCCATAACAAGATTATGTATACATAATAAATAAATAAATCTTTAAAAAAAAATGTTTAAATCAGGGCTGGAGAGATGGCTCAGTGGTTTGGAGTACTTGCTGCTCTTGTAGAGGACACAGGATCCCAGCACCCACATGGTGGTTCTCAATCCTCGTTAGCTCCAGTGCCAGGGGACATGGCACCTTTTTCTAACCTCCACGGGCACCAGACACACATATGCATGGTGTTCATGTATACGTGCAGGGGAAAGTGCTTGCACACATAAAATAAACATAATTACATCTAAAAACAAAAAAACCTTTAAATAGAGAAACTTTTTTTTTTTTAAAGCCAGGTGTAATGATATATGCCTTTAACCCCAGCGTTCAGGAGGTACAGACCGTCTGATCTCTCTGAGTTCCAGGACAGCCTGATCTACATGTTGAGTTCCAGGACAGCCAATACTCAAGCACAGGATATTCAGTAACAAGTTTATGACCAGCCTGAGATCCATAATAAAGACTCTGTCTCAAGCAAAGCCAACAACAACAACAAATTGTGCTGGTAGTGCCGGGACACACGCCTAAGTAGCGCTGTGAGCCAGCTAATGAGTCTTTCTGCCCTCTGTTTTACTAATACCCTTTTCCATTTAAACCCGAATGCTGTGCTCTTGGCTTTTGGCTCTCTGGTCTGCTCCCTCTGTGGTAATCTTTTAGTTTTCCTGAGACACACTCTAGGAGTGTTAGCAAATTCTTTTTTTTTTTTTTTTTTTTTTTTGGTTTTTTGAGACAGGGTGGTTTTTTTTTTTTGTTGTTTTTTCAAGACAGGGTTTCTCTGTGTAGCCTTGGCTGTCCTGGACTCCCTTTGTAGACCAGGCTGGCTTCGAACTCATAGTGATCCGCCTGCCCCTGCCTCCTGAGTGCTGGGATTAAAGGCGTGCGCCACCACCGCTCGGCAGCAAATTCTTTTGTAGATCACCTATGAAATGTCAGTTTGGATCTGGTCTCATGATGAAGTGTAGCCAGTGTCTCTGACAAGAGCATTCCTGGCAGTGTGTATCCTTTGCCAGGAATGTGAGCACCCTGCCTCTATGCTCATCTGCTGCCCTTTAAAAAGAAATTGTATATGATCATTGTGTGTGTCATGGGTGTTTTTGCCTTAAGGTCTGTGCACTGCATGTGTGCAGTGTCCCTTGGAGACTAAAAGAGGGCATCTCATTCCCAGACTTGGAGTTACATACAGTTGTGAGCCACCAGTGAGTACTGGGGCTCAAACCTGAGGTGCAAGGAAGCAGTGCTCTCGGCTGGGTGGGGGTGGCCCAAGCCTTTAGTCCCACACTTAGGAGGCAGAGGCAGGTGACTCTCTGAGTTCCAGGACAGCCAGGTGACCCCAAATCATAAATTTATTTCTTTGATACTTCATAATTGTAATTTTGCTACTGTTACGGATTGTAATGTAAATATCTGACGTGTAAGATATCTGATATGTGACCCCATGAAAGGTCATTTGACCCCCAAAGGGGTCGCGGCCCACATGTTGAGAATACCTAGTCTACAGAGTGAGTTCCAGGATAAGCAAGGGCGACACAGCAAAATCCTGTGTAAATTAAAACAAAAAGAAAAATGGAGAAGGGGAGTGTGGAAGCCTGTGTGCCATGGCTTGGAGTGTGAAGGTCAAAGGGCAACTTTTCAGGGGTCACCTGTCTTCCACCTTCTTTGTGAGCCAGGGTCTCGGATGCGGGGAGGGGGAGAGAGAGCTCTCTCCATCTCTCAGTCTACTTTGTTTCTCCTTTGAGCATGACTACTATCAAACTGTGACCCGCTTATTGGGGTCCTTGCATTTACATACGCTCTGAAAAGTCTCCAGAATTCCAAATGTCATACAATCACAGAAACAATCTGCAGCTGGCAGAACCACCCCCTGCATGAGCACAAGGCAAATCATAGTCAGCTGCTGTGAAGCAGCCTCGTACCCTCACACCTGGCTTTAAAACAGACCCCCCCTTTTTTTTTTTCTTCACGACAAGGTCTCTCTGTGTAGCCTTGGCTGTCCTGGACTTACTTTGTACACCAGGCTGGCCTCGAACTCACAGCGATCCGCCTGCCTCTGCCTCCTGAGTGTTGGGCTTAAAGGCCTGCACCACCACCACCTGGCTGTTTCTGGTTTTTTTGTTTTGTTTCATTTTGTTTTCCAAGACAGGGTTTTTGTATAGCCCTGGCTGTCCTGGACTCTATTTTGTAGACCAGGCTGGCCTCAAACTTACAGAGATCCTCCTGCCTCTACCTTCTAAGTGCTGGGATTAAAGGCATGTGCCACTCTGCCTGGCTATTTCTGTGTTTTTAAAAGAACCCACAATTCCAGAATTCTCACTATAGGGTGTTGCTGTTATCCAGGCTGGCTTTGAACTTGTGATAGACAGGTAGACCTTGAGTTTACAACTCTCCTGCCTCAGCCTCTAGAGTGCTAGGATTACAGCTGTGCCCCTATGCTTTACTTTCTTTGTAATTTAAAGATTGAGTCTAGCTATCCAGCCTATCCTGGTCCAAACTCTGTAGCCCAGGGTAGCCTTAAACTCAATATCATTCTATCTTTCCCTACAATTGAGTCTTGTATGTAGCATGTCTTCACAGTTTGCCTGTATTGTAGTATGTGCTGATATTTTCCTCTGTAGCTCTGTTATATTTTATGGTAAAGAAATGTTTTCCACATCAACATATTCAATCAAATGTAGATTGTCATATGTGGGGAAAGTTGCATTCGTATTGAACGTGTACACATTTTTTTCTTTTCCAAACAATAGGACAAAACTGTACATAGCATTGATAGTGTTAGGTGTCACCAGTAACCTGGAAAGACACTTGGAGATGATTTTGGAGGATACAGGAAGGTCACACAAAAGGACTACACTGTTTCTCGCGCATCCCTGAAGATTCGGAGACGAGTGTCTGCTACTTTGTTGATGTATCCATCCATCTTAGGCTATTTGCACAGCTTGTCTGCCGTGGATAATGTGCTGTGACTGTTTATGTCCCATTGTTTTCTTCAGGACATAGCTTTTCAGTTCTCTGGTGTATTGATCATGTCTTAGATGCAGTGAATTCTTCTGGTACATCCTTTGCTTTCCTCCTCTAGGAACGACAAGCCTGTGAACTGGATGAGACTGGCCTGCAGGCACAGCAGCAACTGCAGCAGCCACAGCAGCCACAGCCACAGCCACAGCCACCCCAGGTGATCTGCACAGCCTTGCTATGGCTTTCCGCTTTCTGTGCTCTGCCATTCTTACCAGGGCACAGTGGGTCCTCATTGCTGGAGTGGTTGCAGGTGGGAGAGACTTATTCCACAGCCGGTGGGCGGGGGCTGTGGCTTGCTCTCTCTTTTTATTTTTATTTATTTCTTTTTTTTAAAGATTTATTTATTATGTATACAGTGCTCTACCTGCATGTACACTCACAAGGCAGAAAAGGGTACCAAATCACATTAAAGATGGTTATGAGCCACCATGTGGTTGCTGGGAATTGAACTCAGGACCTTTGGAAGAGCAGCCAGTGCTCTTAACCTCTGAGCCATCTCTCCAGCCCCTGCTTGCTCTCTCTTCTTTTGTTATTTCCGCATTCTTTTTGTGAGCGCATTCTCCAAGCAAAGGGAGGGTCATCATATGTGGACACATGAGGCTGGGAGCCTGGCATGGCTATGGCGGGTGAAAGATGCACACACTGTCCTTGCTGTCAACCATAGGTTTTTGGCATGGAGACACATGCCAACATGGAAATAGATGACTCCTTTCTCTTCCTTGTTCTTTTGCAATCTTTGCTTGGTGTTGCCCTTACCACCCTAGTTTCTGACCCACTTCTCATCAGGGCCTGCCTCCTCTCTGCCTGCAGACAGCCCACAGCCTTGAGCTAGAAGCGCTGCGCCTGAGCCTGAGCAACATGCATACGGCACAGCTAGAGCTGACACAGGCCAACCTGCAGAAGGAGAAGGAGACAGCATTGACGGAGCTGCGGGAAATGCTTAATGGCCGGCGGGCGCAGGAGCTGGCTCTGCTGCAGAGCAGGCAGCAGTGCGAACTGGAGCTGATGCGAGAGCAGCACGCCCGGGAGAAGGAAGCAGTGGTCCTCCGCTGTGGTCAAGAAACAGGTACCCAGCAAGTGGAAGACAAGGACCACGCATTCCCACTTCCTTGGTGTTCCTGGCTGGAGCCTAGCCTTTAACATCTGAGCCAGCTTTCCAGACCTCCTGTTACCATACACATATAGACACAGATACACACACACACACAGACACAGGTACACACACACACACACACACACACACACACATATACAGGTCTGCTGATCACAGATATAGACACACACACACACGCACCACACACACACACACATATACAGGTCTGCTGATCACAGATGTAGACACACACACACACACACACATATACAGGTCTGCTGATCACAGATATAGACAGAAACACACACACACACACACACACACACACACACACACACACACACATACACACACACACCCCGGTCTGCTGATTTTCCAAGTCACTTTTACTTAAGTACATGCTCCTGTTTTTTTTTGCTTTTTGTTTTGTCCCTTGGGAGAGAGATGAGCCATTTGAGCCACCCAATTGTCCCTCTGTGTTGGCAAGTCGTTGATAATGTTCAAACCCAGGCTCCCTGCGAGCATAAGGAAATGTGCATTTCTGGCTGAGCAGTGCTTAGGGATGACATGGCTGTTCATCATGGGTGTGATTGTGTTACATGTCTGCGTCCTGGGTCAAATGCACTCTTAGTCTGCTACCTCCTGCCCAGAGGCCAGCCTGTGGTAGACTTTCTGCCTTTACTTAGTCAATTGTATATTGTGCGTATGGGTGTTCTGTGTATGTGTAGCCTGGAATCAGAGGGGTATTGTTTCTCCAGAACTCCAGTTGGAAATGTTTCTGAGCTACCATGTGGGCCCTGGGAATTGAACCCAGGTCCTCTAGAAGAGCAGCCAGTGGTCTTGAGCTTCTGTTAAGCCATCTCTTCAGCCCTGTGCTTGTGTGTGTATGTGTTTGTTTTAAAATAAGTATCCGCTTTATGAGAAGTAAGTCCCTGTCAAATAGTCGCTGTGTTTAAGCAGCACAGTGTGGTGGCCTTTGGTGTATACACTAGGTTCTGTAGGCATCTCCATAGCAGAAGTTGAGAGCATTCCTTGCTGGCTGAGCCTACTTTTCCGCTTACCCCTCTAGCTTCTCTGTGACAAAAAAAGCATCTTTTTTGTGTTGTTTTGTTTTGTTTTTATTATTTTTTGAGACAGGCTTTCTCTGTGTAGCCCTGTCTGTAGGCTGGCCTTGAACTCACAGAGATCTGCCTGCCTCTGCCTCCTGAGTGCTGGGATTAAAGATACTCACCACCACTGCCCCTCCACTTCCTCATCCCAAGAAAGGGTTCTGTGTTGCTTTGGCTGTCCTGGAACTCTCTATAGACCAGGCTGGCCTCCAACTCACATAGATCCACCTGCCTCTGCCTCCCAAGTGTTTGGGTTAAGGGTGTGCAACACAACCACCAGGCCCCAGAAGCTTCGTTTCTAGCCATGGCTGTGCTGGAGAAAGCCTCCTCTCATGCCCAGCTCTCCCCTCAGTGTGAAGGACCAGTTTTGTTTTCACTCACTCACTTTCTTCCTTCTTTCCTTCCTTTTTATTTTTTTAAAGATTTATTATTTATTTATTATCATGTAGAGTGCTCTGCCTGCAGGTACACCTGCAGGCCAGAAGAGGGCATCAGATCACATTAGATAGATGGTTGTGAGCCACCATGTGGTTGCTGGGAATTGAGCTCAGGACCTCTGGAGGAGCAGTTGGTGCCCTTAACCTCTGAGCCATCTCTCCAGCCCCACTTCCTTCCTTTTTAAAGACCAGTTTTCTTTTCCCAATACACATTTTTGTTTTCTTCTCCTTTTCAGCATAAGATCTGTCTTTTCAGCCCTTTATTCTCTCCATTCCCATTGCAGAGGCTCCTCTCCTCTGTGGCCCTCTAGTTAGTCCTGTTGTTCCTAGGAGAGAACAGTAAAGCACTCCCCAGTGTCCTGGGATGTGGTAGCCTGCTCTCTGGGGATGGATCCCAGCCCTCTGGTCACCCTTAGACTTGTCCTGCCCCATGCCTCCTGCCATCGCTCGGCTTCCTCAGTCCCCTGCTTCCCTGGACTTCACATCTGGTTTTCTCTGGGAGCTTCATCGACTCTGAGGCCCTGCTGGCACACGTCTTCTTGTGCTTCTCCCTGCTTAAGCTATTGCTCATAGGGCAGTGTCTCATGTCTTAGTGTCTTACCGTGACCCTGGCACAGTGGGCACACCAACTAAAGAACCCTGGTTCTTTATCTGAAGGCTCAAATGTGATGGAGGTGTTGGTGATGGGACCCCAGCAGCTGATCTTCAGCTGTTCTCATAGGAGAACCTGAGTGACTGGCATCTCAAGATTCTATTATGAGCCAGGCGGTGGTGGCGCATGCCTTTAATCCCAGCACTTGGGAGGCAGAGGCAGGTGTCTCTGTGAGTTCAAGGCCAGCCTGGTCTACAAAGTGAGTCCAGGACAGCCAAGGCTACACAGAGAAACCCTGTCTCAAAAAACAAAACAAAACAAAAAAATTCTATTACGATGTGAATACATCTTTTACTTGAAGCATCATCCGGATGTCTTGTCACCCAGTGTGCAATGGCACCTCTCCACTCGTGGGTAGTGGGTGCCAGAGCCCCATGTCTCCTGTGTGATGAGATTATGGAGATGTTTGAGACTCTGTGGTCTAAACAGCTTGTTGTCTTTGTCTTGCAGCTGAGCTGAAGGAGAAGTTACGTTTAGAAATGGAGAAAAACGTCCAGATGATAGAGGTGTGTAATTTGATTGGAAATGCCATTCTTTCTTTGTATGCACTGTCTTACTTTCACAGTCACCTTGATGCAGATAAAATTTATCCAAGGGAATTGGAATGTGCCGATAGGAAGTGAATTGTTTGTTGACTGTGTTTTTCAGAGATTGGGTGTACCAAAATGTCCTTTTTCTTTTAAATTAGACTCTGAAGCAAGATTGGGAATCTGAAAGAGACCTGTGTTTGGAAAACCTCCGCAAAGAATTGTCTGCAAAGCACCAGTCGGAAATGGAGGCTTTGCAAAACCAGTTTCAGAAAGAATTATTGGAGCAGAAGGCTGAGTTGGAGAAGATCTTCCAAGCCAAACAGGAGGCTGAAGGTGAGCCCCTGGTTAAAGTGAGCACGCCTGGAGAGGCTGAGTGGCCGCTACAGTGAACACTGGGTACAGCCGGCCTTGCCTTTCCCGCCTTTGCTTTCCAGCGCAAGCCGCTGAGGACCCAGAAGTCTTGAGTACCCAGGAGGCATTGTGGCTGTTGCCTAACTGCCCAGCTTTGGTTTCATGGATCCGTCTTACATATTCAATTTCTAAGCTGTTGCCGAAGCAGCAGTCTGATCTCCAGATGCTATGTAACATAGGGACTCTTGGGAGTTGAGGTGATAGCTTTCTTGTCCCTGTCTGTGTCTCTCTTCCCTCCATGGGAAGAACAGGCCAGTTCCTGAGGTGATGTCCAGACAGAGCCTGCTCAGCTTTGCCTCTGTTTGTGCCATTGGCCTATCATCCCCCTGTCCTGGGTGCCCAGGATGGAACCGTGGTGGGCGCAGTAGTCTGCATGTGAACTGTGGATGTGATCTGAAATGCCGATGAGCACTGCCACCGAGGGAGGAAGCTTCGTCTTGTCATAAGCTAGGTGACCTCTGTGCTGCTTTCTAGCTTCCCTGAAGAGCCTGGAGACCCAGCACCAGGCAGCCGTCACGAAGTTACAAGAGGACCTGCAGGCGCAGCACTGCCAGTATTTACAAGACTTAGAGTTGAAATTCAGAGAGAAGGAAAAAGAAAAAGAGCTGGAGGTAGGCAAAGATATAACTTGTTTTTAATTACTTGATTGCATGTGGGGAGGAGAATGTGTGTGCGGACGCGGGTACCTGTGGCTAGTCACGGGTGCCCAGAGGTGGTGTCAGGTGTCATCCTGTATTGGACGCCATCTTACTTTTTGAGACAGGGTGTCTGACCCTTGAGCTGGTTGGTTGGCTGGGCTGGCTGGTAAGCCATTAGTGTCACTGCAGCACTGGTGTCAATCACAGTAGCCGTTAGCATCACTGCAGCACTGGTGTCAGTCACAGAAGCCATTAGTGTCACTGCAGCACTGGTGTCAGTCACAGTCGTCACATTACACCCAGCCTTTTCCATGGTCACCACAGATCTGAGCTCATTACTGCAGCACTGGTGTCAATCACACTCATCACATTACACCTTTTCCATGGCCGCCACGGACCTGAGCTCAGGTTCTCACACTTGAGCAGCAGACTCTCTGTACCACACCATGTTCCTGCCCCTAGTTATGTAGTTGATTGCAGCAGACCCTCTATATACCACACTGTGTTCCTGCCCCTAGTTACTTACTTTATTAGAGAAGTTCTAGAGGAGTTTGGAGTTGGCCGTTTCATATTGTATTTTATTTTTTTGCTTTTTCTTTTCTTTCTTTCTTTCTTTCTTTTTTTTTTTTTTTAAGATTTTATTTATTTATTACATATACATGCCAGAAAAGGGCCCCAGATCTCATCATAGATGGTTGTGAGCCACCATATGGTTGCTGGGAATTGAACTCAGGACCTCTGGAAGAACAGCCATACTCTTAGCCTCTGAGCCATCACTCCAGCCTCATTTTTTTGTTTTGTTCAAGACAAGGTTTTTCTGGGTAGCCTTGGCTGTCTTGGAACTCACTCTGTAGACCAGGCTGGCTTCGAACTCATATATCTGTCATTTCACAACAGACTTTCTGGCTTACAGTCTTTGTGCCCCCTCTTCTGCAATGTTCCCTGAGCCTTTGGTGTAGGAGTTGGGTTGTAGATATATTGCTAGTTCTGGGTACCCCAAAATTAGCCATTTGTATTTTATTATTATTATTTTTTAAAGATTTATTTATTTATTATATATACAATGTCCTGCCTATATATGTGCCTGCCTGCCAGGAGAGGGCACCACATCTCCTTCTAGATGGTTGTGAGCCACCATGTGATTGCTGGGAATTGAACTCAGGACCTTTGGAAGAGCAGCCAGCGCTCTTAACCTCTGAGCTATTTCTCTAGCCCCTATTTTATTATTTTAAATATTTATTTATCTTTTATTATGTATACAGTGCTCTGGCTTGCACATACACATCCAGGCCAGAAGAGGGCATCAGATCACATTATAGATGGTTGTGAGCCACCATGTGGTTGCTGGGAATTGAACTCTAGTCCTCTGGAAGAGCAGCCAGTGCTCTTAACTTCTGAGCCATCTCTCCAGCTCTACCATCTGCATTTTAACTAGTTGTGGTTTTCTGTGATAGGATCTGCTGCAAGGAGAAGCTGTTTTTTTTTTTTTTTCGAGACAGCCTTGGCTGTCCTAGACATAGTTTGTAGACCAGGCTGGCCTCGAACTCACAGTGATCTGCCTCTGCCTCCCTGAGTGCTAGGATCACAGGCGTGCACCACTGTGCCCATCTGAGAAGCTTTTTTTGAGACAGGGTTTCTCTGTGTAGTCCTGGCTGTTCTGGACTCACTTTGTAGACCAGGCTGTCCTTGAACTTACACAGATACACCTGCCTCTGCCTCCCAAGTGCTGGGGCTACAGGTGTGCACCACTATTGCCCTGCTTTTTTTTTTTTAAAGGACTTTTTATTGATTCTTTGTGAATTTCACATCATGAAACCTAATCTCACTCATCTCCCTGTCCCTTCGTACCTGCCTTCCACCCTTGCAACTCTCTTCCCCAGATCCCCTCCCTCCCCCCAGTCTCATTGTGGAAGCTGTAGTGTTTTACAGTGTGTCACACAGTATACTTGTTATGCTAAAATTTTGAGAGACTTCCCGAACAGACCACCCAAGAGCCGAGTCTAAATGCAATGACAAGGACGTCTTTACTGCCACCCCTTCCATGCGCTGGCACAGCAGATGCGGGGAACTGGCCTCAAGTCTCAATTGAGAGGGGTTTTTATAGGTTTTAGAAAAAGAAATGGGTTTTACAGTATATGATTGGATGACATTTGGGCAGAAAAGCTGCAAGCAGGGAGTTACTAGCCTTGGTGTTTTGTGGTTGGGTGATAGAATAGGTGTAGGGGCGAGTTGGCCTATAGAAACGATTGGTTGAAGCAGTCATGGGGCATTGGGAACTTTGGCCTGGCTTCTCCTAACTGGTTGTTGCTGTGTGCCAGACCACCTGCTGGTCAGCTTGACTTTCCCAGGGGGAACTGATTGTGTTGCTAGGGAATATTTTTGTTTAGACTAGTTTGTGGTTTTTTTTTCTGGACTCTGGGTTCAGCCCTTGGCTAGGTTTAACACAAAATGGAGTTTCTCTTTTTAAAAGAGTTTGCCTGGTCCTTCCATCCCCTTTTGTCCACACATCTTTGCTTGCAAATGTTGATTGCAAGGTGTCTTGTTCTGCTCTGAGGCCTCCAGCTTCTGCTGCACCATCAATGCTGGATCCTCCCCAGGACTCCTCTCGGACATCCTGCTGTTGCCCTGTGCCGTGCAGATCCTGTGGCTTTGGATCTGCAGGACCAGCCCCTTCTTCCTTCATAGATGGGGCAGATGCTGGGCTGGGCCACCTCGAAGCCTTGGCTCTGGGCCTGGGTGGAAGGAGACGCGGTCCTGAATGTGGAGAGGAGAGCTTCACTTACTGCGGACAAAAAACTTAGCTCATTTAGAAAGCAGTTAGGATGTAGAGGAATGTTAATTCAGAACATGGCTGTTCTGGCAACAGATCACATGCAAAGACCTTCTAGGTCTGTGTGATCGATCCGGCTGGAATACAGTCATGCCCTTAATTCAGGAGTCAGAGGCAAACGGATCTGAGTTCAAGGCCAGCCTGGGTCAGAGCAAGTATCAGATAAAGAAAAGCTGAGGTCCAGGCGTGGTGGTACATGCCTTTAATCCCAAACACAGGTAAAGTTAGTTTGTAGAAGGAAGCACCCATGTTTGAAAGTGATGTCTAATTGAGTGGCATAAAAGGTGACAAATCAGAGATTTGACAGACTAGGATATGCCCAACTCTCAGGAGAAGAGAGAGGAAAGGGAAGCTGCTTAAGAGGCAGTTTTACAGAGAGGAGGCAGGATTTTTTTTGTTGTTGTTGTTCTTTGTTTTGTTTTGTTTTGTTTTTGCTTTTTGTTTGTTTGTTTCTTTTTTCGAGACAGGTTTTCTCTGTGTAGCCTTGGCTGTCCTGAACTCACATTGATCCACCTGCCTCTGCCTCCCGAGTTCTGGGATTAAAGGCATGCACCACCACGCCCGGCTCAGGAGAATAAATTTTACATTAGGAATTATGCTAATCTAGTAAAGTTGTAGTAGTAGATGTTCTTCTAAAATCCACCACCTCACTAGCTCCAGGTACCTGACTAGGTTTCTAGTACCAAGCATGTTTTCCCTCCTGTTGAGAGGGTCTTTTTCAATTAGGGAGCTGTTGGTTGCTGCCAAGATATGAGTGCCACTGCTGTACCTTTAGGAGTACCTGGCTGGTCTTTGCTGTGGTTCATAGATAGGTATCACAGCTGGGTAGGACTGTTGATTGCTTCCCCACTTGAGCAGCTTGTGTGTGATCTAGAACTGTGAAAGCTAGTTCTCAGGAAGGAGGCTCTCAAGTCAGAGCTAGCCAGAATCTTCTGAGTCCTGGGCCCAAGGTACATGGTGTCAGGCAGTGGTCTCAGTCAGGGGCTTTTTTTTTTTTTTTTTTTTTCTTCTTCCATTGGTGTGTTGTCAAGTCCTCATGCTGGTGAGGGTGCTAGAAGTGGCCACCCAGGCTCCTGCTGGGTTCTGGAAGCCTCGTGTGGAAACTAGAGGTGCCTGTCAGCCTGAACCAGGCCTTCACTTTGACCTGGCGATATGTTCTTTGTTCCCAACACCTGAAGATTCATTCCACAAGTTGTGCTCTGTCCGTGTGTCAACTCTTTGCAATATGATGTACCAGTGTTTAGTATCAAAAGGTTAGAGGGAGCCTGCTTCATTAATGTGGAATGTGAGCCGCCTTGTTTTGTGAATGCTACATATTGTGGCTCATGCTGTTTTCTGAGGCTCCTCCAAATTAGCCTGGAGTGGAACCCATTATATGAGTTCCCATGTGGCCCTGTCCTGTTGTAAGTGGGTACCTGTGGGTTCACAGTGGGCACACACGGGAACACGGTATAGAAACATACAGCCATAGTTCGGGTCAATAGGCAAGGAAGCGCGGTGTTCCCAGGGCATGGCCCAGGTAGGAGCTACACTATGAACAAACTTACTTTGTTTTTTATTGTTTTAATTCTTATCTTTGAAGCAGTGTTGCTGCCTTGGTCAGGCTGGCCCCAAAGTGCTGAGCGTAAGTGATAGTTCTGCCTCGGCCTCTTTACTAGCTGGGGAGACAGTGTGTGCAGTGCTGCCCGTATTTGAGTCCCCTTGGCCTTGTTCGGTGGAGGTTGTTCATGCCACTTTGTTTTGGTTGTTGCTTTTGCTGCCTTTTGAGCTGCAGGTTCTGGATCCCAGCTCTCACCCTGTATGTGTTGCATGCTTCAGAGGAAGGAACAATAGTACAGAGCCGCGCATGTGCCAACTGCTCATCTCCTTTGGTTCTCATGTCAACGTTTTTCTTCTTCACAGCTAGAGACTCTGCAGGCGTCGTATGAAGACCTAAAGGCTCAGTCCCAAGAGGAAATCAGAAGCCTCTGGTCCCAGCTTGAGTCTACGAAAACCAGCAGAGCGGAACTGAATGGTGAGGAATTCTGTGGGATGTTTGGATGCTTTAAAGCTGTGCAGACATGCATTTATTTGTTTGTTTGTTTTTCCTTCGAGACAGGGTCTCTCTGTGTTAGCCTTGGCTGTCCTGGACTCACTTTGTAGACCAGGCTGGCCTCGAACTCACAGAGATCCACCTGCCTCTGCCTCCTGAGTGCTGGGATTAAAGGCGTGCGCCACATGCCCAGCTGTTCATTTTTGAGATGGTATATTGAAACATCAGGTCTTGCATATTCTTTTTTTTATTGGTTTTTCGAGACAGGGTCTCTCTGTGTAGCCTTGACTGTCCTGGACTCACTTTGTAGACCAGGCTGGCCTCGAACTCACAGCGATCCGCCTGCCTCTGCCTCCCGAGTGCTGGGATTAAAGGCGTGCGCCACCATGCCCGGCGCATATTCTTTTTGGTAGGGGGGGGGGTTTGCTTTTTTTTTTTTTTTTTTCTGAGACAGGGTTTCTCTGTGCAGCCTTGGCTGTCTTGAACTTGCTTTGTAGACCTGGCTGGCCTCGAACTCACAGAGATCCGCCTTCCTCTTCCTCCCAAGTGCTGGGACCACTGTGCTCACTTGCACATTCTTAGCAAGGGCTTTACCATTGATTAAATCCCAGCCTTGAACCTGTGATTTGGTCATTGAACCATTGAAGGAGAGAGACTGACTTAGGAACTCTGACTTATGAATGTGCTGTACATCTTGAAGATGATAAGAGATTTGTATACAAATGGAGATTTTGACACTGGAGAGCATATTCTGCTCTCACAGAGGACCCATGTTTGGCTCCCAGCACCTTCATAGCAGTTGACAACTGTGTGTCAGTGCAGTTCTGGGGAATGGAATCTGGTGTCCTCTTCTGGCCTTCATGGGCACTGCATGCACATACATATATGCAGGCAAACACAAAAATAAATCCTCACAAAAGGAAAGGAAATTTATATCTAAAGAAAGCTTTTTAGGGGGCTGGAGAGATGGTTCAGTGGTTAAGAGCACTGCCTGCTCTTTGAACGGACCTGGGTTCAATTCCCAGCACCCACATGGCAGCTTACAACTGTCTGTAACCCCAAAATCTGGCACCCTCACACTAACACACGTAAATTAAAATTAAATAAAAATATTTTTTAAAAAAGAAAGCTTTTTAGGCCAGGTGTGGTGGTGCATGCCTTTAATCCCAGCCCTTGGGAGGCAGAGGCAGGCGGATCGCTGTGAGTTCGATGCCAGCCTGGTCTACAAAGGGAGTACAGGACAATCAAGGCTTAACATAGCGAAACCCTGTCTAAAAAAATAAAACATAAATAAAAAAAGAAAAGAAAAGAAAAAGAAAGAAAGCGGTTTTTTTTTTGGGAGGAGGGAGGTCCCCTCAGCATATCAGCTGAGTGGTTATCACATGACTGGGCCCCTGAGGAACAGATTTGTCTGGTGTAAAGTGTCCTTCCCGTGTCATCCTTGCCTGGCAGTGTTACTGGGTGATACAGCAGGGTGAGCCTGAGCAGTCGTTGTGGCTCCAAAATGGGGTCTTTCTGCTCACTAATGTGCATCCTGTGAGCTTCCCCAGGGCACCTGCCTCAGACACCTGTGGCTCTAGCTCCAGTTTTTTGAGGTAACCACCAAGTCTGTTTCCAGGGCCCAGCGACCGTGGCTGAGCTCATTCTCCCTCAGAGCTCCGCTTCCTTGCAGACCCTCAGTCTCAGTTCTCTCCTTTTGTGTCAGGAGTGTTTCTGTGTCGCCAGGTGAACATGGCCACTCAAAGACCAGGCAGAGTCGCTTGTGTCCAGTTCAGGCTACCAGCATCCTGGGTCACAGCAGCATCTTTTTTCTGGTGTTCATCTGCAGACAGAGCCTTTAAGACTGCTGATTGCCCCTGAGGATAAGGGTGATTAGAAAGGACCAGACATGGGGACATTTACCAAGTTACCTTTGTCATATGGTGGCAGATGATGCCTTGTGTCTGTCTACCTTGAGCCTTGAGCTCTGGTTTGGCCAGATATGGTGACCAGCATGTCAGTTTGTCATTGCCTTAGAGGCCTTCTGTTACTAGAAACTAGATGACCTCATAGGCCTAGCATGTTCTTCCATGGGACTCCACCCTGCAGGGAGCTTTGATATGAAACCTCTGGGGTTGTAAGTACTCAGTCGAATTGTTTGTTCGTGGCTGCTGTAGACTAGTTGGCAGCATTCGCTGGGACGAGAGCTTACATGGGGTCTGTGTTGCTGTGCAGAAAATCATCACTTTGTTAGTCTCAAAATGTGAGCACAAAGAAAGTTTGTGATGCTGTATCCCTCTGCCCAGCAACTCCCGTAGCTCACATCCATGTGTCAGCAGCTGTGCCTTGTTCCAAACCCATTTCTAGGGTCACTGAGATTGTGACAGGGTACAGGTCTTGGTTGCTAGTGCCATCTATCTTTCTTTCTTTCTTTCTTTCTTTCTTTCTTTCTTTCTTTCTTTTTTTCTTTCTTTCGGTTTTTCAAGACAGGTTTACTCTGTGCAGCCTTGGCTGTCCTGGACTCATTTTGTAGACTAGGCTAGCCTCAAACTCATGGAGATCCGCCTGCCTCTGCTTCCCAAGTGCTGGGATTACAGGTGTGTGCCACCGTGCCCAGCTTGGACCATGTTTCTGGCCTCATCCACTTCCTCTGACTCCCAGTAGCCCTAGCTATTTAAGGGGCTCCCGAAACGCTGAGCGAGCCATGAGGCAGGAGGCTGTCATCTACTCACGTCTTCTGTGTAGGCCCTTCTCAGAGTCTGCTGAGGGACCTTGCTGTTTCCTGCTTCCTGTGTTCCACACTGGGGTGACTATGTGCTTCCTCCTGCTGAAGGATCATGGGAGCCACTCTTGGCCCACGAATCTCACCTGGAGGAGCTGGAGCACCTACGCTCTGACTTTGCTCAGCAGCAGCAGCAAGAGAGAGCCCAGCACGAGTCCGAGCTGGAGCACCTGAGGGTGTATTTTGAGAAGAAGTTGAAGGATGCGGAGAAGACATACCAAGAAGACCTGACCTTGTTCCAGCAACGGCTGCAGGAGGCGAGGGAGGATTCTCTGGAGTCCGCAGAAATCAGGTAAAGGCAACACTGTTGCGGTTCAGTGGCTTTCTGAGCGGCCGGGACCTTGGGCTGAGTGTGCACGCCTTTTGTTCGTGATCTCATACTAATGGAGTAGAGCTGGGGTTTTGTTGTTGTTGTTGCCTTGGCTGGCCTGGAACTCACAGAGGTCTACCTGCCTCTGCCTCCTCGTCCTGGACTGAAAGCTGTCCATCAAGTCCAGTAGAGCGGACTCAGAACTACACGGCTGGCCCTAGAGCCCTATGTGTCTTGTACCTGCAGTTTTGCTGCATTGCTAGCACGTGGCCCTGTGGTCCAGTCTCACTCTTTTATGTTATAGTAATGGTTACATGGCATGTAGACTAACATCATCTGGGCCTTAGCATAGTTACATCAACATCTGGGCCTTAACATAGTTACATCAACATCTGGCTCTTAGCATAGTTACATCATCATCTGGCTCTTAGCATAGTTACATCATTGTCTGGCCCTTAGCATAGTTACATCGTCATCTGCTCTTAGCATAGTTACATCATCATCTGGCTCTAAGCATAGTTACATCAACATCTGGGCCTTAGCATAGTTACATCAACATCTGGGCCTTAGCATAGTTACATCATCATCGGGGCCTTAGTATAGTTACCTTACCTCTGTGTGATTGGGTCCAGGGACAGAGTGAACAAGAAAGGGCTACACTAAAGCTTTTGTTTACAAACATTTTTGTTTTGTTTCTAAAGAATTATTTATTATGTATGCAGAGCTCTGCCTGCATGTATGCCTACATGCCAGAAGAGGGCATTAGATCACATTATAGATGGTTGTGAGCCACCATGTGGTTGTTGGGAATTGAACTCAGGACCTCCAGAAGAGCAATCAGTTCTCTTAACCATTCAGCCAGCTCTCCAGCCCTGTTTACAAACATTTTAAGGCTTACTTACTTTATGTTTTGCCTGCATGTATGTATGTGCATCACATGCCTGTGCAAGTCAGAAAAGGGCGAAATTCCCCAGAACTGGAGCTTCAGATGGTTGTGAGCCACCATGTGGGTACGGGGAATTGAACTCAGATCCTTTGCAAGAATAACCAGTGCTCTTAGCCACTGAGCCATTACTCTAGCCCCCAAAGCCTTTATCTTTATTTTAATTTAGTCTGTTTTTGTTTTTAAGAAAGGGTCTTACTGTGTCTCCCTGGCTGTCCGGAAGCTCACCTTGTAGACCAGGCTGACCTTGAACTTGCGGCGTCACCTGCCTCCGTCTCCTGAGTGCTGGGATTGAAGGTGTGCATCACCATGCCCAGTGCACTAAAGCTCTTATGCATGTCTTCTCTCTTTAGTTCATCCTGCCTATTTCCAGAGGAGGCATCTGCCAGAGAGAGAGAGGAGCAACCTGACGGGCTTGATCTTCAGCTTGAGCAGCCGAAGGTGATAGGCTGTGTGCTTTTAATCCGCGGCGAGCTTGAGCGAGCCATTCGTCTTTCCATTAGAAACTGGCTGTCTTCCCCGTCTGCTGTTCTGTCCTTGTTGACTCATCACACAGAGGGGAATGTGATTTTCCCTCTTGGGAACAGCTCTCTAACCTCACGGGTGCATCCTGGCTTGTCTAAGGAGGAAGGGCCAAGCCTGAGGCTGTCCTGCCCATCCTTCCCTTAGTCTTGCTTGCTTTCGGTCCTGCTCATTTCCCAGCTGTCACCGAGGCTTCCTCTGCCACCCTGCACACCTGTCAGCCCCAACTTTGACATTCTGACAGGTGTGAAGCTGCTGTTTTTAACATCTGTTTATTCTGTGTGTGTATGTGTATGTGTGTGCGTGTATGTGTTCATGTGTCATGTGCATGCATGCACATGCATCTGTGTGTAAGTGTGTGTGTGTTTGTGTGTGCACACATGCCTCTGGAGATCAGAGGACAATTTATGTGACTGATCTTGCTCTCCTTTGCACATGTGGGTCCCACGGATAGCACTCAGGTCATCAGTCGCGGCAGAGAGCATCCTCACCTGCTGAGACATCTCATGGATCCCTTCTGTTTTTAACTATGTGTTAAGCATCTTTTTACTATCTTTATTTATTTCTTGGATTGTCATGAAGCTTTTTATTTCTGTTATTTTGAGCCCTGTGGATCCTGGGCTGTAGACAGAGCAGTGGCCACCAGCACATGTACTCTTGGAGCATTTGCTTATGGTGGTACAACCGAGGTTACCCGATGGCTAGTCCCAGAAATTTCAACCACCCAGACCCTGCTGTGCCGAGCACAGCTGCGTCCTGACAGCAGGTGTCCCCTGCCATGCGAGCACCAGCTTCTGTTCTGAATGGCTATGAGTGGTTGTTCTCTGGGATTTGTATTAGTTGGCTTGAGGTTGTCATGACGAATCATGGACTCGGGCCTCATAAAGACCCTTTTCCATAGGGGGGGACAAAAAAAAAAAAAAAAGAGAACCTTCTCCTTACAATTATGTTTCAGGAAGGCATGGAGACAGAAATGATGGGTTCTGTGTCTAGTTAAAAAAAAAAAAAAAAACGCACATGAGTGTATTTTAAGGTTGACAGGCCACAATCCTCCACTGTCTTTCTGATTGGTCCCTTTGCGGCTGGGGAGTGGACCTCAAGTGCATGCTCCTTGTCTGAGTGACTGACCCTTGTGTGTACATTTCTGTGGCTACTCATGAAGTTGATTGTGTTTTCACTTGTTTGTCAACTGTTCCTCTATGTATTATGACTGTGTTCCACATCTCTGCTTCTGGTTTGAATAATTTCCAGCAGCATTCGCCTGTGGCCTCCGGTGGGGATGCTTTTTGTGTTTCTTTCATTGGACCTGACTAACTCTCTCTCCGGAGTGAGCCAAGGGATCCTGCATGGCTTCCTCTTGCTCACTCCCACTTCTTATCCTCTTGTTCGCCCTTGGTGAGATAACATTGTCCCACACTTCCTTACTGTCACAGGGCCATATCTGTTTCATCAGTTTCATGCTCTTGTTCTATAATGATGAGAATATAAGTCTTGTTTTATTTTTATTTATTTTTTTATAAGTCTTGTTTTAAAAAGCAATTTCAGCTCATTAGAAGAAATTCAGGGTGATGATTTAGTCTTGAGGAAAATGGGTTCAGTGGCGACATCGTCACTATGTGCTGACGATGCAAGGGCAGAACCTGTTCTTAGGGCTGGGACTTGGCAGCAACTAGCGATCCACTTGGGTTGCCTCTTCCTTTTTGTAGGGACTGTGTGCTTGCCCCACATCTGAGCAAGTCCAGAATCGGGCTCTGAGAGGGATGTTCAGAGGGAGAGAGGATGCCATAGAAGTTGGAATCAGGAAGTGTGGAGGCCTATCCTACCTCCATGTGGCTCATGGTATGTTTGAAACAGACAAGTGACAGTTAGGGCACCCAGGGGCAGTCAGCAGAGATCTCAGGCCAGAGTAGAATCCCCTGAGAGACATGGGGGAAGGTACTGCTTTGAGACTGAGGCTGACACATGAATAGGACGTGATGTCTAAGAGGTTATAGGAGCAATGCCTGTAAAGACAAAATGCGATGGAATTGGTGAGCAGAGCTTTTGGGCAGGCAGGCTAGTCCTTGGAGGTGAGCGAGGGAGAGTGGACTTCAGGATAGGTCTGATCAGGCTTGTGGAATGACTACTAAAAGGGCCCTCCATGCTACCTGGAACTGACTTGGGCTGGCGCTCTGGATGGCAGGCACTGGTATCATGATTATAGGGTGACAGGTCGCAGAAGCACAGACCTTAGGAGCCTAGGCTTAAGGTATGAGACTGGATACAAGAGAGATACTGAGTCCAGGGAGCCAATTGGACTCTTAAGGGTGGGAGGGGAGATGCCAACCGTGGACCATAGAGTGAACATCTGCGAAGGGAGCCCATCAGATAGTGTAGACACCTAACTGTGATGCAAAACCCGCAGGTAGGATGGCTTCTGTTTGCTGCCATGGCCTCTTGTGCATGCTGTCCTCAGGCGGCAGCCACTGCTTTTGTGCGTTCTCGGCTCTAGGCTGGACCCTGGTGATGGGAAGAGGTACTGTGGCATGTCTGTGCCAGGCACGTCAGCCATGTTAGCTGTGTGGTCTAGCCAATCCAGCTAGGTTTGTGTCTCCTTTGAACACAGCAGGAGCTGTCTCAAGAGTAGTGACAGGCCCAGGTGATCGGACTTCAGTAACTCAGCTGTCCCGTGTGGTTCTTTAGGCAAACTCAACAGATTTACACGCAGGACTGGAAGAGGACCCCAGGCACGAAGCAGACATGCTGAGTTCTTCCCCGGATTTCCAACTCAAGGAGGACAAATCACAGGGCTCCTGCTTGCGGCCTGAGGAAGGAAAACTGGAGAAGCTCCCACTTGTTCTTTCAGACCAGCATGACCAAGGTGTGTCCCATCTGCCCCTCCAGGCTCCTTAGTCTCCTGCCACTGCCAGTTCCTGTGGGAATGCCTTGGGACGAGGCTAGTGCCTTCCTTGTGTTTTGTGCCCACGGAGCACCCGGACGTGTGCCGCTTTGTCTGGAATGAGTGGCATCCGTGTGAAGACCACAAGCCTGCCACCACTTGATAGCCTCTTGCTCTGAGGATTTGTCCCTATGGGAGAGTGATGCTAGATGGGCCTGAGTTAGGGGAGGGCTGGCCTTAGTGGAGGATCCCTGCTGCTGGCTTGCTCTGTCTGCAGCGATGGTTTTCTCCAAGCAGAGTTGGGTCTGATGGAGCGGCACGCTGGGCGTAGGGCTTGACTTCTCATTTGCAAGAGGAGACTTGCAGAAGCAGCAGGCAGCACTAGAGGTGACGGCTCAGCTGTGGGAGGTGATGTCAGATTCGGCTCTGCTTCAGCAGGCCCAGCTGCTCAGTCCGAGGCCGTGGGTCATCCAGGGAGTGTGAGGGAAGCTCATGGTAGGTGCGCTGGAGGTAGCAGCATAGGAAGACACTTGGTTTATCTTAGAAGTGTGGTCCCAGCTGGGCGTGGTGGCACACACCTGTAATCCCAGCACTTGGGAGGCAGAGGCAGACGATCGCTGTGAGTTTGAGGCCAGCCTGGTCTACAAAGTGAGTCCAGGATAGCCAAGGCCACACAGAGAAACCCTGTCTTGTGGGGTGGGGGAAGAAGTGTGGTCTCATGGGTGTGGTCACGCCCAGTGATTCTACAGGTGGGCAGCAGAGGCCAGCTGGTGTGAAACATGTGGATAGAGTATCTGTTGTTGCTCATCCCTCCTGAGTACAGTGGTCCCCGCTCTAGGGAGGTGAGGCAGCCAGGTTGAGGGCCCCACCTCAAGCAGCAGGGGCATCAGTGTCTACTCAGCTCTTCTGTTGCCTGAAAACCTGCCTTGCTTTGAGTGCCACTCAGCACGGGGCAGGGCAGGGGGAGAAGCCCACAGTCCACTTGAGAGCTAGGGCCTAGTATGCACCTGCCTCTTACTGCTCTTGTCCTTGCTGTACCAGGGGCCTCCACAGCTGCCTGTGACACTGTCATTTATGCTGCTGTCTGCACGTAGTCCCTGTAGCATGACTTGTTCTTGCTTTAAACCCAGGGCTTGTGCTTTTGTTTCCATCTTCCACAGAGGGAAATCCAGGTCTGATTTCGAGGAGGCCATGCGCCCATTTTGCAGGCTCAGTCCCTGTGCTGAAACCTTGAATAGCACGTCCTGCCCTTGCGTGTCTGATGACAGGCATAGGGCCCGTTCTGGGTGACGAGCAGCAGGTTGTACATCGTGCCTGACCTTAAGGAACATCCTGGGCTGCCTAAGCGTATGCTGTGTAGATCAGAGGGAATGCCACAACTTAGGCTAGGTCAGGGACGTACCCGGCAAAGGGGACACTGAAGACCTGGCTCTACTCCTGTCCCGAGTCACACCAGGATCTTCAGAGCTGAGGTGTCATGTGAGCGAAGTAGTTTGAGAATTGCTCCCATTCTGTCAGTGCTGCCTGTGGGTAACGGTCTTCCCGCTCCCTTGTTCCCTCAGAGCTCACACGAGTCCATCCCCAGTGCGTACAGGACGCTGCTTCGGGAGTCGATGCGCAGGTGGCTGCCAAAATCCTGACTTTGGAAGCTGAGCACAAGGTTGAACTTTCACTTCTTCAGACTGAGCTCAAGGAAGAAATTGAACTCTTAAAAATAGAGAACAGAAACTTACAGGAGAAACTGCAGCATGAGACCCATCTGAAGGAGGATCTGGAGAGTGTGAGTATGACCCTCGGCAGGGCTTTGTCTTCTCGCAGAAGGCTTGCACTCTGTGTGCACAGGGAGGTCCTGAGGACACCCCAGGCTGTGTATGGTGTGGCTGTAGGAATGTGTGTTCTCCCCAGCTTCCTGGGGAAGGGAGTGCAAGGGGCTTTACCAGGCTCTTCACTAGGGTCTGGTACGCAATGACAGAATGGACAGTGTCTGCCTCTTCAAAGTTAAAAGGGGGCTTCGTTATGCAGCCAGTGCAGTCCAGGGACCGAGAACTGGCAGTCCTCTGCCTTTCGCTGCTTGTGTGCATGGTCTCCTCATCACGCTGTGCCTTCTGCCTCTGCCTTCTGCCTTTGTTTTTTGTGAATGACTTCGTGGATTTTCATTCTCCAGCAGAAAAGGGCTTTAGAGGAATCTCTTCTCGTCTACAAGTTTTATCACTAAGTTGCCTTTATTAAGGAACTGGTAAGGGATTGGAGTAAGGTAACACTAACAGAGCCTCGTGGGAAACTGTGTGAGCCACCTGGCCGAGTCAGCAGCTGTCCATGCACTGTCATCTGTGTGAGCCACCTGGCCGAGTCAGCAGCTGTCCGTGCACTGCCATGTGTGTGAGCCACCTGGCCGAGTCAGCAGTTGTCCGTGCACTGCCATCTGTAGTCTGCAGCCTGGGATCCTTCCACATACTGTGGACTAGAGTCAGAGTTCCCTAAATAGTAGTCAGTTGTTTCCCAGGCCACGTTTTTATTTGGAAAATCTGTTTAAGAAAGGAATGTGGCCGGGCGTGGGGGCACTTGCCTTTAATCCTAGTACTTGGGATGATGAGGCAGGCAGAGTTCAAGCCTGGTTTATATAGAGAGTTCCAGCACAGCCAGGGTTACACAGAGAAACTCTGTCTCAAAAAACCAAACCAAGCCAACCAACCAAACAACAACAATAATAATAAGGGAGTGTGGAATTCTCTTACAGTAATTTTGTTAAATTTTTGCCTTTGACATTTTGAATCTGTTATTACATTTGCATTTATATCTTCCTTGAAATTTTATCTTTTTATTATTATTGTTTTGTTGTTGTTGTTTCTGAGACAGGGTTTCTCTGTGTTCTGAGCCCTGGCTGTCCTGGACTCATTTTGTAGTACATGCTGGCCTCGAACTCACAGAGATCCACCTGCCACTGCCTCTGCCTCCTGAGTGCTGAGATTAAAGGCATGCGCCACCACGCCTGGCTTATTTTTTTTATCATCAATGAAACATTTCCTGATAGTCTTTGCCTTAAAATCAATTTTCTCTTTTTATGAGTATAGTCATGCCAACCTTGGTGTTCATCTTTTAAAAAGTTTAGACATAACAGATTTGTTAAATTATGGAATGCAGGTTACAGGCATGTTTGGCTTTATGAGCTCTTTCTTTCATCACCTTACAGCCCCTCCCTCTTCTCCTAGTCCCACCCTCACACCCACTCACTTCTTACCCACCTCCTTCTTCCCAAAGAAGCGGAGGCTCCCAAGGGGTACCAACCCACCCTGGTACCTCAACTTGCTGCAGGACTAAGTGCATCCACTCTCACTGAGGCCAGACAAGGCAGTCCAGCTAGGGAGAGGGATCCAGCAGCAAGCAGCAGAGGCAGAGACAGTCCCGCCTGATGAACAGGCTGCATAGCTGCTACATATGTGTAGGGGCTCTAGGTCCAGTCCCTATGTGACCTTTGATTGTTGGTTCAGTCTCTCTGAGCCCCCATGGGTCCAGGTTAGTTCACTCTGTAGGTCTTCTTGCTGGTGGCGTTGACCCCTCTGGCTCCCTCTACCCTTCCTCCCATTCTTTCATAAAACTCCCCAAGCTCACTTAGCCTTTTGTTTGGCTGTGGGTCTCTGCATCTGTTTCCATCAGCTGCTGGATGAAGCCTCTCAGAAGACAGTTGTGCTGGCCTCCTGCCTGCAAGGACAGCAGACTATCATTAATAGTGACAGGGGTTGGCTCTTTTCCCTGGGGTGGGCCTCAGTTTAGGCTAGTCACTGATCTCCATCTCTGCTCCCACGAACTTTTTCTTAGCATTTTGTTTTTATCTTTTTTTTTTTTTTTTTTAAATTTAGGCCAATGAAGGAAAAGTGAGTTTCATGTAGATGGTCTTGTTAAATGTTAACTTATTTTGATAATGTCTGCCTTGTAATTATCGCGCTGAGTCTGAACACTTAATGCAGCTCTGGATGTCCTTAGACTTTAAGTCACCCTTATTGTTAATTTTCTATATGTTCCTCTGTTCCTTTTTCTCACCTTCTGTGCTGCACTTTCCTGGGTGTTACATCCGTATTTGTTGTTACCTCAGCAATAACAGTATTGTAAGCATGCTCTAAAAAGTCACCAAGGGAGCTGACTATGGTAGTGTATATCTTTAGTTCCAGGATCCTTGTACTCCTGAGGCTGAGGGAGGCCTGTGATCAGGGATTCAAAGCCGTCACTGGCCCCATAGTAGTTTGAGGCCAGCCTGGTTTACATTATGAGACCCTATTTCAAAGTAAAAATAAAAACAAAACAACAGTAACAGAACCCAAGAAATAAAAATGTTAAAACTATGGGAAATAAGTGTCTTGGACTTCGTTCCCTCCTGCGGATGTGAGCTCATGGCTCACCTTTTCTCTTTAGTTTTAGAATTTTCTTTAGCATTTTTTGTTGTGTGGGTCTTTTGCACAAGTGTTCTTTTATTTAAAGTCTTTTTTCCATCTTTATTCTTCATATCCTTGCTGCAGTAAAATATCTGCAGTGACAAGTTTTGTTGGTTTGGTCACGATTTAAAGTTACTGTTCAAACCCAGTTTTGATGATTTCATTATGTGGGACATCTTGGGATTGTCTGAAGTTGCTGGTCTCATCTCTTCAGCATGAGCCTGAGTTTCCCGATTTGTTTTGTCTTGTGTGTTTTACGTTCCCTAGCTTTGTGTTGAGTCTGGATGGTGGCGGGGGGCTATCTCATGAGATTGTGTTCTGTAGGGCATTGGCATTTTGTCTGAGCAGGCAGTTATGATGACTTCAGCCTCCCCACTCCATCTCTGTTTTGGGGTGAGTGTTTTGTTCAATTCTTTTAGCGCTAGCCAGCCTGCTTTTAGAGTTCGTTGTACATGTGATTGACCTTGGGGTCAGCCCGAGTCTGGGCCACGTCTGACATTCTACTCAGTTTACAGGTTTCATACCAGGAAGGGTCGGTCTGACGGGATCTGTTTACTCATCACCATAGGAAAGGAGCGCAGACTCCTGCTTGCTGAGAACTGTGCTCACTCGCGCCTTCCTCTTTGGACATTGGTTTGCTTCTTGCTAACGATAGGATTTACTTTACACTTTCTTTTTTGTTTGTTTTTGAGACAGGGTTTCTCTGTGTAGCCTTGGTTGACCCAGACTCATTTTGTAGACCAGGCAGGCTTTGAGCTCACAGCCATCCAAGTGCTGGGGATTAAAGGTGTGTGCCACCACCACCCGGCTACTTAAATTTTAGGTATTCCGCCCATCCTTAGCGTTTTCATTTATCTTCCTGTTCAAGGGGCCTTGAGAATTACCTGGTTTATTATAAGTCAGGTGACTTAAGCTTGCCTCTCTTGCGTTTCTCCTCTTGCTGCTGTTGGGTGTACAGAAGACTTTATAGCTCCATCCTTGCTGCCGGTGCCTGCCTGCTATGTGCATGGTTCCAGGGGTTGGTTTTGTGGATGGGAGCACAGTTTTACTTTTTTTTTTTTTTCAAGGTCTTACCATTCCCACCAACACAAGATATATTCCCACTGCTGTATCTTGAAATAAGTTGTAGAAATCTCCATGTTCAGGGGTATGTTGGAGTCATCGCATCCAGTAATCTTAGTATAAAACCGTTTCATCTTACAGGTCAAGTGCAGTCTAATTGAAGACCATCAGGTCAAACTAAGTAAAGCTGAGGAGAAGATTCAGGTAATGAAACAAGAATTCCAACAAAAGGAAGCAGAGTGGGCGCTTTCACACGACGGCCTAAAGAGAGAAGCTGAGGAGCGGTTAGCCTCCATGTTACTTGAGCTAAGAGAAAAGGCTGAGTCTGAGAAACAGTCCATAGTAAACAGGTTTGAGCTTCGGGCCTCTGGCATGAGGCGCCTGCAGGACCAGCAGGCCGCCCAGATCGTAGACCTGGAGAGATCGCTGATGGAGCAGCAGGGCCGCCTGAAGCAGCTGGAGCAAGGACTCTCTAGAGATGACGTTATGCCCTGTAGCCAGTGTGGCCGGGAGCCCCCCATGGCCCAGGATGAGGAGCATGGCATGTTCCTCCGGGAGAAGGAAGACTGTGCCCTCCAGCTGCTGATGGCCCAGAACAGGTGGGTGAGGTTGTGGAATGGTGGGTTTGCTGTGGAGCCACCTGCCCAAAGTGCTGACAGAGGCAAGGGGGACCCAGGAGAATGTAGAGTCGAGCTTGGTTGGGTAGAAAATCTGGAAGGAGGTGGCACAAGGTGTGATACAGCCTGTTTTTACTCCAAAACCACAGGGGAAGCCGTGTGATCCATGATAGGCATGCCGGGAGGAGCTTAGGCATGTCAGGAGTAGCGTAGGCACATCCTGGGGCGCTTGAGTCATCTGCATGGACTTGAGTGTGCATGTATCCTCTGTGTCTCCATTCATGTTTGCCTCCTTGTATGCTTTCAAGAAGAGGTCTCCTTTTGTCGCTTAGGTGGCTTAAAGGTACACTACTGTCCTCTAGGCTCAGCCTTCTAAGGGCTGTAACTACAGGTACATCCACCATATCTAGCTTTGGTTTTGAGGCAGCCTTCTCTATAAGCTTTGATGTTCTCATCCTCTCTGTGTAGCCCAGGCTGGCCTCTGCCTTACTCTTCTGCATGCTTTGATTATAGGCACATGCACTACACCCATTCATGCCTTTGTTCTTTGTTTGCATATTTTAAAATTTTAGTGACAGAATCTTTTTGAAAAAAGAATAAATTTTATTTTATTATTCTCCATTTTATTTTTTTCCTGTATTTAAATTTTTAAAAATTATTTTATGTGTATGGATGTTTTGCCTGTATTTATGTCTGTTCACTACAAGCATGCCTTTTTCCTTTGGAGGCCAGAAGAGGGCATCAGATTCTCTGGAACTGGAACTATAGACCAGTGTGAGCCGCTGTAGACTCTGTTTTTTTGACAATTACACTTTATTATACAACCCAACTAGCTTACACAAGAGGGGAAAAAAGGTTAAAGGGAAAAAAGAGTGAACCTTCCGGTATCCGTTCCACAGGACGAGTCCCTGGGTGTTTTTGGCCTGTGTGTTGGTCTGGCCTGTTTGTTGATCCACGTGTGTTCAAGCCCGGTCTGAACCTGTAGTTGCTCTCCTCTCCGCCTGCCTGGGTCGCGTGCGAAGGGCGGTATCCTTCTCCTGTTGAGGGTCGGTTAGAAAAACAATAGCCCAGGTGGAGTCCCCAGGTCCGCTTCCTGAATTCCAGGCCCAGGATGGCTCCACTCAGTCTGTCACAAGGTATTCATGGGGTGCCCCAAGGGTAAAGCCCGCCAAGACTGCTTCCACCTGTGACAAAGCTTAATCTTTCCCCCACATGTCCTTCATTGAGATGAATGTTTTGTGGTGTTTTCAACTTAAATATATCGTTTTAAAAGTAAACATTTCCTTGTAGACCACATACTTCTTCCATAGCCACATTCTTTGCCTCCATTGGTGCCAGTTCTTTGCAGCCCTCAATCCTCAGGCTGTAGAGGCTCAGGTATAATTTCCAAGTGACTACTGAGTCTGCTGGTGGCCGGCCCCACTTTGTTCTCCATCTGCCCCAGCTTCTCAGCGTCAGGGTGCTAAGGAGTTCTTTCTTCTTGAGATTCAGGTTCATGTGGCCCATTAATGTCTGGGCCAAATGTCCAGCTCCACAGGACCCTCGCGGTCCTGCTTCACAGAAATCCTACAGCAGAGTAGCCTCTGGAAGGCCCGTGGCTGAGCTGCACACATTAGCCCCGAGCCCTTGGGACTGGGAGATGCCTCAGTGCTAAGAGAGCTCGTTGTGAAAGCACTGAAGACCTGAGCATGAATCTCTAGTACTTGTGACAAGCTGGGCGTGGCTGCACGCTGGGCCTGGCTGCACGGACTGGTAACTCCACTGCTTGGGAGTGGAGACTGGTGGATCACAGAGGCTCACCGTTCAGCCATCTTAGCTAAAACAGTGAGCTCCAGGTTCAATGGAGATCAGAGATCAGGAAAGGCAGATACTCAATGCCAGCCCAGGCCTCTGCATGTGTGTACACAGTGCGCATGCACACACGCACATGCACATGCACATGCGTGCTCTCAAAAGTCACAGCTCATGTGGATGCAAAGTTAACAAGCTTACCATAGAGCATAGCCTGTTGTGCCAGGGACCTAGGTGCTATCTGGTTGGTCATAGTTACAGGGGTGGGATCCTCGACTCTTATTCAAATTAAGCCTGCCTTCTCTTCTGGGCTAGCTGTGGTTCTTTCCCCAGGCCCTTGGGCTGTTTGGTGGCCCAATGAGGTAATAACCTTCCTCGTGTGGGCACAGAGAATGCTGTCACAGGGGACCTGTCGAGCCTGCCACTTGGGTTCCTTCCTGTAGGGATGTGTGGGTGTGTATTTTCTCTATGGGTGCTGTGCCTTCTCTGCAGTCTTGAGAGCTGGTGACACCGTGGCTCTGTAGAGTTACTTGCCTTGGAGTTACTCAGGCTTCGTATGGCCCCTGAGCTTCTCCTAGGGAAGGTCCAAATCCAGGATCCAGGCAGCTTCCTGCGGGAAGTGTATCTTGTGGCTCAGCGGGGGCGGGTACCGTGCGGCCACTTGCCCTATTGCCCGTGTTCTCTTTGAGTGTTGTCTCAGGTTTTTGGAAGAGCGGAAAGCGATCATGGAGAAATTTGCTGAGGAGCAGGATGCCTTTCTCCGAGACGCCCAGGAAAAGCACACCAGTGAGCTCCACCTCCTGCAGCAGGGGCACCAGCAGCAGCTCCTGTCTCTGAGGATGGAGCTGGAGACCAAGCACCACTCCGAGCTCGCCAAACAGCTCACCTCCCTGGAGAGCAGGCAGCAGCTGCTGCTCGAGACGCACGTGGCTGACCTGCAGGGACGACACAACGCCGAAATGAGTGCTTTGGAAAAGAGACACCTGTCAAATCTGGACGCGCTGGAATCCTGTTACCTGGCCGACGTTCAGACTATTGGGGCCGAGCACAGGAGGGCTTTGGAGCTCTTGCGAGCCGAGTTCGAGGAACAGCTACAGAAAAAGGACTCATCTCACCAAGAGATTTTGACACTGGAGTTGGAAAAACTTAAATTGAGACACGCTGAGGAGCTTCAGTCTGTAAAAGATAGCCTGAAAATCCAAGCGAGTGCCAAACACACAGAAAAAGCAATGAGCCAGGCCACTGAGTCGCAAGGTGCACACCAGGTGAGCTGCCAGGGCCCCGTGCTGCGACTCAGGGCAAGTGTCCCCAGTACTCACGTATTGGCCACGTGTTATGTGTGTCTGGGCCTTTGTGGACATGGCTCCATGTGTCTGGTTTACACATCTGAATGTGTCTGTGAATGTGTCTCTTGCACCTGTGTGTGCCTGTTTGTGTATATGTGTGCGTCTCTGTCGTGTCAGTGTGTTGTATGTATGTGTGTGTGTCTGTACCTCTCGGATGGTTGATGGCGGTGGTGACTGATGGTCTCACTGGAGATGATAAATACTGCTTTTTTAAAAGATATATATGAAGAACAGGGATATGATGGAGAATTTCTAGTAAACTCACGGTTTAGTTGCCTCGTGTCTGTTTGCAGGACTCGGGAGCCTGTGATCATGAATAAGCCAAATCTAACTTAAAAGCATGATGTATGCTTTATGTATACTTCCTCTGCCCTTCTCAGATGGCGGGGTCTGCCTTCCTGAATGGATGAGGCTGTTCTGTGTCATGCACGGAGCAGCTGGGGATTCCTGGGGTGCATCACGCTAATATCTCAGTCACCCGAGAGAGCGGAGCCATTCCATTTCTCTGGCTGAGTTAGGAGAATGGTTTGGTGCTGCCCGGAGGCCTTCACTCAGCCCGTCGTCCCCTGAGCTGCAGCCTTGGTCTCAGTAGACTTCCGTTTGTACTTGCCGTAAACCAGTGCAAGTTAAGGGACTAGATCTTGTTGCTTGTCCACAGATCTGAACCTGAAAGTCATCTTCATTCGTTTGGTTTGAAGAAAATTCAGGTCTAGGCTGGAGAGATGGCTCAGCACTCGCTGCTCCTCCAGAGGATCCAAGTTTGGTTCCCAGCACCCATGTCAGGCAGGTTATAGCCACCTGTAACTCCAGCCCCAGGACACTCAACACCTCTGGCCTTGTGGACAGCTATTCTCATACCCATACCCACACGCAGACACATACCACATGTGATCAAAAATAGTTGAGATGGGGCAGAGCGATGGCTCAGCAGTTAAGAGCACTGTCTGTTCTTCTAGAGGCTCTGAGTTCAATTCCCAGCAACCATATGATGGCTCACAACATCTATACTGGGATCTGATGCCCTCTTCTGTCATGTAGGTGTATATGCAAATAGAGCACTCATATACATAAAATAAATCTTTTTTTTTTAAAGAAGAAATACATTTTAAAATTGAATTTAATCCAGGATAATATTCTAAAAGCAGAAACATGCAGATCACACACAGATACTTATTGTAACGGCTGAACTTTATTGGTGGCAGAATTTAATTACAGGAAGCATTCGGAATGTTTGCCACTTCTTGCACATACTACGCTTCTTGGGACGAGGAAATCTGGGCTAGGCCTATGGCGTGACCCCTGTGGAAACTCTCTCTCAGCAGGGGGAACTGGCCATGGCTCTGCACAGTTCAAGGCACCTTCCTGAGGAGGATGGAAATGCAGCGCTGGATGGTGTGGGTGCCGAGGGCCTCCTGCACCGAGCTGTGTCTCAGGAGCTGGGAGACCCACACAGTGCTGAAACGCAGAAGCCACAAGCAGAGATGGCCAAACCTCAGGAGCTGCAGGCATCGCAGGACCAGGCAGCACAGGTAAGCATTTCCACGTATAGTCCCATAAGGTAACACTTTCGGTGACTCCTGTACTAACTAGGGCAGGCCGTTGATGAGCACAGTGGAGCCATTGGTCGTGGGTGCTAGGCTCTCTGCTTCAGCTCAGCGCAGTGGGGACCAGAGTTTTGGTTTTGTGTGTATGTGTATTTGTATGTGTGTATGTGTATGTTTGCATTCATGTGGGTACACTTGAAGAGTGTGTGTGTGCATGCGTGTGTGTGTGTGTGTGTGTGTGTGTGTGTGTGTGTGTGTGTGTGTG
>OU015751.1:7924820-7960869 GCA_907169655.1 Acomys percivali
GTGTGTGTGTGTGTGTGTGTGTGTGTGTGTGTGTGTGTGTGTGTGTACACGTGTGGAGTCCAGAGGTTGACTGTTACATGTCTTCCTCCATCTCACTATTTTTTTTCTTTCATTCCTCTCTCATAAGTTACATCCCGACTGCAGTTTCCCCTCCCTCCACTGCTCCCTGTCCCTCCTCCGTGACCCATTCTTCCCAGGTTCCACTCCTCCTCTGTTTCCCTTCACAGGAGTATCCTATGAGTATGGCCGAACAAGTTAGAATAAGATGGCCACACGCACTCATATCAAGGCTAAACACTGCAGCCCAGTAGGAGGAGAAGGGTCCCAAGTTCATGCAAAAAAGTCAGAGAGGCCGCCTCCCCCTCTCGTACTGTTGGGAGTCTCACAAGAACACCAAGCTACTCAACCGCTAGCTCAGCCCCATACAGAGGCTATGTTTGCCACTTCAGTCTTTGAGCCCTGATGACTCCTGCTTAGTTGATTCTGTGAGCCGGCTCGCTCCATCTTACTGATTGAGGTTGAGTCTCACTTGAATCTAGAACTCACTGCTTCAGCTAGTGTGGATGGCCAGGTTGCCCCAGGGACCCTCCTCTGCCTTCTGCACACTGGGGTTCTACACAGGCGCTCTCGCTCTTATGTGGTACTAGGGATTTGAACTCTTGTCCTCATAGTTAAGGCAAGTACTCTACCTGCTGAGCTATCTCAGTGCCTGCTCACAAAGACAGGACACAAGTGAACTGCCGATTCCGTGTGGAAAGAGTAGAGGATGCGATGGAGCAAGCGGCTGTGTGTGGCTGTGGCAGTTGACACAGAGCAAGTGAACACACTTGGAAATCTACACACACGGTATGGTTTCTTTTTCAGAATCCAGTCTCCCATAGTGTAATATGCTAAAAGGACCTGTCAGGTCCAATCCTGCCTGTTGGGACTGCACATATAGGCTCATGTGTACACACACCTTTGTACACAGCACATGCATGTTTGTGTGCGCATATACATAGAACACAGTGTGTGCCATGTTCTGCATTCTGTACGGTATGCTAGGCCTCCCCCTCCCCGCTGAGGTCACCTGAGGACCCCTGAAGCTCACCTGCCTGGGTGTTCTTAGGTTGAAAGGCTGCTGTTCCATAATCTTCTAGGACTGGAAAGGGAAGAATTCAGTTGCCTCAGACTAACTGTGTGTTTCTGTGCCAGTTTGTTGAGATAATTTATTTTTATAAATACTGTCTATTGAGGTGCTTTTTGGAAACAAAGATACAGGCTAGAGAGATGGCTCAGTGGTTAAGGGCCACTGGCTGCTTTCGGAGGACCTGAGTTCAATTCCTAGCATGCACATGGAAATTGACAATGGCTATAACTCCAGTTCCATAGGGATCCGACACCCTCTTTTGGCTTCCACAGGCACCACACACACAAGTGATGCACAGACACGTGCAGGGAAAAGTCCTATTACACAGCAAATAAAACCAATAAAATGTATTAAAAATAAAAACCTGAAGAATGCTGAGAGTGGGAGAAAGAGTCTTCCTCAAAGAAGAGCACACCAATTGGTTATCCAATACCAAATGGTCAGTCCTGAAAACACATGCATAGGTAACATTATACAGACCGAGCAGGTTCTATGTATGTATTTAGGAATATATATGTACATAGACGTATATAAGAGCAATTAATGAAAAAAGAGGCCACGAATTTGAAAGAGAACAGAGGGGTATTATGGGAGAGTTAAGAGGAAAGAAAAGGAATGGGAAAATGGCATGACTACGTTATAATCTCAGAAAATAAAAGAAATACTTTTTTTAAACCTTTAAAAATTCTTTTATGAGCTGGGCATAGTGGCACATGCCTTAATCCCAGCACTTGGGAGTAGAGGCAGGTGGATCTCTGAGTTCAAGGCCAGCCTGGTCTACATAGTGAGTTCCAGGCCAGCCAGGGCTACATAGAGAGACTCTTTTTCAAAAACAAGCAAAAATTATTATGAAAAAGCATAAAGCCAAGGTTAAAATCATACATATTTTTATCTGTCAGTAAAGCCCTCAAATTTGCCTAGGTTTACAGATTAATAATTCATAGTTAGAAAAGATCATTATAAAAGTTAAAGGGGCCCAAAAGTGAGACCACTCCTTGTCATTCATTTACAAATCGAGTGGTGGCCTTTGGGTCCTGCTCAAGATGCAGCCCTGCAGGGCTGTTGTAAAGTGGCCAGGATGGCCGCTGCAGGGCAGTCCTGAGGTATGGGACACAGGAGATCTGGTTTGGAGGGCAGCCTTGTATTCAGGGCTATAGTCTGCTCCCATGATTGAGATCCACCGTCAGGACGTGAGGCGCTGTCCTGAGCTGCCAGTGTGCTCAGCCAGTGTCTTGAGTGATCTGCTCTCCTCTTGCCAATAGCTAGCTCTTACCCATCTTTATTGCAACACATGGAACTGGCTTTCAAAGCTATGTAGTGAGTTTGTTTTCTGGTTCTCCGTGCTTGTCTTGGTTGTCTTGGGTGGTAATGGTGTTGGGTGCTCCTGGAGGCATTCATGGTAAATGCTTGGGGCATCTGTGGCTACACTGCGGAGTGCTTGGCAGTGCCTGTTGATGCTGTTAGGTGCTTGAGGTATCTGTTCATTTCTAGGTATGGTGTAGCTTTGCTCCTCTCTCTCCTTGCCTGGAGATGTGCGCAAGTGATGCCTTCTTATGTGGGTGGCTGGGTACAGCTGATTTCTAAGAAAGGAGCAGCTGGACTGTGATGAAACAGGGTGCTACTTTGCTATTTTATTTTATTTTAAAGATTGTTATTGTTGCTGGGCAGTGGTGGTGCACACCTTTAATCCCAGCACTCGGGAGGCAGAGGCAGGCAGATCTTTGTGAGTTTGAGGCCAGCCTGGTCTACAGAGTGAGTTCCAGGGCAGCCAGGGCTACACTGAGAAACCCTGTCTCAAAACAAAGAAACAACCCCTCCCCCCCAAAAAAAAGAAAAAGAAAAACAAAGATCATTACATTTTATGTGTGTGTATGATATTTTGGGTGTGGAGGTCTGAGGACAAACTCTGAAAGTCTGCTCGCCTTCTACCCCGTGGGTTTCAAGGACTGACTAGATGGTCAGTCTGTATAACAAGCACCTTTGCCTACCAACTTGTAAGCCCTTGTGTTGACGTGTTTTTTGTTTTTTGGAGTGTATGTGGTTTTCAACATACACAAAATTAATCCTACTGCACAGCAGGCCACATGCAGTGTCGGTGACCAGTGGCCCTAGCATACTATGTCCACGACCCATTCCAACCTGGTAAAGCAACGGGTTTGTCCTTCATCTCATCCCACTTCCGGCTTAAGCTTCTGCCTCTCTCTGGCTGTGGTGGTTGTATAACTCAGGATCTGCACAGGGCTTCGTGTGCATTGAGCCTTCTTAATTCTCACTGCTGCGATGGCTAGCCTTTTACCCTGGGCACTGGATCTGTGTGGGCACGTCTGTGAGCAGAACCAGTCGTGCCACGGGGTTAGACTTGCCTCGGCTGGGAGAGGCTTCCTCCAGTGTCTTCTGGGACAGACAGCCTCTCAGAGTGCCTCCCCAGGATGCCAGGACCGGTGTCCCAAAATAGCAGGGACGTGCTGTCCTTGCTGTCCTCTGTCCTCTGTTGAGCCACAAATATCTTGCACCTGTCTTGGAGCGCAAAGCCTCTCGTCGGCGGGCTCATTTAATGGAACGCTCATAGCTCTATCCAGAATACCGCCGCCTTTTGGAGTTTGCTTGTGAAAAACATTCTCTGAAAAACGTAAGCTTGCTTTCTTTTCAATAGAACTGGGTGTCCCATGAAGAAGGCTCCCTGGCTCCTGACCCTAAGCAAGGACTGTGGTCCAGAAATAGCTGCAGAGTGGCCAATGGGGATGGTCCAGGGACGTGTCATATTTTCTTGTATAAAGAAACCCATTCCTAGGCTAACCTTTGAAAGTGGAGAGAGAGCTGTGGTCAGTTTTCTGTAGTTCGCGTGTCTGTTCTTCACTTCTGGCAGCGGTGCTCTCGCTCTGAGCGGTGCTCCTTGTGCGCGGTCTCTCTCTGTGTCGCTCCTTCCCAGGCGTGTTGCTTCTGTTTTCCAGTGACTAACCTGGTTGTGATGCTCTTCTGTAATTTTGTGGGTGTTTAGAGTCCTCTAAGAGTAGCTTTTGTTTTATTAGTTACTTTTTTTTTTTTCCGTTTTTTCGAGACAGGGTTTCTCTGTATAGCCTTGGCTGTCCTAGCTTTGTAGACCAGGCTGGCCTCGAACTCACAGCGATCCACCTGCCTCTGCCTCCCAAGTGCTGGGATTAAAGACGTGCGCCACCACGCCTGGCTCCTTTTTTGGTTTTTCAAGACAGGGTTACTTTGTGTAACAGCCCTGGCTGTGCTAGACATGCTTTGTAGATCAGGCTGGCCTGGAACTCAAAGAGTTTTTATCTGTCTCTGCCTCCTATGCCTGGTGTCTAAGGTTAACTTTTTAAAAACATTTCTTGAAATGTTTGTGTGTGTGTGTGTGTGTGTGTGTGTGTGTGTGTGTGTGTGTGTGCCTGAGACTTTGGAAAGGCTCTTTACAGTAATTTCCTTTGCTGAATTTTATTACTTTCTCAGTAGAAGTCTTGCCCATCTTTTATTAGATAGATTTGTGCTTAGAGATGTGGGCTAGAATTTTAGGCATTCTGTTTTTTGTTTGCAATGAGATTTTACTTTGGAGCCTAGCCTAACTTGGAACCTGACTTTCTTAATTCTGCCCCGCAAATCCCTGCTTGGGATTTGAACTCAGTTCTTTATCAAGGTCAGCAAGCACTTACTTACTGAGCCATCTTCTCAACCCTCAGTTTAATTTTTTTAAGTTACTAACTTAACTTTAAATTTTTTCTCTTTATAAAACGAATCAGTTTTATTTCAACATTAAGTTTCATTTTTTGAATTATGATTATTTGAGCCTCACACTGGTGGCACACCTCTTTAATCCCAGCACTTGGGAGGCAGAGGCAAGTGAATCTCTGAGTTTGAAGCCAGCCTGATCTACAGAGCGAGTTCTAGAGAGCCAGGTCTAAGCAGAGAAATCCTGTCTCAAAACCAGAACAAGAACAACACCAAAAAGCAGAAACAAAACAAAAAGAAAGACCTTCAAAAAACCAAACCAAAGCCAGGTGTGGTGGGACATGCCTTTAATCCCTGCACTCGGGAGGCAGAGGCAGGCGGATTGCTGTGAGTTCGAGGCCAGCCTGGTCTACAAAGCGAGTCCAGGACAGCCAAGGCTACACAGAGAAAACCCTATCTTGAAAAACCAACCAACCAACCAACCAACCAGACTATTTGACGATGACTAGAACTCAAATCCATTATAGAGGTACAGAAAACATTAGTAAGGATTAAATGCTAGAGTGACTAGAGTTGCTGGACCATGCGTTTAGGAAAGCCACATTTAATAGGATAAAAGCTGTTTGCTGTTGATAAAACTGCACTACTGCCTTTTTAATCTAGTCTCCACTGTCACTACTATGCCATACACTTTCCCAAGTTCAAACCTTTTTTACTTATGAAGTACGACTTCCTGAGTAAAACATAACAGGCACTGTGACATAGCAGTTGTAAACAGATGGGAGGAAAGCAAGAACAGCTTCCACACTGGAAGTTAGGAAGTTATCTGACAGGACACTGGACTTTTGTTTTTGTTTTTTTGTTTTTTGAGAGAGGGTTTCTCTGTGTAGCCTTGACTGTCCTGGACTCGCTTTGTAGACCAGGCTGGCCTCGAACTCACAGCAATCCGCCTGCCTCTGCCTCCCGGGTGCTGGGATTAAAGGTGTGTGCCACCATGCCCGGCTGAGACATTGAACTCTTTTGAAGTCCTAGTGAGCACAAGAGTGAACGGAGCCCAAGGCAGGAACAGCACTTGGCACTTCTCACTGCTGCCTACAAGTCACGTGACTTCCCATGGCCACTCCTTGAAGAAAACGGCCCTGTGAAAAGTACAGATACAAGATTATTCTTGGTGCTGTTCTACATGGTCGAGATAATGAGCAGCCTTTATTAAGTCAGGTTTAAAAATGCAGACTGTGTTGGTAGTCACCGTTGGTCTCACAGGCTCAGGTTGAGGACATAACTTGCTAATTCTACTTTCAGAAAGTCAGCAATGCTTCCATTCTGAGAAGTGAGCGATAATTATTTCAAAATGTGATTGCTCTACTGTATCTCTTTTAAATCAAAGTAAACTTTTCATCTCAGAAGGTAATTCTTTTATATCCCCAATATCCTCTATCCAGAAGTGAACCCCACATTAAACCACCGTTTGGATAGGATTCATGATCTAAAGGCACTTTTCCCCATGTGATGTTTTTACTTGAGCACATAAACTCCAAAATGGCAAGTGACTGTCAGTTCTAAATAATTCTTACTTCAGGTTGAGATACACACACACTTGGGACCAGTAGCATTTAAATTTTTTTTCTTCAGATTTTAGAGTATTTTCACAATATATTTTGGATGGGATAAGGTTCTAGACATAGAATTCATTTGTATTTCTTATAGCTTGAAGGTAATTTTGTGTAATATTTTTAGAGCACTTGTGTTTTGACTACAACCTACTCATAAGATGCAGTATGGATTTTTCCACTTTGGCATCACGTCTGAACACAGGTACAGATTTTGCAGCACTTCAGGGTTTGAATGTTCACGTTAGGTGTGTTTCACCTGTATGATAAATGCTAACTTAGAATACCTGTTGGTAGATACCAACAAACCAGTTTCCAGCCCTAAAACATGGTTCTTTCATACGGTCAGAGTGAATTTACTCAGTCATCTACCATGAAACCGAGTGTGACTGCAGTGATCCCTTTCAAAGCTGCATAATCTGTGAGGTGATTTTTCTCTGCTTATATAGCCCGCTTGTTCCTTCCATCCTTTTTTAGTTGTTTGGCTCTTGCTCCCCCCCCCCCAAGATAGGATATGTCACCTAGTCCAGGCTGGCCTAGAGCTCCCATAGGCACGTCAGTGCTAGGGTTACAGGTGTAGTTCCTATCCTTGGCCTTTCTTTCTTTTCTTTTTGGTTTTGCGAGACAGGGTTTCTCTGTGTTAGCCTTGGCTGTCCTGGACTCACTTGTAGACAAGGCTGGCCTCAAACTCACAGCGATCCACCTCTGCTTTCCGGGTGCTGGATCAAAGGCATGGACTACCACATCCGGTGGGGGGGGGGCACCTTTCTTTTTAAAATCCAGTTTTACTAAGATATTTGCTTATACTTCTTTTCTTGATAAATGTTGCTGGTGGTTTCTTAGCCCCAACAGCCCAAATGTGAGTGGATGGATTGAGATTAGCAGGCAGACAAAGCTCTGTGAGAATGCCAGCCACTAGTCATGGCTATAGCCACCACCAGGGCCACTCACAGGTGCAAACATTCATGGGCCAGGTGTCTACTGCTCACCAGCAATTCTGCCTTACACTGTCTAGGACGTAGCTTCACGTGCTCGTAGTGTTCGGTGTGGTGCTGTTCATGTTCTGCCTCTTGATCATAGTTTCCTATCTTAAAACTATCTTGAAACCTTTCCTGCTTCTTTACATATTAGCCTGACTCTTCCATTGGCTTTACAGAATCTGTATTTTTGTGGTCTCTCCACTGACACTAAGTTGATATAGAATTTATTACACCCTTTCTTAGTCTGGCCCGCTTTCCTTCCTTCCTTTCTATCTTTTTAAAGATTCATATTTGTGTGTGTGTGTGTGTGTGTGTGTGTGTGTGTGTTTATGTGCACAGTGGCCAGGAGGTGCTAAATGCACTTTTCTATCACTCTCTACCTATTATTTTGAGGCAGGATATTTACTTGAACCTGTTTTCTCAGCTAGACCGGAAGCCACTGGGGCCTTGTGACCCTCCTGTCTAACCCTCCTGGAGCCGGGTTTATGATAGGTTGTTCAGAGCTCCCGGCTTGTTAGCGTGCTGAGATCTGAACTCCATCCTCATGACTGCCCAGATGTTTTTAACTGCCATGCCATCTCTCTAGCATAGCCTGTCTAATTTTTGTGCTTTCTAGGTTATTGACTTCTCTCGGGCCGTTGGCCCAGCTGTGACCTGCTGTGGCACTTTCATGTCATGGGTAGGTACGCGGCAGCTTGGTGCTGCGCAGTGCACAGCTGCTGTACTTGCACGGAGGCCTCTGGCCTTCGGCTCCTCGTGTCGGAGCGTGTCAGTGCCATCGTCAGCTGATCTCTGCCCTGAGACAGATGTGGATGTGCACTGGGGGTTGGGGAGTGGAGGGGTGCTTCTGATGGTCAGAGGAAGATGCCTGGTGTCTCCACAGGCGTTTGTGTGTGGGAGTCATGCTTTCCTTTGTACTTTTCTCTCTCAATTGGAGGATGCCCGTGTTTATGTCAGCAGACTCCTGGGCCCAGGCCAGAGACCCTTGGCTTAAGGGTGGCTGGTGGTATCTTTCCTGTGTAAGCTAAGCTACACCAGATTGTTGGGGGTCTGTGGCTACGGACAGCATAGGAAACCCACGCAGCGAGCAACAGCAAAAACCAATCTACCTGCTCCCTGTCCCGACCAGCCCCGACCAGCCGAGTTTTTTTGTTTGTTTTGTTGTGTTTTTGTTTTTTGTTTGGTTTTGCTTGTTTGTTTTTGTTCTTTTGAGTCGGTGTCTCTCTGCATAACCTTGGCACTATGTAGACTAAGCTGGCCTCAGACTCAGAGATCCTCCTGCCTCTGCCTCCTGAGTGCTGGGATCACCACCTAGGCTTGCCTTCGTTTTTGAAGAGAAATATGTCAGATGGATCTGTGTCTGCATGGTGACTGATTCCATTATGAATGACTAGGCACAGGGATTTTTATTTTGAATTGTTATTTGTGATATGAATCTGCCCTTATATTACCCTAGCATTAGGGATAAGTAGAAATTCCTTATATATATTTCTTTGGCAAGTATTAAATGATAAAGAAAAATAGTACTTGGACCTTTGATCGCCCTCGAGCTCCTCATTTGTTATTTTTTCTTTTCTTTGTTTGTTTTGTTTTTGTTTTTTGTTTTGGTTTGGTTTTGGTTTTTTGAGACAGGGTTTCTCTGTGTTAGCCTTGGCTGTCCTGGACTCACTGTGTAGACCAGGCTGGCCTTGAACTCACAGCGATCCACCTGCCTCTGCCTCCCAAGTACTGGAATCAAAGGTGTGCGCCACCACAGCCAGCTTGTTTTGTTTTTTGAGACAGGGTTTCTCTGTGTAGCCTTGGCTGTCCTAGACTCACTCTGGAGACCAGGCTGGCCTTGAACTCATAGAGATCTGCCTCCCTTTGCCTCCCAAGTGATGGGACTAAAGGCTCAATTGTTATTTTTTATTAAGTGTAATATAAAGACTGTGATGGAACTTTCCAGCACTTACTTGCTTTGATCAACTTGCTTTAACTGAGATTTGGCACTTACTCTTAACAGCTGAAAGGCCAGGTCTTGTCGCTGAGTCGGGAAGTCGAAGATTGCCGAGCAGAGCTGGAGCGGCTGCAGCAGAGGAGGGAGCGCGAGAACCAGGAGGGTGCTACACTCATCTGCATGCTCAGGGCTGATGCGGAGCAGGCTCAGGGCGAAGGGTCAGAGCTCCCCTGCCCCGCTGCTGCTTCCCTACAGCACACCGCACACTGCTGCTTCCCTACAGCACACTGCACACTGCCTGCTGTGGGGCTTTGTGCACATTGACACCTGGGGCTTGGAAACACCCACCATGTTGCTCTCTAGTCTTAAAGACTTAATTATCTATACCTGACGCTTTAACAGCTCTTCACATTTTACCAGAGTATGACGTCCTATTATGTTCCCTACAGTTACCACTCCTCCAAAAAAAAAAAAAAAAAAAGTCATTTCTTGTGTTAGCTTAGTCTCAGGGTCAGATAATGGTGACCTTTGTGACATTGTTTTGGGACTTTGTACTCTACTTGACATTTGTGGACATGTGATTGGCATTTTGTGAAGGGCCAAGAATGGCTCTGATGACAGACAGTTGTTTCCTATCTTAGGAAAGTACTCCGAGATGCTCTGAGAAGACTGCTTGATTTGTTTGGAGAAACACTGAAGGCAGCTGTGACCCTAAAGAGCCGAATCAGTGAGCGTGTAGGGTTTCTCCTGGACCATGTGGATGGTACAGATATGAGCGATACCCAGTTAGCAGGTAAATGCTCCAAGATGGGCTGCCTGCTAGGGTCCATCTTCCCAGGGTAGAGAACGCCCCCAGCAGCTTTGTTCCCTGTCAGTTCTCATACTCTGGGAGGACAAGGATCAGGCCTAGGAAAAATTATCTGGTCCTCAGCATTGGTTGCTGTGTTTGCTAAGGAAGTGAGTTGTCTGTCCCCCCCACCCCCACCTCTTGTGCATGCACACACACACACACACACACACATGCGCGCGTGCACATGCACACACACACCCCAGGTCAGTCCTAACTGGGTGGTGAGCTTGCTGAGCGAGGATGTGGGTATCTGCGTTTGTTTATCTTACAGCTGCAGCCCTTGGCGATATGTGGTCTGACGAGGGTCTCCTAGAGGTAGACAGAACTGTACCAGAAGGGGCAGAGACATCATCAGTGTCTGAAATTAGCAGTCATGTATGTGAAAGCTTTTTCCTGAGCCCTGCAAATGCACTGGAATGCGAGCAGCCAATTAGGACAGTCTACCAGAGCCTCAGCACGGCTGTGGATGGCCTCCTGGAGATGGCGTTGGACTCTTCCAAACAGGTGAGGCCCCAGCCCCATAGCAGAGGCCACCGGACAAGGACTAGACTAGACAGGGTTGCACAGACAGCTGGATGGATGCTTCTGGTCCCACTGTCTCTTTGGTGTTTCTAATTCTCCTTCCAGCCCCCAGGCTACGGTGAGTAGCCTGACCTGAATCCATGGGTGTTCCCAGGATCCCTTCTTCCTCTGGGTGTTTAGAGGCAGAAACCCCAATCTTTTCTGGGCGCTGTTTGCTTTCTCTTGCTGACTTTAATCTGTTCGTGCTGAGCATGCTTTCATATAAACTTCTCTCGCCGAACTCTTTCTGGACTAAAATTCTCAAGTAAGCGTCCGGTGAGAGAGACAGCTAGGATCGTGGTTCATATAACTGCGTGGGAACACAGCTCTGCGCTGTGGGTATGGTCCATTGTTCAAGCCCTGGGCTAATCCTCAGCACTGTATAAACATGGTGGCCCATGCCTTAATCCTGGCACTTAGGAGGTAGAGACAGAAGGATCAGGGGTTCAACGTCATCTTCTGTTTCATAGGCTGGATGAGAGCCTGTCTCAAAAGCAGCACATACTTTTAATCCCAGCACTTGGGAAACCAGCCTGGTCTGCTAGCAATTTCCAGGCCAGTCAGGGCTATAGTGAGACCTTGCTTTAAAATAAAAACCAATACCAGGGGGGCTGGGGAGATGGCTCAGCGGTTAAGAGCACTGACTACTCATCCAGAGGTCATGAGTTCAATTCCCAGCAACCACATGGTGGCTCACAACCATCTATAATGTGATCTAATGCATACTGTATACATAATAAATAAATCTTAAAAAAAAAAAAAAAAACCAATACCAACAACAACTAAAACATGCAAATCCACTTTTTTCACTTTACTGCATACTAATGGTTTATATTTGGAGATTATCACTAAGAAGTGGAATTTTTTGTTAATTCTTAGAACCTTGTAGGTAATTGGAAATGGTATGAAATAGAAATATGAAGATGGGGAAAGCAATAAATGAGATTCTTGTTTCTGACGTTAGCTTAGCTGTTAACAAAGTGTTTCTGTGTGAACCATTGCTGGGCCCGGATGCTGTGTAGGTACTTTGCATATAGAGGCCCATTTAGGCCTGTAGGTGTCCTGGAAGCCCTAGATGAGATACAGCTGCTAGGAGGGGATGCCTAAGGAGGAACTGCTAGCCTTATAGACACTGCTCTGTTGCCATGGCACTGTCCCTCAGCACCAGCTTTGCTGGCGACGACCCTGGGCTCTCAGCGTGTTAGAATTCTACTGATGCTAACTTAAGCTCCCCTTCCCTCCCCCTGCTCCTCTTCCCTCCCCTTCCTCCTCCTCTTCATACTCTCTGTAATTTTTTATATGTAGTTGTGATTCTCAAATGTATTTCAACAGCTGGAGGAAGCACGCCAGCTCCACTGTTGTATTGAGAAAGAGTTCCGTCATCGGAATGAGGGGATGGCACAGGCAATGCAGAAGCAGCAGGAGCTGCTGGAACGCCTGAAGGAGGAGAGTGCGGCTAAAGATGGGCTGGTACTGGAGTTGCACACGGCAGAGGGTGAGTGGCACACTGTGTGACTAGGTGTGGCATCCTGCCTCGACCCTGCTAGGCATGGATGCAGATAATGACCTTCCTGTGGGAAGTGTGAGAAGCAGGGCCTTCACAGCAGAATGCCTAAGCAGACCTTGTCAGGGCGTGGTACCAGCTCTGCCCCTCAGAGACAGTTTTATTTGTAAGTTGTTCAGGGAACCCATGTTGGTGATGGGCCTGTTTGTGGCCTATACAGGGCCCCGGAATGACTGCTGTCACTTGGTGTGCTATAGAAGGCCCTGGAATGACTGCTGTGAGTCAGTGTCACAGGAGTATCGTTGGCATGCCATCTCTCAGCCATCAGGTGGTGCCTTGCTCTGCCCTGGCCATTCTGTCACACGAATGCTGTTCGGCACTACTGCACAGATGAATGGGCTCCCTGTTGCGTAGTTCTCGTCAGGGATGAGGCCTTGTGTGGAGAAGCAGCCTCCTTCCCTGAGGGTTATTCACCCCAGCATCCTCACCAGGAGGGACCTGCTCTGACCTTCCAGTACAAGCCACATCAATGTTTTGTCCAGGGCCCCCAGAGGTCTCTGTCATCCTTGCCCATGGGTTGGCGTGCCTCGCTGCACTTGGCCTGTCTTTTAGGTCTCCTGGAAGGCTTCAAGGTGGAGAAAGCCGATCTGCAGGAGGCACTGGGCAGAAAGGAGGAGTCGGAACAGCAGCTGATCTTGGAGCTGGAGAGCCTGCGGGAGCAGCTGCAGCAAGCCGCCCGGGAGCTGGTTACTCTGAAGGAGGAAAATTCAGTCTTGTGGAACCAGAAGGAAACTTTGACTAATGAAGGAAAAGAAAGAGAAGCTGGTGAGAAATGTGGTCCTTGGAAGGCTGAATGGGATTGGGGTTGCAGCGGCTGATCCCCACTTGCATGGAAACCTGGCCTTTGCAGAGACAGAAATGCAGAAAAAGCAAGGAGGTGTGTCTGGAAGGTTCCGTAATTGTGTGGGATGTTTTATGGCAAGCGCAGGCCTCAGGAAGGACACCTGGGTATGATGCAGCATCCAGCTGTTGTGCGGTGGTCCAGAGGGAGGTGGTCTTCTTGGCTGACATTGCTAATGAGCTGTGCCTCTAGGGAAGGACATGCCATTAGGACAGCTGGCTAAATGTATCAAGGTCTGGAAAAGGAAATGTCTGGTGTTAGTTTTGTTAAGTAGGTCATCTGTGCCAGCTGGCCTGGGGTTGCTATAACAACGTTGCTGAGATAAACAGCTTAAATGAGGGAAAGTTTCTTCTTCTGGCTCATGGTCTTGGAGGTTTCAGACGTGAGTACTTGGCCTGCACGTGGGTTTTGGGCCTGCAGAGAAGCAGCCTGTGATAGTGGGAGTGTGTAACAGAGGAAGGCTGCTCACTTCACTGCAGTCAGGGAGGAAAGAGAGCGCTCTCCTTTTTATAGCAAAGCTCTCAGCCCCAAGCCCTTGGGCTGTGACTCTACCAAAGGATTCATCTACTGATGAGGCCAGAGCGTCAAATACAGCCTCTCCCAGAGGCCCCAACGCAGAGCACAGCTGTATTTGGGACCATGCCTGTCCATGTAGGAGCTTTTGAGGAAACATCAAAGATTTAAACCATCACATACTTTCATCAGATCTTTTTACTTCCTGGAGACGCAGGGTCTTACTGCGTTGCCCAGGCTAGCCTTTTAGCTGTCTTCCTATCTCAGAGTCCTGAGTGCTGGGATTATAGCATGCCACCATGTCCAGCCATTTATTTATTTATTTATTTATTTATTTATTTATTTATTTATTTTAGGTATTTTAGCTGTAAATGTTTAAAATGAAAATGGATTAAACAAGAAACTTATAGTGACTTAACAGGTTATTTTGGATTTGTCAGGAACACTTCTACTTCTGTGTGTGCCTTGCCCTCTGTGTCTTCTTTTCCCATACGTTTTCTCCATGCCTTTATTTTCAGTTTTCCTTTTGTGGGAAATAGCTGTGCCAGCGTGACCCTTGCGTCCCGGTCTCCTCCTTGATACCTGAGGCTGTAAGCATCGCTGCAGCCTGCTTCGCCGGGTGCTTTCCTCTGTCCCCATCATGTGTGTAAGCTGAGCTCGCTACTCGCGGTCCATTCAGTGAAGTGTCTTACTGTTTGTTAGGTCTCCTTTTCTGTTCTGGAACATTTCTCAAGGGCTGGCCCCTTCTTGCCACACCCTGTGTCCGAATCCTGTCCCTGGACACCTTGTGTTCTCTTACCCATGATGTAGCAGGTAGAGTCCCAAGTCCCAGAGGCCATGGACCGTTTGACAGCCTTGAGAAGTGGCCCACATGCCTACTCTGGGTTTCTCTGGGAATCTTTTGGGGCTGCCACTGCTCTTCCCCTTCTTCTTTGTCTCTGGCAGTCACCAGAGTGTGGCCTGATGTTCTGGGCAGCACTTTGCCTGGGTCGTGCCTATGTGTTCCAGACAGAGACCCAGCATGAGGTTGGGCCAGCACAAGGACATGTCTTTGGCCTTCTGCTCTCAGGAAATCTCTTCTCCATTGGGCTTTGTCACTGGCAAGCTCTTGCAACTTCTCTGGGGTTTCTGGGCTGGAACTCACTTGAAATAGGTTACCCAACCTTAGTTTTCGCTTGTTTCTTTACCCTTCCACCCGGGGGCGGTGGCTCTGCATTGGTTCCTATCCAGCCAGCCTCTCTCACGGCTGCACCTGTGGCTTCCCTGGCCACAGGCTGCCTGAGCTTACCTCAAGCCACCAGCGGTCCCAGGGCCCTTGAGGATTCCATGCTGCTTCATTTCTCTTGGGTATTTCTTTATTTCTTTAGGCGTATGTTGTGGCTGCTTTGCGGGTAGTCTCATCTTTCCCTGCTTTCTCTGAAATGAGCTCCTGAACTCCCTGGGTACTAGGCTTCACGCCCACTTGAGGGCAGCCAGTGGTGTCATGGCTGCTCAGCCCGCATGCTGCCGGAAAGCTGCTTGCTGGCTTTTGCTTACTCTCTGGTTCCGGGTGTGGGTCTGGCTTCCCTCTCTGTGATGCTTTCTTTCCCATTGTAGGTGCTCCCGTCCCTGCAGCACACAAGGATGCAGGTCTGTAAAGAGTGCGATCTGCATGATGTACTATATGTCTGCATCAGATCTTTCACCTTACTAAGAGGAAAAAATACTTCAGAGCGCTTGTGGCAAATTGTTGAATGATACTATAACCTTTAATAACTATTCATAAAAACTGGCAGAACTGTCCCATTTTAATGTTCCAGTGATATTTACACTTTCTCTGATGACTTCCACAATTGCAAGTCCTGTCTGTGCTGTTTTGGCAAGAATTGATGCCTTGTAACTGTTACGCTGTTTGTTGGGTCAGGTCCCTGTACAGCGTTCCTGGCACTGGGGAGGGGATGGGCCTGACTCTGGCTCTACACCCTGTTTGAGTTCCTATCAGGTCCCCTCTCGACAGCCCCACTCCTAAGCCATGGCCCCCCACTGAGGTGACATGGAACATGCTGTCATGAGGCGTTAAAGGGGCCTGTGTGTTTCTTCATGCCAAGATAGTGCCTGCTGGCCAAGCTTAAATCGTCTTCCTTAATGACAGTTTGTAAATGGTGTTGTTATAACTGCATGCTTGAGGACAGGTTACTATAACTGCTGACTTCCAAGCATGACATGTGTTGAGAATGTTACATTCATGGTAATAGTTTGTCAGGAAAGACTGAGTTTTGAGAGCTTGTGAAATGAAAGTAAGAATTTATGAAATTTGTCGGGATGGTTGCGCACGCCTTTAATCTTAACTCTTGGGAAGCAGAGGCAGGTGGATGTCTGAGCTCCAGGCCAGCCTGGTCTACAGAGTGGACACTCAGGGCTGCAGAAAAACCCTGCCTCAAAAAAAATTAATCAATTAATTAAATTCATATTTCTGCCTTTTGATAATCACTGAGGATTTGTCACTAGTGAACCTTTTGTTCCAGAGGCTTGCTGATCTGTAGTTTCACAATTTAGATGGGGCCCTGTATCAGTGCCTTACTTCATTTGCGTTGTTGAAGCCTTTGAGGATGAGTTATTATCTGTGTGTTTATTTTGTGGTACCAGTGATCAGATCTGGCACCTGCAGCATGGGCGACAAGCCCTCACCATCACCCCAGCTCTGGCCTGGGTAACTTGTAACCAGTAGAGACTGGTGTCTGGAGGCCAGCAAGTCCCAGGTGCTGGCAGGTGTGTGCCTCCAAAGCCACAGCCCTCTTTCAAGATGGTGCCTTGGATGCCTGTGGCACAAAGCTGAGGAGCCAAGAGAGGGACCCTCTCTTCCAAGAGGAAGAGAAACTCATCCGTGAGGGTAGTTATATCCCAGGGGCCCTCTCAGAGTGACTTCACATTGGCAATTAAGTTTGAACCTGGATTTTTCAGGGGACCAATGTGCAAACCCTAACTCTAGTTATTTAAACCAGCTTTTGGTTTAGTAATTGCTTTTTGTCTTCTCTGAGATCCATCACAGTCCTGACACTGCTCTCTGGAGCCGCTGGCTCCCCTACGCACTAAGCTGTCAGCAGGGTGAGGCTTTAACTCACGCTGGCTTCCGTGTTGGAGACCGCACATGCAGACAACAATTTCAGAATGTTATGGCATATCGCTGATTTGCCAGGACACACTTTTGGAGTGTGTGTGTGTGGGGGGGGGGGGCGATTGTGACAGGGTCTTCCTATGTAATCCTGGATGTCTTGGAATTCTATGTAGACCAGGCTAGCCTTGAACTTAGACACTTTCACCTACCTCTGCCTCCCAAGTGGTGGGATTAAAGGCTTGTACCACTACTCCTGGCTTTAGGGCACACTCATGTTAGGCATCAAATTTTAGCCCGTTTTAAACTAAAAGGTGTGAATTTTGTTTCCAGTAGTAAGTTGTACTTTCTGAGATCATCTTATAGAGTTGTGGGTGTGTGAGGGTGTGGGCTCAAAGCCTGTGGGGACACAGGCTGTCTCAGGCCTTCGTTGTCACAACTCTGCAGAGGGAAGGGTTTGGGAGAAGAGATGAGGCTTGGCATTTCCCCAGGGATCGTGCCAGAACCTCAGAGGGCAGCTGATATGATTGCTCTTTCCTGAGTAGTCCTCTGCCGTTCTGGTTTGGGGTCCCGTGAGCAGTCTGCCAGGGCCTGGCACTGACAAGTCACCGTTCATGTTTCACGAGCCCTCCTTGGTGCAGTCCATGCCATGAGGGAGGAGGACTCCATGTCTCTTTGCTTGGCATCCCCAGCACTGCAGAAGGAAGTGGAAGCTCTTACCAGAGACCAGTGGGAGGCCAGGAAGCAGTCTGAGAAGGACCGCGCCACCATGCTCTCCCAGATGCGAGTCTTGGAGTCGGAGTTGGAGGACCAACTTGTGCAGCACCGGGGCTGTGCCCAGTGGGCCGAGGAAGTGGTCACCCTGAAGCAGCAGCTGGCTGCCCTAGACAAGCATTTACGTAGCCAGAGGCAGTTCATGGACGTAAGAAGTTCTTTTGTTCACATCTCTAAAATGTCGTAGAGTAGGAATAGCTTCTTCTACACTGTCACGTTGCAGGCTGGCTGTGTAAGGCTTACTCAGATGAACGGCCTTGTCACCTTGACTGTGGTGGCTGCTTGCATCCTGCCTGCATTTTGTGAAGGCAATTCTAAGTGAATATTCTGGCATCTCCTAGAGCTTCATTTCCTCCTATGGTCTTTGGAGAAAACTCTGGCAGTCCAGCTGTGTGCTTGCTTCCTAGGAAGTGTTCGCAAGCCTATTTCTACAGAAGGCAAAGCCATCTCCATACTTACGTTGGCTTCTTACCCAACAGTTTCACAACGCTGTGACTTTGTAAGAGATCTCCTTTGCAGTTTATTGTTAGATTACTTCCCTGAGCCTCACTTTGAAAAATTGACCACGGCAAAGACAGGGGTGCTGTTACTAGGTCAGTGGACACGTGTGATATGCGGGTGGAGCCTCATTCCTCGGCTTTGTCACATGTCTCCTCCCCCCCAAAGTGTGGTCCTCACATGAGGCTTCTGGTTGTAGGAGCAGGCTGCTGAGCGCGAGCATGAGCGTGAAGAGTTCCAGCAGGAGATCCAGCGGCTGGAAGGGCAGCTCCGCCAGGCAGCCCGGCCACGGCCTCCCGGGCCCCTCGACAGCCAGGTAGGTCAGGCTGCTGAGTCCCGCATCTGTGGGTAACTGTCTACTGCAACATCTTAAAGCTTTGTTCTTCTTTACATTTTGCCTCCCGCGGATGTGGAAACAGCAGAGTGCACAGCTAGATGAGGAGGTAGGATGACGGCATCTCTCTGCTTTGGTCCCTTCTGTCCGCGGATGGCTTGCAGCTTCCTAGCACAGCTTTCTCTCACCCTGCATGGTGGTTTGGGGCTGTGCGCGCCCGCCCTGCTGCTTGCTCGCTCTTTGTGCTTTCATTTGGGGCTGTGGCGGTCTGCAACCCCTTGTCCCAGCTAGCTGTGGTTGATTTGATTAATGCTTTTTAAAAATTAAACTCATTTCAAGGAAAGAGTGGGTTCCCATGCAGTCGTGAGGAGTAGACCTGGGTCTCTGTTGAGCCAGAGTCCTGTTCTTCAGCCCTGTACTGAAGGGGTGCTGTGGGACCCTTTTCAGCCTCTCAGTACCACATGCCTCCTGATACCTTCCCTTAAGTTTGTTTCCATAGAATCACATGTTGAGTATAAAACAAGAACTGCAGCCGTTGAACCAGAAAGGACATTGACACATAACACATAATTCCCTTTGGGGATGACATTGAATACAATGGGTGGGTTTCAAGGCCATGATGGGGTCTCCAGGTGGGAGAGACAGCATCAGACAAGTGTATGGGGATGATATACAGAGACTAAGTGCTATGGGACTCCAGAGAGAGGGAGAGGCTTTCATTCAAATGCTGTAAGCGTGAGAATAGGGGCTGGAAAACGGCTTTTTCAGCAGCCACAAGTGCCGGCTGCTCCTCCAGAGGCCCCAGGTTCAGTTCCCAGCGTCCTTGAGACAGCTCACAACTAACCATCCATTACGGTTCCAGGGGAATCTGATGCCCTCTTCTGGCCTCCATGGGCACTGCATGCATGTGGTGCAAACATCCATACACTTGCAATATATAAATTAAAATTTTTTCTTTTTAATTTCTTTCCTTCCTTCCTTTCCTTCTGTCCTTCTTCATTCCTTCCTTTTTTTCTGTCTTTTTTCTTGAGAAATAGCCCTGGCTGTCCTGGAACCCACTAGCTTGCTTTGAACTCCCAGATTCACCTGCCTCTACCTCTGACTGCCTGCACCCCCCACCCCCCCTCGCTTCCTCTTTTTTCCTGCAACTCTTTTTTTAATCTTTTAAATGATTTTTATGTTATGTACATTGGTGTTTTACTTGCATGTGTATCTGAGTGAGGGTGTCAGATCCCCTGGAACTGGAGGTACAGACAGTTGTGAGTCACCATGTGGTTGCTAGGAATTGAACCTGGGTCGAGTAGCCAATGCTTTTAACTACTGTGCTATCCCTCCAGCCCCCTCTTTTTTTTTTTTAAATTTAAGAATGAAAATAAGATGTTGTACATTTGTAACTCCAGTTCCAGAGGATTCAACACCCTCTTTTGACCCAGGCACACACACCTGTGGTGTACTTACATACATACGGGGAAACCCTGCATATTCACATTTTTAAAAATCTGAAAAACTTAAAAAAAAAAAAAAAAAAAAAAAAGAGTGAGAATAAGCAGGTGGGGCGCTGTCCTGAGAGAGTGAGGTGAGTGGCTGAGCAGCCTAGTCTAGGCATCCAGAGTCCCCTGAACAGAGCAAAGACAGAACCGTGCAGTCCTGTAGGGGTGGCAGGATGCAGTTCAGGTGTCATAAATAGCGAGCTGTCGGGTCACAGCACTGCCTCCCCCCTGATGCTTCCAGGAAGAGCTGAAGGGAGGCGAGCCCTGATTCAGGCTGTGCATGTAGCATGAAGGTTCAGGCTCCTAGTCTATAACTGAAATTATGTGTTGCCTCTTAAGACTGGGTTTTTTTTCAGTCTTGTAGGTTCTTTTTATTTTAACTGCTGAAATAGTGTTCCATTCTTTTCTGTCAAAATAAGTTGTTTTACTAATGCATTTGGGGTCTCATTTTGTTCGGGGGTTGTGTGCTCTCCTCAGGAGAGAATGCGTTCTTCAACAGTCTGCTCTGATCTGCCTGCAGGTCTCACAGAGCACTGAGACTGGAAACAACACAGCACTTGCTAGCTGGTTTTGTTATTGGCTGCTTTATTTGGAAGATTTTTTTTTTTTTTTTTTTTTGGTTTTTGGAGACAGGATTTCTCTGTGCAGCCTTGGCTGTTCTGTCCTCACTTTGTAGACCAAGCTGGCCTTGAACTCACGGTGATCTGCCTGCCTCTGCCTCCCTAGTGCTGGGATTATAGGCGTGCGCCACTACCGAGCTGGAAGATTTTTTTTTTAAACTGTCTGTTCAGTTCCTTATACATTGGTTTTTATGTTTAGGTGGAATTGTTGCAAGAAAAATTGAGAGAAAAATTAGACGGGTTTAATGAATTGATCATAAAGAAAGATCTTGCAGATCAACAATTGTTAATCCAAGAAGAAGAAATTAAACGTCTTGAGGAGGCCAATATCAACATACAGAGGCAAATGGCCGAGCTCCAGGAAGAGCTGGAAAAGCGGAAAAAAACCATGGAAGAACTCAAAGTAAAGGTCTGTGTGTCCTAGTCGGGGTCAAGTACTAAGCTGGGTGTGGTGTAACATGGGTGTGTCATGTGGCTTTGTGGGTCGGGTCACACGCAGAGGTATGTACGGGCATGTGGCATGAGACTAAGGGAGGGATTTGTACTTTGGACCTTGTAGTAGGCCTGGACAGATGTCCCTAGTAGCTTCAGGGCAGCAGGCAGGTTTTGTCAAGATATAGCCATCTCGTTGCCTAGAATCAGTTCTCCCTCTCCCCTGCCCCCCCCCCTCTTTCTTTTCTAGTCAGGACTTTTCTAGTCAGGAGTTTTGGGGGGGTTGTCATCATAGGTTAAAAAGTTGCTTAGAAAGTAAGACCCAAAGAGAAATATTATTCAGTAGTCAGTAGCTTGAATGAGACCCCAATCCTGCCTGCAGGGTGGTCGTGGAGTTCTCGTCAGTTCGTCAGATATGAACTTTTTTCAGAAGTGCTCATGGGACCTTGGTCTCCACAGGAACTGGCACCTGCCTGTCACCACTCCTTGTGTTTGCTTTGTTGTTTTGTTGAATTCTCCTGTTTGACCTGCGCTTACAGGGTTCCTGCCCTCCTCCTGTCCTTCCCGTAGCTCAGGTCAGGGCTATTGTAATCTTATTCTTTGGCTTGAATTCACTGAACTTACTTGCTAGTAAGGGATAGGAAGTGCCCATTTGTCCTCACATCAGACCACTTCCTTGGCATTGTGTGCCAGCTGTTTTACTCCCTAACATTTTGAGAGCATTTATACCATGTAAATGTTCTCTAAAGCCTTTATAAAGAGAATTGCCGTATTCTGTGTGCATGTGTATTTTGCCCGCATGTGTACACAGACACACATGCCTTTGGAGGCCAGAACAGCACATTGGGTCCCCTGGAACTGGGATTATTGATAGTTGTGAGCTACCATATAGGTGCTGGGAATCGAACCTGGGTTCTCTGGAAGAACAGCCAGTGCTGTCAATTGCTGAACCATCTCCCATCTCTCCATTCCTCGAAGCCCTTTTCAGGCATCAATGTTTAGCATTTGGATATATTGTCCACATGTCTTATTCTTTTTTTTTTTTTTTTTTAAGATTTATTTATTTAGTATACAGTGTTCTGGCTGCATGTAATACCTGCCGGCCAGAAGAGGGCAGCAGATTTCATTGTAGATGGTTGTGGGCCATCATGTGGTTGCTGGAAATTGAACTCAGGACCTTTGGAAGAACAGGCAGTGCTCTTAACCTCTGAGCCATCTCTCCAGCCCACATGTCTTATTCTTGCCACTTTCCTTGTACTTTTAAGATTGGGTCTAGCCTATGGCCACTTACATACTCTGTTCAGTAATTACTAGGAATTTCTCACAGCAGAGTCGAGTCACGCCTCCTCTGGCTTTCTTCACCAGGGCAGCCTAGGATGAGCTCAGTGAGTTGTGCCCAGCACGTGTAGTCTGGAGGTGCACTGAGTACAGGTATGCCCAGGGAAGCACAGGTGTGTGCAACCTACCCAGTCTGCAGGAGACAGAACTATGGCTTAGATTTTTATGCTAATCGATTCTTTAAGCCTCCAACTCCTTAATTGTTTGCCTAAATAAACACCATTCCCACCCCCTGAAACAGGATAAAGAGGCCCTGAAGCAAGAACACACGAGCGACTCGCTGCTGACACCTGTGCCACAGGCCAGGCTGGGTGAGGCTGGGCCGCCTGTGCTTTCTCGGGGCAGCTCTTCTGGGGGTCCTGAAGCCCAACCAGAGGTGACAGAGAGGACACACCTGGAGCATGAGAATGAGGTGAGTAGCACGGGCTGTGTGGGACTGCCCAGCTGCAGTCCCATGTCCCCTTATGGCCCTGAGCACTTCTGCATAATGGTTCACCCTCCAAAACCAGGTAGCAGCATTGTGCCGACCAGATGTGTACTTTGTAACTTTATCAGTCATTATAGTACAGTAAGACCTACACTTAGTGCTTGGTAAATATGTTAAAGTATTAGATAATGCTCAGCACTTCTCTTAGATGAAAGGTTTTACACTTAAAAGAACAACTAGAAAAGATCAAAGATGACTTAGAATCTGGGTGTGGTGGCCAGGCCTTTAACCAAGTACTCCGGAGGTGGGCGGGCCTCTGAGTTCAAGGGCGCTCTGGTCTACCAGGCAGTTTCAGAGACAGCCAGGGCTACACAGACCCTGTGTGGGGGGAAAAAAAAATGAACAAACAGTTGAAAATAAGAATTAAAAACCTTCCCCACAGAAATGACTTAGTGAGGCTGAAGAAACACTGCAGCTGCATTTAAAGTTTGACACACAGAGTACATGCTGTGCCTTCCTCTCTGATTGTCTTAACAGTGAGGGCAGCTGAAGTCCGTTCAGTTGGTGCTGGTTTGTTTTTTTGTTTATTTTGGCCCTGGCTGGCCTTGAACTCAGAGATCTGCTTGCCTCTACCTATTGAATGCTGGGATTAAAGATGTATACGATCATACTTGGATTTCTGCTTTATCTTGTGATGGTTTTGATAAATTGTTTTTAAGAAGATGTATTTTTTATTGAAGTTGTCGGACTTGTTGGCATAAGGAAGTCTGTGATCTTTGATTAGTGACTCTGTGGCTACTCCTTTATTACTATCAATCTGTATTAATAGCCCTGCTTTCAGTCTTTTTTAATGTATGAGAAGAGAAAGTTACAATTTTTCATTCTCTGGACTTCCTGCATAGGGGTTTATCAACGTAGGGGTTCCTGTGCACTTAGGAGTGCACTGCTCAGGCCTAGAAGAGATGCGCTCCCTAGCCAGGTGTGATGACCCACACCTTTAATCCCAGCACTCCAGAGGCAGACGCTGGTGGATCTCTGTGAGTTCAAGGCCAGCCTGGTGTACACAAAAGTTCCAGGACGGCCAAGGCTGCTATACAGAGAAACCCTGTCTCAGGGTACGGGGGTGAGGTGGGGTGGGAGTGGGGGGAGAAGCTCCCAACTTGTGCATACATTTCCATAGTTCCCAACATGTTTATTTCAATAGGTCACTTCCAAATGTGAGTTTTACCAGGTTTATGCTTATAAGAGAGTGGTGACTTTTCAATATTTCTTTATATAATCGTGCCCTTTTTTTCTCCTTTAACCTCTTTTTTGTTTGTTTTGTTTTTGTTTTTTGAGACAGGGTCTCTCTGTGTAGCCTCGGCTGTCCTAGACTCACTTTGTATACCAGGCTGGCCTCGACCTCACAGGGATCCACCTGCCTCTGCCTCCTGAATGCTAGGATTAAAGGTGTGTGCCGCCATGCCCGGCCCCTCCTTTAACCTCTTTATACAGTGGACAGCCTGGTGACATTTCAGACACGGAGTCAGCTCACCTCCCAAGGGAACCATCACCTGCTGGTGGTGCACATGTCCATGTGCCGATGTTCTGTGACCACCAGGGACACTGACCTGATCTTGCCCTCACTGAGGGAAGTTTTGTCTTTTCTATTTTCTGAAAGTGATATCCAAGATTGGTGGTATTAATCTTTAAATGTAAAGTAGAATTTTGTTTGTTTTTGAGACAGGATCTTTCTATGTGATCCTGGCTGTCCTGGAGCTCACAGTGTAGACCAGGCTGGCCTTGAGTGACAGAGCTTTGCTCACCTCTGCCTAAAATTAAAGATGTGCACCACTGAGCTCAGCTGTGAAGGAGGATTTTTTCAGTGAAGCTGCCTGATTAACCTTCTTTATTGCTGTTTGATTGCATCTTCTTTACATTCCCTTATGTAACAAGTAAAATTAATGTCCTATTGAGAAATTTAGAGCCATTTTTCCTTGAGTTGTTGTGGGTTTTTTTTTTTTTTTTTTTTTTTGGTCTGCCCTATTTTCTCTTTGGTTAGTGTTCCAATTACAAATACAGTGCACATTTTCATAATGTGGATCATTTAAGCCATGCATATGTTTTGGGTTTTTTTTTTTTTTTTTTGCACGTGCTCAGCGTCATCCTTAAAGATCTTTTCGCTGGCCTGTGTGCAGCACACAGGAAAGGCGAGCAGAATGGAACTTTGTGCACTTTTCTGACCATGATAGGACGCCATGACCAAGCAATTTCCAGTATCAGAGGGTTAGAATTCATGACCATAATGACAGGGAATGTGGCACCACGCAGGCAGGCAGGAGCCACGCGGGCGGCAGGCAGGCTGCAGGCGGGGAGGCAGGAGGCAGGAGGCAGGCAGGCAGACAGGGAGGCAGGCAGGAGGCAGGGAGAAGGCAGGAAGGCAGGCAGGCATGGTACTAGAGCAGTCACTGAGAGTTTTTATCTTGACTCCCAAGCAGCAGACAGTGAGAGCTAACTGGGAGTGGCAGGGGCTTTTGAAACTTCAAAGTGCCCGCCCACAGTGATACATGCCCTCCAACAAGGTCCTAATCCTCACAAACAGTTGTACTAACTGGGGACCAGGTATTCAAACCAGAGACTGTGGTGGCCAGTCTCATTCAAACTCAGTCTTGTCTTCCGTGTCTTTCTGTCAGCTGTAGACATGATGTTCATGTGCAGCGTCTATGTGGTGAAAGACTGATACCATCCGAACCAAACCCCAAATCAGCAGGCATGGGGAGGTGGGGAGGCAGGAGTGGCTGGGGAACTAATTTTTTTGTTTGTTTGTTTTTGCTTTTTAAAGACAGGTCTCACTGTGTCAACCATGCTGGCCTCTACTTTCCAAGTCCTGGGCTTAGAGGTGTGCACCGGCCATACCCACTTGCTTTTGTTGTTGTTGTTGTTGTTGTTAGTATTATAGGCCTGGTTTGTATTTGAGTCTGAACTATGAGGTAGAGCTAGTGGGACCTTATGTTGTGTTGTTACAGGACCCTTGATATTTTGGACATGTCTGAAAACTGTTAGAACACAAATTGGTTAGAAATTTTTCTGCTTTTGCTTACTATATGCGATGGTATCTTCACAGAATGGAAGCCATACTGACATGTGTACCAATCCCAAGTTCCCAACTTACTGTTTGTTGTGGACTCAGGAAGCTATTTCATATCTAAGTTGTGTTAAAGTGACTAGGTTAACTAGCACAGCGTGAGTGCATCCTTTCATGCCTAGCCGAGGAGGTTCCTGTGGTCCAGAGAGCAGTACCGGAGCCTGGCTCCATGGCTGCAGCATCCATCACCCGGATGGCTGGAGGGATGGCAGAGGTGGTTCATTCCTGCTGAGCCTCTGGCCTGTTATCATCCGGATTGTCAGCATGACACGTGGGGTTCAGTGAGGCTTCAGGAAAATGAAACCAGCCAGTCAAAGGGTGATAGAGTAAGGCGTCTGTCTCGTTGGTGTAGGAGGAGGTGTGTCCATGTCACAAGTGGGCACAGAAGAATATAAGGCAGCACCCATCCTTGGCTGAAGAGCAATTAGGGTTAGAGTGTCTGAGTTTCGACACAGAGCTTTAGGCTGGGGAACACGGTGCGCTATGCTGGGATTTGTGGGCACCCTTCCTCTGTACCTGAAGAGTGTGCGCTGTGTTTGGATTTGAGCCATCTGAGGATGGTGTTGGTTTGTCGCTGTCTCTGCTATTTTCAGGTGTCAGGCCTCCTCACCTCTGTGCACTGCAAAGGGGAGGCTCTCAGGCTAATTCACATGTGACTACCTTATGACATGTGTTTCCTCCTCAGGTTGTTCACAGTAGAAACTCAGAGATAGACGAGCTCAAAGCCATCATCGAAAATCTGCGGGAGAACCAGGAGCAGCTGCAGAGGGACAAAGCGGAGGAAATCGAGCAGCTCCAGGAAGTCATCGAGAAGCTGCAGGGTGAGCTGAGCCTCATGGGGCCCACGGTGCATGAGCTCAGTGACCCTCAGGCTGGCAGTCTGCACAGCGAGCTGTCCTGCCTCCGGGCAGAGGGCCTGGGTGGACAGGCGCTGCGGAATGAGCTGGAAGCTGCGCAGGCAGCCAAGGAGGTCTTTGGGCAGCTTCTGGCTGACCAGGCCCAGGAGCACAGCCAAGCGCTGGAGGCATTGCAGCGGCGTCTACAGGATGCGGAGGACGCTGCTGCAAGGCACCTGGCTGAACTAGAACGCTGTGTGGCCCTCAAAGAGGCCGAGGCCGAAGGTATGGCCTCCCGGATCCAAGACTTTGAAGCCATCTTGAAGGCCAAGGAAGCAATCATTGTGCAGAGAGACCTGGAGATAGATACCATGAACAAGTGGAAAGTAAGCCATTCCCTCGAGCTGGAGGCCATCCTTCTGGCTCTGGCACACTTCCGGCACACTCTGGAACAGCAGACCCTTGCCACCCCAGGGGAGCCTTCTGAGCTCCGGCAGCTGCGGATGCAGTGCGCTCGCCTCAGTCACCAGCTGCAGGTGCTGTCCCGGCGCTTCCTCAGGTGCCAGGTGGAGTTGGACAAGCAGCAGGCTCTTGGAGCGTCTCCTGGCTGTGCCGATGCGCAGGCTAAACATGGTGATCGACTGGAGGAGGACAGTGTCAGCAGGGGGCTAGCCTTGGCTCCCCACAGCTCGGCCCCTCAGGTAGGTCCTGGCCATTGGGAGCTACAGTGGGCAGCCTTCTGTATCAGAGCTGGCAGTGTGCAGGGGCTGCTGGGGCCAGGCACGGGTGCTGGCTTGTTTTTTTTTTTTTTAACTCCACCTTCACCCACGCGGCTTCTGTCCTTTTAATTTTAGTGACTTCTTTTTATTCTGGACATTGGGCTCCTGTTGTCATTTAGTGGCCCCTGGCGGGCAGAGAAGAAAACCTGGAGTTCGGGGTCATCTGGGCTCAGTGGTTCCCCTAGTGAGTCCTACTGGGTGTCATTATTTTGTATAGCTTTAGGTTCATTAGCATTTTAAGTCACTTAATGATCCTATCCCATGAAAACTAGTGTAAGGTCATTTCATTTTGGAGCAGAGGGCCCTACCCAAGATGCCTTTTAAAGTTGTACCAGTCCGACTCTGAGTTGAACTTTAGGGGTTAGCTGTCCACCTGCTTCCGCCTGCTTCTGTTGCCAGCTGCTCCGGCCTCTCCTTCCCTACCACGGAATTCCTCCAACCTCAGTCCCCCAGATGTGCCTGCTGCCCAGCTATGGGTAGTGAGAGAGGCAGAAGCACCTCCCTTTAGTGTGTCTGCTTGCTGCGTAAGCGCTAGTGCGCCAGTGGTTCCAGGAGTGGCCAAGCTGCACCTGAGGCCCTGAGTAACCCAGCTGTAGCTTTAGAGTACAGTTCACAACCATGGGTCACCCGACCTCTTTGGGGGTGTCAAATGACCCTCTTCACAGGAGTCGCTTAAGACCATCGGAAAACAGATATTTACATTATGATTCATAACAGTAGCAAAATTACAGCGATGAGGCAGCAACAGAATAATTTTATGGCTGGGGGTCAGCAATATGAGATGTGTTAAAGGATCATAGCATTAGGAAGGTTGAGAATCAGTGCCATAGAAGCTCTCTGTGTTTCCTCTGGTCAAGGATAATCTACAGTCTGCCGACGTCCTGGTGACACTAAAAGATGCCAGCCTCTACAAGGCCGAAAGTGTGATGTCGGTGCTCGCTGCCTGCCAGAGGCGACTGGAAGCAGAGATGCTGTTAGTGAAAAACGCAGTGCACTTGAGCATGGAGGATGACGACGGGGCTCTTGAAAGGATGCAGGTGCGAGCGCTTATTAGCGGCACCGGTGCGGCTCGGGATAAGGTGGACTGTGCCTGCCCATCCTCAGTTGAGCTCAGCACTTGGGGCACGTCATGCCTGGGTTGCTTATCCAAGGTGGGCGTGTCCCAGGGAACACATCCACATAGTGGCGTCTCCTCTGAGTCCACAAACGCTGTTGTAGTGATAGTCCTTGTTCATTTGAAGTCTCTTATAAGCTTTTTGAAAGACACATGGGTCCTGAAGTCTGCGTGCATGTGTTTGGTTCATGTGATGATCAGATTGCCCCACCCACCTTCCGTCTGTGAAATTTTTACCATGTTTCATTTTCTTTCTTTCTTTTTTTCTTTCTTTCTTTCTTTCTTTTTTTCTTCTGAGACAGGGTTTCTCTGTGTAGCCTTGGCTGTCCTAGACTCACTTTGTAGACCAGGCTGGCGTCGAACTCACTTTGATCCACCTGCCTCTGCCTCCCAAGGGCTGGGATTAAAGGCGTGCGCCACCACGCCTGGCTCCATGTTTCATTTCCATTGTCCCTGCCCATATGTCTCTAACTTTGAAAGCCTTGAAATTTGGGTTGTTTTTGTTTTTTGTGGGTTTTTTAGCCGTGTTGTTTTTTTCCCTATATCTTTTGCTCTAAGAAAGGTCATTTTTACTCTGGGAAAGAAGGGTCCCTGGGGGAACGTTGGATTGTTTGAGGGTCAAGATTTAATGAGGAAGCAGGTGGCAGTGCTTTCCAGGCCCCATGCACCCAGCAGTCCTCGCCTCGCTTCTGCCCTAAGGTGGAGAGGCAGCTCCCTGTCCTGGGTGTGCGCTGTGTGTCACTCAGCAATATCTCTGTTGGAATAAGGTCCTCTTGGTGAGCGAGTACCTATGGCCCGCTGACTGACGCTTACAAAACAGGGCCTTGACTCCTTAGGCACTTGTGGGACTCAAAGGGCACTTAAAGCTGCTCGTTCTCAGTACAGGAGAGGTACTTGGAAACCTTGGAGACAGTGATGGCACCTCTGACGGGACTGTTGGGTACATCGCTAGAAGGCGGAGGGAGGCCTGGGACTCATAACCACTCCTGCATGTGTCACGTGCACATTTGGGTCTGAGAACGTGAAAGGCTTAGAGTTGCACTGTTGGCTGGATCCAGGCTCAGAGCTGGATCTGGACCTGGGCTGTGATTCTGAGAGGTGCTGTGTCCATCCCAGGAGTCCATTGAGCACTCTCAGGGAGCACATTGTGTAAAATGTCTCACCAGCGTGCGGCAACAGACTGTCCCCGTGCTTGTGGTAGCTTCATCTGTGTGCCTGTGAGAAGGCTCAGCCTATGGTACCACTAACAGTGCCAGGTGCCTGCTGACAGAAATCTCACATCCTTTATAGCAGTTACAGTTCTTTGTTTTCCAGTGTTTGGATAGAGAACCTTCTAGTCCCTTTTTTCTTTGAATCAAATCAAAACAAAACAAAAACCCAAAACCCCGAGTAAAGTCATCACAGACTTTGGTTATGAGACTTGTCATTAAGCGAAAAACAAAACCAAAAACCTTTATGCTTTAATTCTGTTTTTCATGACATTAAATAAGCTCGGCATCTTACCTGTCTGGAAGTTTTGTCATGGATCCTACCCATAGGTGCTCGCTTTCTGAAAACAGCTCAGGAACACTAGAGAAATAACTGTGAGGCGCCTTAAACCTCAGCTGCTTCTCTTTGCACATTCTTTTCCCTCATAGGCAAAGGAAAAGCAACTGGAAGATTGTCAGCTGGGCAACGCCAATCTCATAGTCCAGGTGAAACAGCTCCAGGAAAAACTGGACCACCTGGTGCATTCCATGGCCTTCCGGGACACCAGCATGGAAAATCCCAGATTACAGCAGCCAAACCTGTCAGAAAATGGTTCAAGTAATAACTGTCCTAATGGTGAAGAAAGTAAGGCACTGCCTCCTGATGATGTATTTAATATTGACAAAACTACATGGGATGTAATTGACGTTACTAAAAATCAGGATCTGTTGCTCCAAATTGAAATGCCAGATTTTGCCAGCCAAGACAAGCTAACATCACAAGGTGGACCTCTTTCCTCACAAACCAGTGTGCACAATGACCCCCTGTGCACTGAGGTGGCTGAACCCCAGAAGGACCCAGGGAGGGCCCTGGACCTGTCTTCCTGGAGTTCCCCCGAGGTCCTCCGGAAGGACTCAAGCCTCGAGCCCCAGCACAGCCTCCCCCTGACACCCGGCACTGGCACAGTGAGCCTACACAGCGTGGACACCTCCTCACTCGGCTGGACAGACCCACTGCTGCGGGCCGATGGGTCAGGGATGCTTTGTTACCCGGGCAAGTCAGCGCCAGGACAGGCCCCGCTGTGGGCAGCGGCTCCTTCGGTTGAGATCCACCATGTGGAGAGGACAGCTACGGTAGGTGTCTCCCCACACTCCCTGCTGCTGCATTTGTGGGTGGTCAGGGTTTTCGAAGGGGTGCATCACAGCAAGGCTATTGTTGGCTCACCTGACAGGAGGTGTCTCATAGTCGCTGAGGAGCCTGCTTTTCAGAAGAAATCAGTCCTCCAGCTGACTGTTGCAGGGATACCTAGATCACCTCACTCGTGTCGGAAACATGAGGGGCGGGTGCAATCCTCAGAACTTGACGTGGTGTGTCTTCATTGACGTTAACTCTTGAGTATCCGAGTCGTAGCTCTCATGTAACTTACAAAAGGACTCACTGTCTGAAGTGTTTTAGCTCTTGTGTGTGCGTGGGCATGTGGAGGTCAGAGGTCAATGTCCTGGGTTCTCCTGCCTCAGTTGCTCTCTACCTGTTTGGAGCTGGTGTCTTTCAGTGAACCAGAGCTTCCTGTTTGGGCAAGACTGGCAAGCCCCCAGGAATCTTCTTATCTGCACCTTCCAAGTGCTGGGATTGCAACTATGTACCACCCCACCCAGGTCTTTCTGTGGGTGCTGCAGGCAGGAACTCACTCTCTGCTGACTGAGCCATGGCCACGGCCCTAGGTTTATTTATAGCAGGAGTCCATGTGCCTCTACGTGGTTACGCATGTGATGCTGATTAGCCTAAGAACACTTCAACTGGTTTTTTACTTTAATTACATTTTTCTATTTTTTTTAAAGATTTATTTATTACATATACAATGTTCAGCTTACATGTACACCTGCACACCAGAAGAAGGCACCAGATCCCATTATAGATGGTTGTGAGCCACCATGTGGTTGCTGGGAATTGAACCCAGGACCTTTGAAAGAGCAGACAGTGCTCCTAACCGCTAAGCCATCTCTCCAGCCCCCCACATTTTTCTATTTTTGAGATTTTTTTTTTTTATGAAGATGCTTTTTGGGGATGCAGGTTATCTAAGACACCCATGCACTAACATTTATGCACAGGATTCAAGAATCTGAGATATTTTCAGATACTTGCAGGTATTATTATAGATATTTTTAAAAAGTTTTATGCAGTTAGTTTTTATATATTTGATGTGCATGTGTGTTTGTGTGTGGCACATGGAGGTCAGGGAACATCTTATGGGGAATGGTTTCCTCTTTTTATCACGTGGGTCCCGTAGTTTACACTTAGGCTGTCAAACTTGGCTGCAAGAGTCTTTACTCACCGAGCCCTTTCTCCATCCCTTAAAAATATTCCTGGTGCTGACTGAGTTGTCGGCCACATGTGTTCCAAGCCTATCCAGGGTATCTGTATGTTCTGAACGCTTTGAGCTGGGTTCTCTGTGCGATGCGGATCTACTCTGACCTCAGTAAGTTTCATCTGTTGTTATTTACTGTTTTGTGACCAAATAAAAATCTGCCTCTCTGTCTGAATAGGAGAAGGACGTTGAAGACTTCATCGTAACATCTTTTGATTCTCAAGAATCGTTAACATCCCCTTCTCATGAGTTAGCAAGAAGGAGTGATGGGAGTGGCAAAAGTGAGTCAGTCCTCTCTCTCCCTCCCTCCCTCCCTCCCCCACCTCTCGTGTGTGTGTGTGTGTGTGTGTGTGTGTGTGTGTATGTGTGTGTGTATGTGTGTGTGTGTGTGTGTGTGTGTGTGTGTGTGTGTGTGTGTGTGTGTATACGTTCAGAATAGTACAAAGGATCCACCATGTCCTCTCTGCTATGCAGATGCGCTGTCACCTACTTGTGCCCTGAATACGAGTTGCCAGCACGCTGCAGTTTGTCACCTAAGAATGTCATTGTGTTTTGTGCAGTCAGGGGCCCCACACCTGTACTTTATCTTATCTTTGGGTCGTAAACAAATTGTGCCCCTTGTCCCAATAGTTCCTGCACAGAAAAGACAGGAGAACAAGAACAAGGCAGGTCTTAGCTTTTCCTACCTCCCCAGCCTGAGATTAAAGGTGTACAGCACCAAACCCTGCTAACCACTGACATTTTCAAAGATCAGAAGTAGGAATTGTTCATGGGGTCTGACTTTTTCATGAGGTTGAACAAAGGCTGTGGTTTCATCCCATCGGGAGGCTCATGGGGTCAGTTTGGATCCCACGGGCCACAAGTTGTGTCAACTGGGTCTTCCTCTTCAGAGGGTGAGTGTCCCTTGAAAAGCTGTGGTGATCCGTGTTTCTGACCGACTGCCCTTGTCCTCCAGATTCCTTCATTAAAGATGCCGGGCCATACTGCGGTCTTCGCTATTTATAACTTCTTCTGTAATGGCCGTCTTGTTCCAAGGCAGTAAATGTGGCATGTTTCAAATCACTGGTGTCTTTTTCAAGAATCCGAAAGAATGAGATCATAATGAAATACAGTTCGTTGGGAATTTAATATTTGTAAAAGGCTAATTAATGCGCAGGAAATGTTTTATATTTCGGTTTCCATTTACTCAGCTGGAGCACATGGTTGAGCAGTTGAATGGCCTGTGCTGTGTTCCTAGGGGAACTTCCATTTTGTTCCCACTGACGAGGCTCAGCATTCCTTGGGGACATCTGTGTCTTCATATTTGATTTATTTTCCCATCATGCTTGCTATTTAAAATAGCATTTAGCCAGGCGTCATGACACTCACACCTTTAACCATAGTACTTGGGAGGCAGAGGCAGGCACGTTTCTATGAGTTAGAGATCCAGTCCCAAACAAAACAAAAATAAATAAAAAATAGTGGAGAGGTGAGGTGAGAGGGAGGGATGAGAGGAGAGGAGGGAAGGGAAATTGCGATTGTGATGTAAAATAAGTAAATTAATAAGAAATAAGAAAATATTATGGCATCTCAACGTAGCAGTGGATTCCCCTTGCTAACCCCTGGAGACCTGTACACATGTGTCCATCTCTGCGAGTGTTAGCATGCTAAGGCTGTGAGCTCCTGAGCGGCAGCTTTGGGATCCTTACCTCCTGCTTGAGAATGCACTGGTTTCCCTGTACGTGTTAACTAATTTTTCTAAGATTTCCTTTTGCTTGCTGCACTTGATGTCGTCCCAGCGTACTTTGGTGTTAATACCTCCATGCGTGTCTAAGAATATGGACTGACCTTCCTCAAAGTGGAGAGCATGTGCTCCCTGTGGGTCTGAGCTGCCGCCTCCCTATAGGCTGGGTGCTGGCAGGAGAATACCTTCCTTGCTGGACCTCACTGGCCAGCACGTTCCTGCAGGCTTTCCTGGGCTATTGCAGGTTATAGGGCCAAAAATCCAGCTTCTACGCTCCCGGGGCTGTGTCCAGTGCTGTCCCTGTCCCACCTCATGTCAAGTGAGACACATCCATCCCACTGCTCTCGCCTCCTCTAGGCTTGGTGCCCTGTTGTGGGTGTGAAGTCCCTCGGCCTTGGGTACAGTCTGGCTGCTCCTCAGTGCCTTCTGGGGTGTGGTTGCCAGTGGAGATGAACATGTGCATTTGTGTAAGGGGCCGAGATAACCCTGAGGTTCATGTTTAGGTCACAGACAGTTAACATCAGACGTGCAGAGTAAGCTTCTCCTTAGCTACTCGTTTTCCTCTGACTTGCGTTTTAGGGAATTTGTTTCCACCTTCGCCCGATGCTCACAGGTGTTGTATGTGGCATGAATTGCTGTAACTGTAGTTGGAAAGTAAGCACTGTGGCTTGAGCGTCTGACCCTGTGTGCCCCTAGGTGGTAGCCCTGGCATTGCTACAGTGATGACCGTAGGCTCAGGAGGACCCGAGACTCCCACCACTGGTCTCGCAGCTGCTGCTACTGTTCCTTTGTCTAGAAGGTCTGTCCAGTCCCCAGGAGCCATGAAGGAGAAGGAATCCCATGCAAAGCACACGAAGGTAAAGCCCCAGAGCTCTTGTCCACGTGCACTGGCGACCCACAGCGCCATGAAAAGCCTGTCCCTTCCTTGTTGGACAACCTACACCTGCCCCTTGCCAGATGATGAGCCTCACCCATTGGTGGGCCACACTTTTCCTGAGCCATCACGGAAGCGGAAGTCCTACCTGATGGCCCTTTTCTGTGGTGCTGTGCAGTCCCACAGCTGGTGGTGTCTCCCTAGGGAGGGGCCCTGAGCTTCTTGCTTGAGGGTCTCAGAACTGGCTTGTCCTCTGTGCAAGAATACTGTTGTCTTTAGAGGACAGGCAAAAGCTACTAGCTGCCGTTGAGCAGTTACGTCATTACATGACAAAGACATTGATATCAACATGGCTAGTTAAGTAGACAGTATCATCCAGTATGGTGTCCTAGTCAAATAAAAGAAGTGTCCCAAAACAGTGTTTTGTTTTGCAACAGGGTCTTATTGTGTAACCCAGCCTGGCCTCTAACTCAGCCTGCTTAGTGCTGAGATTATAGGGATGCGTCATCACTCTAACTATATTTCTTAAACATGGGTGTTTTGTCTTGATGTGGTTTGTGTACCACTGTGTGCCTCTTGTCCACAGTGTCCAGAAGAAGGTGTCAGAACCCCTGGAATTGAACTTGCAGATGGCTGTGCAGTGCAGGAATTGAACCTGTGTCTTCTAGAAAATCCACTAGCACATTTAACTGCTAAACCATCTCTAGCCCCACCAGCAAATAAAACAGCTTTAATGTTAAGAATTCGGAAATTATGTTTAAGATGAAACTTTATTTTATTCCTTTCAGAATGGAAACTGAGAGACTAGGAAATCACTCAGACATTCCATGCTAGCATGAGGGTCTGAGAGTCAGTTAACACTCACATTAACTTAGGCCAGGGCAACTTGTACCTGTAATCTTAGCAATGGGTCCTGAGTGACAGGGAGATGCCTGCACTACACAGACCTGCCAGTGTGGCTAAAGGCTCCTGATGTGATGAGCTCCAGGCTCAGAGAGATATTCTGTGTGGAAAAATAAGCCGAGGAGAGATGGAAGATTGTATTTGACATCAACCTCCAGTCTCCATGCACAATATGAGTGCATGCACAAGTGCGCGTGCATGCGCGCGCGCGCACATACACAGAACTCATATACATATGTATGAACATGCACATATTAGTCTCCATACACATATGTATGAGCATACACATAGAGTCTCCCTACACATATGTATGAGCATGCACAAATACACACACAGTCTCCATACACATGTATGCACACACACAAACACACACAGCTCATACACATGTATGAACACACACATACAGAGTCTACACATGCATATGTATGAGCACACAGATACACATACAGAGTCTATATATGCATATGTATGAGCACACAG
>OU015751.1:7960879-7973384 GCA_907169655.1 Acomys percivali
CATGACTTGCTCAGCGTACTTTCTTATAGATCCCTGACCCAGGGATGGCTCCACCCACAGTGGGCTGAGCCCTTCTCCATTGACTACTGATCGAGAGAAGGCCTTACCGCTGGGTCTCATGGAGGCATCTCTTCCACTGAGGCACCTTCCTCTTTGATGACTCTAGGTTGTGTTCTTAGTGTCTCTCCTAATTATATATGGTATAAAACACTGAAAAGAGGCTTTTAGTGTTTTCTGTTTAAGCCACCTAACAAGATAATGTGAGTGAGTCAAGGTGGTGGTAGTTCAGTGTGAGGAGGATGCTTTGGGCTGTCCTGTCCCCTTCCTCATGTGTGTTTTCCCTGTTGTAGGCATTGCTGCAGATGGTATTTGATGAGAGCCACCAGATACTGGCCTTGTCAGAGAGCCAAGATCTCCCTAGTGCACTGAGCAAGGGTGAACCACGTGACCCCCTGGATGGCTTCCCAAGGGACAAGCAGGCCCTTTTGGAGGTGACACCTGACAGAGGCGAGAAGGTAGGAAATTGCTGGTTCAATGAGTGAGAAGGAGCCAGGAGTAGTGGCTACATCAAGGCACTCTAGGACCTGCTCATAATGTGATAATGTGTCTTTGATGAGCAAGCTTGCTCCTGGCCGTAGCTCCAGGAAGCACAAAATACCCAGCAGGGTAGCCCCAGACAGCTCTGCGCCTGTCCAGACCGGAGCCCAGCAGGTGCAGCAGCAGGAAGAGATGGTTGCCCGGCGTGTTAGTTCTTTTCCTGTTGCTATGATACAGCACCATGACCGAGGCAACTTAGAGAAGGGACAGTTCATCTTGGCTTGTCCATCACGGTGGGCCGGCATGGCAGGAAGCAGCAGTCATGGTGGCAGGAACAGGACTCTCATCCCTGCCCCCAGTGACCACTTTCCAGTAAGACCAAACCACCTGCCCAGACAAAGCCATCACCTGGGGACCAAGTGTTGAAGTGCCTCAGACTGTGGGGGACACTTGTCACTCAAACCACCACAGCCAGGTTTCACTCCATCACTTTCACTAGTTCTGATACCAATGTTTAAAAAAGAAAAGACAAAATCATTTATCATGTGTTGCGTGTAGGGGGGTGTCACATCATGTGTGTCGATGTCAGAATGTGTGAGGGAGTTGGTTTTGTTCCTTCTACCATATGTTTGCTGGGAATTGAACTCAGGTCATCAGACTTGGCCACGTGAGACTTTTCGTGCTGAGCCATCTTGCTAGCCCCTGATATCAGTATTTTTTAATTTATTTCATGTGTATGGGTATTTTGTCTGCATGTATGTTTGTACACCACATGTGTACCTGGTGCCCACAGAGGCCTGGAGAAGGTGTCGGATCCAGTGGGACTGGGGTTATAGACAGTTGTGAACTTCCATGTGAGTCCTCTGGAAAAGCATCTCTCTAGCCACTAAGACCACTATTAAGATGATGATGATGATTTCAGAATTTCATTCATATTTTGATCAGTTCACTCCCATCCTTAACTCTTTTTTTTTCCCCCAGATTCATCCCACCTTTCTTCTTTATGCTCCCAACGTGTGTGTGTGTGTGTGTGTGTGTGTGTGTATCCTTCAAGACTAGTTCTGCCCAAATATTCTTGGATGTGTAGTTGTCTTAGTTAGGGTGGCTATTGTTGTGAAGAGACATCATGACATGGCAACTCTCATAAAGGAAAACAGTTCATAGGGGCTGCCTTACAGTTCAGAGGTTTATCTCATTATTGTCATGGCGGGAAGCATGGTGGCATGCAGGCAGACATGGTGCTGCAGAGGGAGCTGAGAGTTCTGACTCTGGCAGGAAGAGAGAGCCACTGGGCCTGGCTTGGACATTTGAAACCTCAAAGCCCACCCCTAGTGCCATACTTCCTCCAGCAAGGCCTCCTCCATGCCTACTCCAATGAAGGCCACACCTACTCCAACAAGGCACACCTACTCCAACAAGGCCATATATCCCAATCTTTTCAAGTAACAGCACTCCTTATAAGCCTATGGGGGCCGTTTTCACAACCACAGTGGTCTGCACTGATGAGTGTGCAGCCTACAGGAGTGCCCCTCTTCAGAACTGGTGTCAGCAGTTGGGTATTTGTCTCTCACTCCTGAGTCATGCTGGGCAGTTTATGCCTTCTCTTCAGTCAGCCTGGATTCTGCTGCGCTCCACCTACTCAGCTGCTGTGAGAAAACCACAGACTAAACAGTTTAAACTGCAGGTGCTAGTTCTGGCCTGTGTTTGAGATGAGACGGCGGCCTGCCTCTGGTGTACAGTTGCCACCTCCAGCAGCCAGTGCTCTTAGCTGTATAACCACAGTGCGGTTGGGTGCAGCCCCAGGGTGTGATCACGGTTAATCTTAGAGATAAACTATCTCTCACCTTGAGGATTGGGGCTGGCTGTGTGAATCTGTGGGGCACGTTCAGTTCTTAGCACTCACAGTGCACATTGGTGAGAGCACGGAGACTCTGATCCTGTGTGTGTGTGTGTGTGTGTGTGTGTGTTTAAAGCAGGCGCCTTGCATATGCTAGGCAAGCCTCCGCCACTGAGCCTGCACCCCAGCCCAGCACTGAGCCTCCTATTTGGCATTCCCAGGAACCTTTGGGAACACACCTTACATGGAGTGAGGAGTTTTTGCGGGCCATACAAGAAGTGTTTGCCAGGGAGCAGGAGAATGCCGAGCTATCCCCGAGACCCTATGGCTCTGACCTTGGAGGGCACAGCTCCCTGTTCAAGAGTCTGGAGACGGTACTTCATGAGCAGGTGAGAGACAGCCTCGAGTGTAGGCTTCGGTTTCCCACCTTCTGGAGAGAGGAAGAGAATCATGATTTAGCAAAGTTTGGGCTTACGTGTTTTTTCTAAACTTTGGAATGTGCTGACCACTGGCTGAGGAAACCCTGTGGAAAATCATGCTTCCATTTGTAGGCACTAATGTGCTTGGTGGGTCTTCTTCCCTGGGTCTTTCTCCCTTGGACATAACTGACAAAAGAACAGGCTCTTGGGCCTCTCCTGTATTGCCAAGCATACTACACGTGGGGCCAGAGGACATGAGTGTGGTAGGACACAAGGAATCCTGCTTATGTCATGCCCACAGATGAGAAGTCCAGACCTGACACTGAGGGGCTGATACAGCTGTATAGCATGCCCCGAGCCATGAGGAAAGGTGCTCAGAGGCAAGGCTATCAAACTTGGCACAACAGCAGGGGCCGTGCGTGTGTGAAAGGATTGACTGTGCAGGATGAGACGTGCCAGGCCTCTGCCTCTGAGGCTGGGTACTTGCCATCTCACAGCCCTGTCTGTCCCTCCGCACCCTGCAGGGAGACCTGCAGAAGGTCCAGGAACACCTTTGCCTGCCAGACAGGAGCAGCCTGCTGTCTGAGATCCAGGCTCTGCGCGCTCAGCTCCGCATGACACACCTCCAGAACCAGGAGAAGCTGCAGCAACTGTGTGCGGCGCTGACGAGCACGGAAGCCCGAGGAAGCCAGCGGGAGCACCAGCTTCGAAGACAAGGTGGGGGCCACTGCTCCTGTCACTTTACGCAGCGACCTTACACCTTTTCCCCACACCTGCCCTTGCTCGCCCTGTCTAGGAATCAATTAGACAAATGGGGTTGCCGGACCCTCAAATGCAAAGGCCCAGTGGCCCTGAGTGGGTGCAGTGTTTGGGACTCTGGGGATCTCTCAGTGGAATTCAGGATCTTTTATGTAGATTTACAGATTTAATAAATGTTGTTAGGGTTTTTATAGACATAGTGTCTATGAACAAATGGTGTATTGCTTTCTGGCCATTGTATTGATCAGGCCTTGGCATGACAAGCTCCTTCACATTCAGTTGTTTACAGTTTTGTGTGGGTCAGTGTCTCTGGGTCTGTTTAGCTTCTGTCACGTAATGACTCTTGCACTGGGTCATGTGCATGCGCTCAGTTTTGTCTGTGATGAGAGTCCTGCTCTGCAGTCTGGAGCCCTTTTTTGATTCTGATGTTGGCAAAGCACCAGCCTTGTAAGATCCAGACAGTGTCCCTTCTCCTGTGTTTTCAGACGGCTGTGCAGAACCAGCCTAGAATCTTCCTGAGGTTCTGGAGAATGTTTCAGTGAAGCCATGGGGGCCTTAGTTTCTCTCTGTGGCTGGTATTTAGTGTGTGAGGTTGGTGGTGCTGTAGGTCTCAGGGGCCTGCTCCGACCAGAGCACTACCTAAGAAAAAACAGGCTCAAAAGACAGAGGAACATGTCCCTGAGTGGCTGCTTTAGAGACAATGGCTTCCTGTCCACAGAGATACGCTTCCTCCCTCACAGGAACTCACCTGCACCAGATCCATGTCACCGTGGCTTGACTTAGCTGGTGTGGCACCCTTGGGGCTCTTGGCTAATGCCGTCTAATGTTTTCGTTTCTCGCAGTTGAACTGTTGGCGTACAAAGTCGAACAGGAGAAGTGCATAGCGAATGACTTACAGAAAACCTTGAGCAAAGAGCAAGAGAAGGCGAGCGATGTCCGGAAGCGCCTCATGGTGGAGCAGGGTGCAGTGCAGGATCTGAAGTCAGAGCTGCACGCCTGTAAGCAGGAGAACACGAGGCTGCTGGAGTCACTGGACAAGGTGCAGCAGGAAGTCCTGCGGCTCAGGTATGTGTCGCGGCTGTGGCTCTTCATCTGCTGAGAGTGACCCCTGCCTAGATGCTGGATGCCCCCTTTGCGCAGGGGCGGGGCGGGGTGGGGCAGGGTGGGGCTCAGCTCGTTGCTACCTGTTGTTCTCCACCCCCCCCCCCCAGAGCCGTGCTGGACGGGAAGGAGAGCGAGCTGAAGGCTGCGCTTGAGGAACTGGAGTGTGAGCGTGGGAAGGAGCGAGCCCTCCAGGCCCAGCAGGAGGAGCAGCGGCTGCGGCACCTGCAGCGGGAAGGCCAGAGCTCCAGGGCCTTGGAGGTGACCGCTTTTCTTACCCTCTTTTACGACAGGCAGCCCACTTGAAAGGAACTTAAGCCAAAACAAGGCTATGGTGTTTTATTTCTTGCATTTTTGAGATGATAACATAATTGCCTCGTTTCTCCTGTTCCCTTCCTGTGAAGCCCTCCCGTACATCTCAGTTTACTCTCTTTCAGATCCGTGGCCCAAATGCCACCTGCTCACTCTGTATAATGTTACCTGAATATATGTTACTAGGGCTGACCGGCTGATCTTGGATAGCCAGTTAATGTGCTCTTCCACGGGGAAGACTATTTTTCCTGCTCCCGGCATTCCTTAGTTGCCTGTACTTCTTTGTGTAGAGTTGAGACCTCCTCCTGGCCTTTCCCCATCCACTTTGGCATGTCTGTTGTTGTCCTTGCTTAGCGCACGGTTAGGCAGCCATGTTGATGAGGCTGTATCAGCGTAGCTTCTGAGATTGCTCGGAGACACAGTGTCACAGAAAATTCCCTGGTCTCTGGCTCCTGGAGTCTTTCTGCACCCTCTTACCCGACGTTTCCTGAGCCTTAGTTGTGGGAGTTGCTTCATAGACGTATCCGTTGGGACCGGGTTCCACAACCCTGCGTTTTGATTGGTTTTCTGTAATGGTCGCCATCTGTTGCAAATAGACGTTTCCTTGAGGGGCAAAGGCTGCACCTACCTGTGGGTATAAGACATACACTTAGAGCATAGTTGGGGTGTGGTAAAGTAGCTAGTGTAGACTCTCCTCCAAGATCCATGACTCCCCAGCCCTTGGAGTTGGGTAGGTTCCCAAACCAAGGCTTGGCTGCCCTCTTTTTGCCTGGGCCTTAAGTCCAATTAGAAGAAAGCTCTTGCGCACCACCAAGGTTTGTGTGGCACTCCTGTACCCTTCGAGTTACTGTGCCAAGCCGGTTGTCACTGTGGTTCATGGTCATCACAGCTGGCTGGACACTCAGTTGCTTCTCTCCTTCAGAAGCGTATGTGGTGCCTTCTGGCTTGATGAGAGCCAGTCCTCAAGGAGATATCAGGTCAACTCCAGCCCAGCCTCTGGTCTCTGGCCATGTGTCTGAAGGACAAGGTGTTTCGACAATAGGGACTTGGCATTGTCCCCTTGGGGAATGACCAAGAGCAACAGTCATAGCCTGTAATGGACTGCGAGTCTCTTGGACAACCCTGACTGTCTTAGTTGGGTCACTACTGCTGTGAGGTAACGCTACGAGCAAAAGCAAGTCGGGGAGGAAAGGGTTTATTTGGCTTACTCTTCCATATCACCATCAAAGGAAGCCATGGCAGAAACTCAAAGCAGGCAGGGACCTGGAGGTAGGAGCTGATGTGGAGGCCATAGAGGGTGCTGCTGTTAGCTTGCTTCTCATGGCTTGCTCAGCCTGCTTTCTTATAGCATCCAGGGCCACCAGCCCAGAGTGACACTGCCCATAGCAGACTGGGCCCTTCCTCACGCATCACTAAGGTAATGAATGCCCTGCAGCCCTGATCTGAGGAGAGAGTGTCTCAATTGAGGCTCCCTCCTCTCTGATGACTCTAGCTTGTGTCAAGGTGACACACAACCAGCCAGCACACTGACCAGCAGCTCAAAAGGGGGCTTCTCGTGCCTGGTGTTGGGGTTTTGTGAGGTAGTTGGTGGGTATTGGAGGGACTGTTGGCAACCAAATGAGAACATTTTATTCAAACTATGCATCTATCTTTATATACAGACTGACATGTATTACAGTGTCTTTCTTTTTTTTCTTTTCTTTTTTTTTGTGGGGGAGATAGTTAATAGCTTGTTTCCTTTTGACTTTTCCAGACCTCCTTACTGTTATTTTGCCTTTCTTCTCTATTTTTTTCCCTTCCCCTTCCCTAATTTAAGTCTCTTCCGAGGGCTGGAGAGATGGTTCAGTGCTTAAGAGCGGCACCTGCTCTTCAAGAGGTCCTGACTGAGTTCAATTCCCAGCAACCACATGGTGGCTCATAACCATCTATAATGAGATCTGCTGCCCTCTTCTGTAAAGTACTCATATACAATAAATAAAATAAATAAATTTTTAAAAAAGCCTCCTCCCTGCCAGGCAGTGTTGGTGGACCTCTGAGTTCAAGGCCAGCTTGGTCTACAGAGTGGGGTCCAGGGCAGCCAGGGCTACCCAAAGAGAAACTGTCTTGGAAAAAAACCACAAGAAATCCCCCTCCCTTTTCCATTTCCCCTATTGGATCGCTTGTACCCTGCTGTTCCTCTCTATTCTTCCCCCATCCCCATCCTGTGTGGTCCCCTTTTACTTTACTGCTTTCTGAAGTTACTCCTTGGTACCTGCTCACCTCTGGCTGTGTGGAGCTGGGAGCTTCATATGACAAGGGGCCTTTGATGGTTCTGTTCTGCTTACCTGACTTGATGATATGCATCCACGTACCCGCGCAGTTCATGATTTCATTTCTCTGTACAGCTGAAGAGCATCCCATAGTATATATGTACCACATTTTCCTTATCCGTTAGTCGGTTGATGGACATTTAGGCTGTGTCCACTTTCTAGCTATTGTTAATGGAGTAGCAGTGGTGGTGGCTGAACAAGTGTCTGTGGAGTAGGATTTTGAGTCATTTGGGCATAGGCCACAGAGTGGTGTAGCTGGGTCGCACGGTAGATGTATTTTTTAGCATTTGAGACTTTTCCCACACTGATTTTCCACAGTGGCTGGACCAGTTTTTCAAGTTGAGTTTATTGGGTTTCTCAATTCCATCTTTATTTCTGCTGTGCTTCTCCCTCCTTATTGAATTCTGTTCCACTCCTGCATCATCTTCGTCACTTCCATCAGCCTTAGGTTTGGGTTTTCCTAGGATTCACTCCAGCGTTGAATTGTGTCTTCCTTAAACTCTTTGAACTCTTTGAAGTTGATGGTTGTCTTTTGAAGTCTGTGAAGTCAGTTCCTCTAGGTAGTTCTCACCGGCAAGCATTCCTACAGGCCTGGTAGAGTTCAGAGAGAAGACACTGGCTGGATCTCTCATGTTGTTGCTATTCCTGTGATGGGGTGGGGCATGTGGACTTGTCCTGTTAGTCCTAAGTCTGACAAGGATAAAGCAGGTTGGGTCAGAAGAGAAGCTATGCAACCAGGTTGGGCCTAGAGGTTGGGGATGGCTCGGGTGATGTGAGGGCAGGTGGGCAGGTGGGCAGAGGGCTCTGGGCAGGTGTTCAGTTATAGCTCCTGGTCTAGTCCCAGAGCATGGGGCATGGCTGGCTGGGTGGAAAAGTTGGATGTGGTTGAAGGGATAAGGTCCTGTCAGAAGCCTAGAGATTGGTGGCTGTGCAGGGTGGTCAGACTAGTGCAAGGCGCTGGATGTGGGACCTGGGCTAATCTTGGCAGGGTGGGTAAGGTGAGTGAGTGAGGCAGTTATGGAAACTCACAGATCTAGATCTTCAAGAAGGCTGCGACTGATATGACTGGGTGGATAGTTTGGATTCAGAGCAGAAGGGACCTAGCAGGTAAGAGGGGTCCTGGCAGAATCCTAGATGTGGCTTGTGGCTCAGGCTGAGGTGGCCAGACAAAGGCAGGACACTGGATGTGAGGGACCTGTGCTATTTACCCGGCACGTTGGAAAGAAATGTGTATGGGGAGGCCGAGAGCCTCAGTGGCCTAGACCCTTGAGAACGTGTGAGATTTGTCTGGGTAGAGAGGATGTGGCATAGAAGATGGGTGGTGGCAGTTAAGGCAGCTCCTGGCAGAATCCTAGAGATAGCGTGCAGCCCAGGCGGGGGTGGCCAGACTAGACCAAGGCACAGGAATTTGGACCAAGGCTATAATATAAATGGTCAGCACACACCTTTAATCACAGCTCTCAGGAGGCAGAGGCAGGCTGATCTCTCTCAGTTCGTGGCCAGCCTGGTCTACAAAGAGAGTTCCAGGACAGCCAGGGCTATTACACAGAACAGCCCTGTATCAAAACAAAACAAAACAAAACAAAACAAAACAAAAAAACAAAAACAAAAAAAACAAAACCAAAAACCAAAAACCAGAGCCTGGAGAGATGGCTCAGTGGTTAAGAGCACTGGCTGCTCTTCCAAAGGTCCTGAGTTCAACTCCCAGCAACCACATGGTGGCTCACAACAATCTATAATGAGCTCTTCTGGTGAGCAGGTGTACATGCAGGCAAAACAATGTGTATATATAATAAATAAATCTTTTTTTTTTTTAAGTTAAAAAGAAAAGAAAAACCAAACCAAACAAACAAACAAAAATCTAGCAATGGCAAAGGTGGCCCTTCATGATTTATGGCAATGATAAACGGCCTTGCTCATTGTTCCCAGCGATAGTTCTTGAGCACTTTTTTTTTTCTTTCTGTGTAATTCTGGCTGTCCTGTACTCTATCAGAACTCACAGAGGTCCTCCTGGCTCTGCCCCCTGAGTGCTAAGTTTAAAAGCATGCACCACCATGCCTGGCTATTTACTTACTTTTCAAAGTGTTTTTTATTTAAATTTTGATGATTTTTTACAATATATTTTGATTAGATTTTCCCTCTTCCCCAAGATCATGTTCTTTCTCTTAAAACAAAAATATAAAAAAGCATGGAGTCCGATTTGATTAGTCAACTACTCATAAACACGAGGCCCGCCCTGGAGTGTGCCTGGGACACCCAGTGTCACACAGCCTCCCTGTGGTTCTCTGGGTGACGTGAGGTCCTCACACAGCAGCTGCGTGGTGAGCACGTGGCGTCCTGTAGCTCACAGCCTGCCGCCACAGTGTATGGCTTTAAACAGCACACCTCTTTGAACATCCTGGTGGTGTGGGGTTTCTAAAAAAGGGAGAGAGATGTGTGCATGTGCTTTCTCAGTATTGCTTCCACACAAGCATTTCACCCATGCAGTCCCATGCAGAGTCTTACCCGTAGGATAACTTTCAAAAGTTGTGATTTCTGGGTTAAAGAGTAAATAATGCCATCCAGATCCTTGCCCTCTCGGTATTCATCATTACTGCCTTGTTTTGTCCCCCCACGTAGGAGTTGAAAATATCTTTGGAGAAGCAGCGTGTTCAGAATAATCAACTGTGCGTTGCTTTAAAGCACGAGCGTGCGGCCAAGGACAACCTGCAGAAGGAGCTGCAGATTGAGGCCTCGCGCTGCGAAGCCCTGCTGGTGCAGGAGAAGGGCCAACGCTCCGAGCTGCAGAAGAGCCTGGAGGCCGAGAAGAGCCGCTCCCAGGAGCTTTCCGAGGCCCTGCAGCACGAGCGGCTGCTGACGGAGCAGCTGAGCCGCACCGAAACCTGTTCCCGCCAAGAGGCCCAGGTGCACCATGGCTTGCTGCGGAAGCTGAAAGCAGAGAAGGCTCGGGTGCTGGAACTGGAGAGCATGCTTGAAAAGGTGCAGAGGCAGGCTGCGCACACGCGCCAGCAGCTGGAGGCTCAGGCTCAGGAGCGCTGTGTGGAGCTCAGGAAGGAGAAGGAGGTAAGTGGCCACCTGCAGCCAGCCGTGCATGCCCTGACCACCACAAACAGGAGCCGGGATGCTGTCTGCAGAGAGGGAGGGAGACGGCAGCATAGTTACAGGTGGAATTAGAGCAAGAAGGACACGGGCATGCGAGGAGGATGGAGAGGCGGTCAAGCCGAGCAGATGTGGACAAGGAGAAGCTGGTGAGAGCGATCTGCCAGCGACCATAAGTCTGTCCCGGTCCTGAGTGACTGGTGGTCATGACAGTCCACGTGGACTTGTTCCCGGCCCCCCTTCTGTTCCTCTGTGCTCACACCACACTGTGGGGCTCACTCTAGCTTTCTAACAGGTTCTGAAGTCAAAAGTGTGATTGCTTTATTGTTCTAAGTATTGCCTGGTTCTTTGGACTCCCTGCAAGTCTTTGTGAATTCGAAAATGGCCTTTTTCATTCTTTTTAAATTTTATTTATTTTTTAAATTTTCACCACATTTTTAGGTTAGCCTAGAGAGTAATGAGTGTCATTATGGCAGTTTTCATACACACGTGTCATTAGATTCTGTTCTCATTCGCTCTCCTCTCTAAGTTCTCCCCAATGCTCTGTCCCTTTCTGCTTGGTTCCTTTCTTCCCAAAAATCAACACCCCAAACACACAGTCTGCTTTCATACCACAATATCATATTACACTTTTAGTTTCTTAGACTACACACTTACATATGTATTCATATATAAATTACATATATATTCATTATTCTTCATGGCTGCACCATTCTATTGTGTTTGTGGAAACACATTTCACTTATCCACTTATCTGTTGATGTATGTCCAGCCTGGCTCCATTTCCTGTGCTTGTGAAAAATGACATATTAATAATCATGGCTGTGCAGGTGTCTCTGTGGTAGACTAACTTGAAATACATGAGGCATAGACTCAGGAGTTACGGCTGGGCTAGCGTGTGCCTTAGATTTAGCTGTCTGAGCAGCCTCTGTACTGATTTCCCATCGTAGCTGCGCAAGCTCATATTGCCATGACGACTGGATAAGGCTTCCTCTTCCGGCATCCTGGCCAGTATTTGTTATTTATTTTCTTGCTAGCAGCCATTCTGATGGTGTTGGGGTAGAATCTCAGGGCAGTTTTAAATAGCACTTCCCTAATGACTTGGGATGTTCAAGTATTGTTAGCCATTTGAATTTCTGCTCTTAGAACCGTCTGTCCGGTCGATTAGACCATCTGCTGAGTGGGTGGTTTGGCTGTTAACTTTTTGCGGTTCTTTATTAGTTCTCGACATTAACTCCCTGTCTTATGTGTACTTAGCAAGCCCCTCCCCTCCCCATTCTGTAGCTGTTTTCTTCACACTGTTACGGTCTTTAATGAGTGGAAGTTTCTTTCCTATAATCTCATTGTTGATTCCTGGGACTGTTTCCTGTGCAGCTGCGGTCCTTTACCGAGTCCCTGCTTATCTCTGTATCGGGGAGTGTTTCACCTTTGTTTTCCACCAGCAGTTTCCAACTTTCAGGTTTCACACTAAGAAATTTTTGTTTTATTTTACTGTTTTACACTGATTTTTTGGTGTAGGGTGAGAGAAATGAACCCAGTTTAATTTTTTTTTTTTTACATGTGGAAATCCAGTTTTCGAGCACCGTTGCTAAAGAAAGGATATTTTTTCTCTGATACATGTCTTTGACATTTTGTCAAAGATTGGGCGGCTGTAGCAACGCGAGCGTGTTTCTGGGTGCTCTCTTACGCTCCGTCGGTCTGTATGTCTGTCTTTGTGCGCTTAGTATTCTGGCTGTAACTATGGCTCCAGCATTGTTCTTTCTACTAAGGATTGCCATAGCTATTTGTGTTCCCATATGAATTTTAGATTTTGTTTCCTAGTTGTATGAAGAACGTCGTTGGGATTTTGATGGGGATTGTATTCAATCTGTAGTCCATTTTCCACAACAGTAATTCTGTTAGTTTATAGAAAAAGTTTTTCCCCTCACAGTGTCCGCTTCGGTATCTTTCTTCATTGTCTTAAAGTTTTCATTGTAGAGGTCTTTGGGTTTTTGTTTGTTTGTTTTTTGTTTTGTTTCTGTATCCTGCCACTTTGCTGAAAGTGTTTATTAGGTCTAAGAGTTTTCTAGTGGAGTTTTTAGGGTCTTTTAAGTGTAGGAACAAATGGTCTGTAGATAATAATTCGACTTCTG
>OU015751.1:7973394-7992284 GCA_907169655.1 Acomys percivali
TGTGGAGGTGTGCTGGTGATGGGTGTGTGTGTGGAGGTGTGTTGGTGGTGTGTGTGTGTGTGGAGGTGTGTTGGTTGTCCTTCCTTTACAAGGCTTCTGGCCCTCAAACTCAGGTCATCAGACTAGTGTGGCAAGTGCTTTGCCCACTGAGCCATTTCACCAGCCCTAATCTTTTATTCCTCATTCTTATGACTGCCCTGGCTGAAACTGGCAGCCCAGTGTAGGTAGTCTGGGAGCACCAGCATCCTGACCTTTCTCCCCTCCATCTTCAGGGAAGAGCCAGCTTCCCTCTGTTGTGTGATGTTAGTTGTAACACTTGTAGGAAGTTGTAATCACTCCTGTGGAACTCCGTATTTATTTTTGTAGATGCACTTGGACAGAGGCAATTCTCTTTAATCCTTGATTAGTCAGTGTTTTAAAATCTGTTTTAAATTACACAACAGTACTAGGTTTAGGGAGTGGACGAGAGCATGCATAGCTCAGTGGGGAGTGTTTTATGGCTTGTGTTAGTTGTTGGTGTGCTTTCAGGCTTTTTTCACATCTGCAGGGTTTGTCTATACTTGGTGACAGAATATTAGTGATGGGTTTACACCAGACGATCCAGCCTTTTATTCCCGGCGTGAGTTCCACCTGGTCATGGTGAACAGTCCTGTTCATCGGCTGGATTCAGTTTGTGATTGCCTTGTTGAGAATGTTTGCATCTGTGTTGGGAAAGGCTACTGACCTGTGGTTTTCTTGCATCTTTGGTTTTAGAACAGAGTAACAATTCCCATGTGGGCCGGGTTGGGCTGCAAAGTGTTCTGCCTTTTACTTTACTTAATTTCCCCTGAACAGGGTCTCTCTGTATGGCCCTGGCTGTCCTGGACCTTACTGTTAGCACCAGGCTGGCCTCTGCCTCCAAAATGCCTGCTATTCCAGCACTTAGGAGGCTGAGGTAGGTAGATCAGGTGTTCAAAGCCAGCCTTGGAGATAGAGCAGGACCCCTGTTTTGTTTGTTTTTTGTGGGGGGTTCTTTTTGAGACAAGGTCTCACTATGTAGCCTTGGCTGGCCTGGAACTCCCTGTGAAGACTAGGCTGCCGTGAACTCAGAGATCCTAGCGAGGCGCTTTTGTTTTGTTTGTTTGTTTTGGCACAGGAGTGTAGAGCCCACAGCTTGTCTTAAGGAAGGAACTTCTATTTCTAAAAACAAAGCTGCAGGTTTCTAACTGTTCAGAAGACTAAATCACACTAACAACATGAAAGGCTTTCATGCATCTGTCAGAACAGGTTGGGAAATCATCATCACTCCGGTCGGACTCCATGTTTGTTGCCAAGTCTCTTGCCTTTCCCTGTGCCCAGCCCACAGAGTCCCTGAGCTGTCCTTCTCTGTGAACTAGTCTCTTTGAGACACTTCGTGTAAGTGGAACCTCACAGTGTGGCTCAGGTCTGACTCTGGGACTCCTCTCTGGCAAAGCAAGCTCATCTCCATGTTTCTGTCTCGGGCTCTTGTAATTCCACTCATACCTTTTCCATGGAGGGTCCTCTGGTACCACTGAGAATCCATCGTGGCTTTTCTGAGGCCTTTTGGCCTTCGCTGAGGCACCTCAGTTCCCCCTCACCTTACCTGGTGACTTGAGGCCACCTCCTTGTCAGGGACGATCCAGGGCCACTGGTTGCTTTTTGCCCTGTACCCAGTCTGAGGGCCAGCACCTCCACAGTACTGTGGCACCGCACAGATGAACTCACTCCCTCTTTATTTTTACTATTATTATTATTATTTATTTATTTTATTTATTTTTTTTTTGGTTTTTCGAGACAGGGTCTTTCTGTGTAGCCTTGGCTATCCTGGACCCGCTTTGTAGACCAGGCTGGCCTCAAACTCACAGCGATCCGCCTGCCTCTGCCTCCCAAGTGCTGGGATTAAAGGCGTGCGCCACCACCGCCCGGCCTCACTCCCTCTTTATAAGTCTAGGCTCCTGATCAGTCAGGTCAAGCCAAGAGGCCACACCAGGGTTACCCAGTGGCATGCATGATTTGCCATATGCATGTTGTTGTCACTGTATGGTGACGTGTGTGTTGGGATGTGCGTAGACGTTAAATGAAGTCCAGCCTGTGTCAGCCTCGCAGGGTCCTCTACAGGTTACCCCAAGGGCTTGCCTTGGACTTGGCTGAAACCTGAGATGAGACTCCAGTGTAGACTCTGCTGTGGGTGTTTGCCTGACCCGAGTTAATGGTGCTGGGTGGGTTCCTAGTCTGGATCTGGGTAGAGAACGTAGAACTTTCTTCAGAGGAGTTGTGGTTGGTCTTTGAGGGGTTTCCCTGTGAGGTGCTGCCTTACATTGCCGGCCTTTGGCCAGATAACTGTTTAGGACTTGCTTTATTTGTTTTGAGATGAGATCTTACTATGTTGCTCTGGTTGGCCATAGTTAGACCTACTACGTATATCCAGGCTAGCCATCAACTCCTTCTACCTCACAAGTGCTGGTTAGAGGCATGCCCTACTATGCCCACTGGCAGAGAGTTGTGTGTGTGTGTGTGTGTGTGTGTGTGTGTAACTGTAATGGTCCTTTTTTCATTGTGACAGCGAGAATTAGAATTACAGCACCAGCGTGACGAGCATAAAATTGAGCAGCTTCAGCAAATGGTGAGAGAGCGGAGGTGGAAAGAGGGGGTGCCTGGAGGGAGCGGCCCTGGCCGGGGCTCCCCACGCCTGGGTTCTCTGGAGCTGGAGCATTTCCAGGAACAGCAGCAGGAACTGGAGAAGAAACGGCAGCAGCTCCTGTATGCAGCCGGGCTCCTCACGAGCTTCACCAACCACACCGTGGGCAGGTATGCACACATATGTGATAATCAGTGGTCACCAGCACCCCACCCCCACCCAACTGGCAGGACACATCCCTGTAATTCCCACCCCAGGGAGGCAAGAGGACCACTGCTCATTCAAGACTGACATAATGAGTTCCAAGCCAACAAGCTCTGTATAGAATGACTGCTTAAGGGGGACAACATTAAGTGTTGGGCATATTTTATTTCAGGGCCATGTTTGTCTCCCATACAATTTCTCACTGCATGAGTTTGGTAATTAATGGGCATGGTCTTCTAAAGGATGCCAATAAGACCATATTTTTACATTCTAATGTTTAAAAAAAATCTTATTATTCATAGTTTCAAGTTGTGCTGAGATTGGTTTTTTAAATGCACCTAGATGTGCAGAGTCCAGGCCTGGATGACCCCTCCGCTTGTCCTCTTACGTTGTTTCTGCCCCCTCAGATGGGTGGTCATCTGGGACAGCTCCCTGTCTTCACTGAACAGCATGACCTCCAGGCATTCATTTAGGAAACTTAATATTTCCTATCACTATATGTATTTATTTTGTGCATGTGTGTCTGTGCAGGTGAGTGCATAGGGGTCAAAGGACAGCATGTATCAGTCTCTTGTCTCCTTCCACAAAGTGGAAGGTCAAACTCAGATGGCCCGGCTTGGCAGCAAGAAAACACTTTCATTATTATCAATCTGGCAGGAAGTGGTGGGATGTGGGGAAGTAGGCACTCAGACACCACTGCCAGCTCAGGTTTGAAGGTTTCTGAATTTCACAGGTGTGTGTGTCTGTCCCCCACTGCTCTGGTCAGAAATGCTCCCGGGGCCTACTGTCACAGACAGATTCTGAGTGAGGTGACTTCACCAACTCGGCAAATCACCAGTGCAGAAGATGACAGAGCAGAAGTCAGAGCTGGCCCCCTAGCTTTCTCAAGGGAAACGCTGCACAAATGCGTTGTTTTTGTGCCGTTAACAGAGACTTCTTGACTAGCTTACAACGGCAGTCATTCTGGGTATCCATTTGAAATGCCTGCTTATGTTCTTAGGACAATTAAAGATTGGACGTCATCAAATGAGAAGGCGGTGTCCTCCCTCATGCGCACTCTGGAGGAACTGAAGTCTGAACTGAGCACGCCTAGCTCCTCTCAGGTACAGCCGGCCTCTCCCGTGCTGCACGCCTACTCTATCCAGACAGTGGGCTGAAACTAAGCCAATAGCACACGCTGTCTTCTGGGGCATCGGCACAGGATGTCATGGCTTCTTTGTAGCTTGTTTCTTAGCCAGCCATTCCTTCCTCCACTGTTGTGTGGGCAACCGGGCGACTGTCTGCCCTGTGCGTCCTGGTGTCCTGGAGTACACTATGTACTGTGCCCTACATCTTAGCACCTAATTCTGACATCTTGGGCTCTTAACTGTACCATTTGTACATACTGTGTGACTAGCTACACTTGTGCCCACTGTGCACGGCCCAGGTGCACCTGAGTGCTAGAGACTGTATAGAAGGCAGTGGGTTCGTCTGCTGGAGACAGATGCCTGGGCAGTGGGACACCTGCTCACAGCCCAGCCTGCTCTGGTCTGCTCCTGCGTAGAGCTGAAATGAAGTTGCAGATCTCCTTGGGAAGTTCAGAGCTCCCTGAGGGTTGCTCACATGTCCCGGATGTCCTAGATGTTAACATTGTTGCTGACCAATGTCCTGTGGTAGTTAATGGATTGTAGCATGGTATCTGGTAACAGAGAAGACGGACCACTTACTGTTATCCACCCCACTCTCCACTCAGCAAGTGTGATATGACCCGTCCCTCTTGTCTGTGTCCAAGTTCTAAAATTCCTCCGTATAGGACTTAAAGGTTCCAATTGTCAGTGCACAGGCATGTTATAAGTAAGTGTGACCCCTCAGGATGAACAGCAGTATTCCTTATTTAATTCACCACCTCAGAATGGAACTCTAGAAGTACTCAAATCAGGATTACACTATAACAGACCTTTATCACTTTATGTACCAGAATATTTAGTCTAGTTTTGCGTGGCCCATTGGATAAAAGACAGAAAAAGAAATGTGATTTGGCGATATTGTTTCTTATCCCATATGGCTTTGCCAGCCCCACAGGCCAACTATCAAACTCCAAACCTTCCTAGCATTGTAGTCCTTAAAGCAATGAGTAATAAATAATAAAACACAAAATTCTTATAAATCCGTTTACTCCTTTTCAAGAAGAAAACAGCCGCAGAACTGCAAATCCAGCTCATGAATGAACTGCGGAGAGTCAACGACGCTCTGAGCACAGAGGCCCAGGAGAAAGCCGAGCTGCGCAGGACCGTCTCCCGGCTGGAGAAGACCCTGAAGCACCACACGCAGAAGGGCTGCGTTCTCAGCGTGCGTACCTCTGCCCCTTCCTGGCATAGCACCTGCCCACTGGCTCTATACCACAGCCCTGGGTGGCTTCAAACTCCCGCAACAACTGCGGCTGACCTTGAACTTCTGACCCTTCTCTCAATATTCCAAGTGCAGGGCGTACAGTAATGTGCCATCGTGTCCAGTGTCCAGTGTTTTGGGGTGTGTGTGTGTGTGTGTGTGTGCACGCACGCCTCACTCAGGCTGGGGCCAGAAGTGTCTTCCTCACTTGCTCTCCATCTTATCTTTTGAAGCTAAGTCCCTCATCGAGCCTGGAGCCCATGGTTCAGGTAGACAGCCTGGCCAGCATGACCCAGACACCCTCCGGGCTCTCCCTCCCCGGCGCTGGGATTGCAGATGTGCACTGCTATGCTGGTTTCCACTCAGGTCCTCCTGTTTGTAGCAAGCCCTTTACCCACCTGAGTCTAGTCAACTACCCAGCACTTTGGTGTTTGATATCGGAGCATCAAATTTTCTACTTCAGGTACACACATGCAGTGTCCCATGTAGTCCTGGTGACTACATAGCATCTGTATACGCTCCGAAAAGGAAACTTAGATTGAGACTGCAATAACTGATCGGCTTCTGGTTTCATTTGACTCCGTGCTAATGATGCGGTTACTGTTGGGTTTGGGGGTGTTTGTTTGTTTGTTTTGTTTTGTTTTCTGTTTAAGGTTTTCTAGCTGGTGATTTACATCTTCATAATGAAAACTTAAAAAAAAAATTTATATGTAGTAAAGTTGCAGTTTTGCTATAATACCATACAAGTTTTCACCCATGCATGGAATTTGTGTTATCTTTGTGACAGCCACAATAGCAAGATGCAGGCCAAGGCCAGCCCTCAAAGGAACAAGGCCACCTGGTCCACTCCGGAGCCAGCAGGCCCTGACCTCAGGCCTTCTTAAGCATGTCAGGGACACCAGAGTGTGTCACTTTGCGATTGGGTCTCTCTCACGGCTCTCCCTGCCGAGCGTTTGTGGAACGGGTGGTCTACCGATGCACACATGAACCGTCCTCAGCTCTGACTCCTACAGGTACTGAGGCTGTACTTGAATAGCATTATGTAGACAGCTTTCATTTCTCTGTTAAAATAATACCCAGGGGTGAACTTGCCATTCCTCAGCAGCACTGTGTTGCTCACCTTTCAAGGAAGTGAAGGCTCTAGTGGTCTGAATTTTATGATCTAGGTTTCCTGTCTGGGCTAACACATATGACATGGTATCTCACTGTAGTTTCAGTGTCCCTGTTCTTGACGACTTAGTGTACCCTGTGTCTCTTCTGTCATCTGTGTATCTTTTCGGTGATGTGACTCTTACGCTTTTGTCTATTGTTTGAGTTGGACTTCGTTTTCTTGCTTGAGTGTTGAGCCTTATAGTTTAGGTATGACTGATGCAATGATTTTGAGTGGGGCAGGACCATTCTCAGGCCAGAAACTCAATTAACTTATCCAAAATGATACCCGAGTAGTGGCCGCCCTGTGTGTTGTCCAACACCAGTGAAGATTTAGGACACAGTTGCCAGAGTAAACAAAGTGACAGCAAGCTTTAAGAGAAAAAGAGGGAGAAATGTGAGAAATTAAGGAAATTGAAAGAAACTCTTGGGAGTAGGAGGGGTTCCCTAGAGAGAAAAGACCTCTAACCTTTTCGTCTATAAGTTTGTCTATAAGAGTAATAGCTGAAACTGGACAAGAAATCGGCTGAGCCAACAGCAGGCCCCCATGCTCCGTGTATGTCTCCTAGGCCTGACCAGGGAGGAGACAGTGTTCTCTTCATGTGCTCTCTACCCACTTAGGGGTCCTCAAACACTGAACCCCTTTTCCCTTGTCCATTTCCGGCTCTTACTTAATTTTGATCTTGACTGTGTGCTAGCTGTTTGTCACTAACTGTTCCCTCAACTTTGCAGATGTCTCAAGGGTCGCTAATTAAGTTAAAGTCTCCTCATTCTCAGAGCTACTAAGAAGTAGGTGTAATTGTTCCTACCGAATGCTTTGTCTACGGGGATGCTCTCGGGTCTCTTTCTTGAAGTAGATGGAGCCAGACGCCACCTTTACTTTATAATTTATTTATTATTTTAATGTGTATGGGTGTTTTGCCTGCATAAATGTCTGTGCACCACATGCATGCTTGGTGACCTTGGAAGCCAGAAGAAGTCATTAGGTCCCCAGCAACTGGAATCATGAACACTTGTGAGATGCCCAATGGGTGCTGGAAGTCCTTTGGAGAAACGGCTAGTAGCAGTGTTCTCAACTGCTGAACACGGCTCCGGCGCCCCGTACTTACAGTCTAACCTATTACAGTTTGCTACGTTAGAAGGTACATTAGTTCCGCAAAGAAGGGAGTTTCAGGGAGACCAGCTGAACCGTTTCTGTCTCTTTGTTTTGTTTTGTTTTGTTTTTCGAGACAGGTCTCTCTGTGTAGCCTTGGCTGTCCTAGACTCTCTTTGTAGACCAGGCTGGCCTCGAACTCACAGAGATCCACCTGCATCTGCCTCCCGAGTGCTGGGATTACAGGCATGTGCCACCATGCCTGGCCCCTTTCTGTCTCTTAACCTGCTGAATTTGGTTATCTTGTGCTTTGGCTTTTGGTTTTTTGAGGCAGGGTTTCTCTGTGTGTAGCCCTGGCTGTCCTGGACTCACTTTGTAGACAAGGCTGGCCTCGAACTCACAGAGATGCACCTGCCTCTGCCTCCTTGAGTGATGGATGGGATTACAGGCTTGTGCCACCACACCTGGCTCAGGCTTTTTCATTTTAACCCCTAATCTTTCTTATAATCCCAGTATCTCTTCTCATTGCAGCATATGTCAGCAACTTGCATTTTTCACTGTGGGCCCCTTTACCTTCCCACCTACAGAGAGCTAGCTACTGTCTCAGTTCCTTTCTCAGATATGTGAAATATTGTCTCCTGGTCTGTGCTGTATGCTTCTCAAAATGATCTCTTTTACAAAACAAAGGTTCCTGATTCTTGAATCCAGTATATTAATTTGTTCTTTCTTGAAAATTTTAGTTTTGAGTCTGTGATTTCACTCTGAGTTTGTTTCTGTTCGAGGATGTAGTCGCGTGTACGGAGCCCCTTGTTCTACGCACTGTGCTGAAAAGATTGGCCTTTCTCTGCTGGGTTGTCCTATCCTGAGTCAGTCAGAGATGAGGTCAGAGCGGCCCCAGGACAGAGCATTGTAATACCTGGAGGCTTAAGCCCTACTGAGCTATCACGGAGCTACTGATGGCAAATTGCATCTGACAACTCCCTTCCGAGATCAAGTGGACAGCCCCCTGTCAGTGAAGTGGCAGAGAACGAAGCATGCAAGCCCCTCTGCTGCAGTCAGGGCTGGAACAGGCGGAGGCCCACAAGGTCAGACTGTCCTAACTATGACCATATGGTGGACCTAGCTCCAGGCGAGGAATATGGTAGCGGGCACAGATCATGGCAACGTCATAGCAACCAGAACCTGATGGCTGCTCTTGGGTAAAAAGTGTCCTGTTGTGCCATGCACGTTCATCCAGTCAAAGGCTACCATAGTTCGTGCAGAGCTCTGGATAGACAGACAGGCTCATTGGATTGCCCACTGAAAGAGGAAGAGCACGAAGACTGCCCTCAGCACCTGTCGTGGTTCAGGGTGCATGAGCTTCTGCCATAAGTAGGAAACGACCTCGCTTCTCAGGGCTTCAGCCCTGATCCTCAGCCTGTGACAGCCTCCCATCCTGCGGACTTCAGCTGCAGGCTGGGATACATCCCTGCTGCTGTCTCTGCCTCCACGATCCACTGCTTCTGAGACCTGGGGCTCCAGCCTCCAAGACCTTCTGCTGGTCTTCCAAATTCTGTTCATTTTCAAGTTGTTGGGCAGTTCTAGTTGTTATTAATTTCTCTAAAATTATGGACTCTTGCTTTAAAAAAAAAATTAGATTGCATTAGCTCTGTAGGTGAGAGTGTAAAGGGTTGCCTGAGACTATAAGATGCGATTATTTGGTAAAGTAATCTCACTGTTTCTCAAAAGATCTCTCAACAATTCCACTTTCAGGTATTTACCCAAGAGAAAAAAACCAGTACACAGAAGTTTGTTATATACATTAAAACGTATACATGAAACCTTATAATAATAGTCTTATCCAAAGGTAGAAAGATTCAAGTGTCCATCAGCTGATGAAGAGATACAGATGTATCAGAGCTAAGGATGTAGCTCAGTGACCATCTGCCTAGCTCATACGAGGTCCTATATGCAGGAGTTTTCCTGGAGAGACATGAACAAATTACTCAATCCTAGGTAGGGTACCAATTTTTGACAGGCCAGAGAGAAACAGTTCCATCCAAGTTCATCTTGGTGAGCCAGTGTGTTTGTTGGGGCTAGTTACGGGAGCATGGTGGGAGACAGCTCTACTGGCAGCGTAAGCTCCTCTCCTCAGCCACTGTTTACTGATTTTATAACGTTGGGAAGGAGCCTTGTTGATCTCGTAACTTTCTGAACTTTCTGAGCCTTCTAGGTTGTTTGAGCGTTTCTCCTCTATCTGGGAGAGAAAGCTTAAGTTTGGAAGAAATGGCTACACAAGATAATCTACCCTCTCTTCTTGCTCTTAAGTTTTTTCTGTCCCCTCTTCTCCCAGAGTGCCTTCTGCATTGGAGGGAGTAATATAGGTGTGTGTGTTTGTGTGTGTTTTCATTTTTTGTTTTGGACCACTATGCTACATCAAAAAACACTTATTCTTGGGAGCTTACAGTAGCCACTCACTCATGCCGGGGGGGGGGGGGGTTCCTTCATGATGGAGGCTGGCAGCAACAATCAGTGGGCATAAACATAAATGTTGGAGGGAGGTTGACAGGCACATCATATCTGTTTAATAAAATAGCACCTTCTCACTGGTGCTTTTGACCTCCCTAGCCACTGACTTTTGCCCTGACTTAGAGTACCAGATATGAGTGCCTTCTACAGGCCCTAAATCCAACTGGAAAGCAGTTGGTTGTACATATAACACTCAGGTCACTATTGTGCTAGCAAGTACATCTTGCTTGGCTTGTTGGTACCATGCAAGAGCGATAACTGGGCAGGACTATTAGCACATATGGTGTCTTCATGAATAGGGTGTCAACCATCTAGTTCTAGCATGCAACAAGTGAACAAGTGTAATGGCAACAGCCTAGCCCATGTGTGTCTCGGCTTCCTAGGCCAGCAGCTCATGGGGAAATAGCCCACCACTAGCAGTGGGATTTTCATTCAACAACTTCCTGGCTAAATGAGAGGTCCTTGTCTGTTCAAAACCACTAATGGCTATTTTTCCGTCTTTCTAAATATTTTCCCAAATCTGCACAGCAGTAAAAGTTAGCATTACATAACATACTTAACAAGAGGCAAGATCTCTGAAAGCCCGTGGCTGCCGATGCTAACTAAATGTCAGCTGGTCCCGGGGGGGAGGGGGGGGGCAAGGGACTGCTAAATGATGTCAGCATTAGCAGAGTCTGATATCGCCTGCAAGATCCATCACTTGACCAGTGATTTCATCAAAAAAGCAGTGTTTGGCAGAGTAGTGTCGAGGGCAGGCGCTCCCTTATTTGGTTCTGTCATTCTTCAGTGTGAATGTCTTGTCTGTGTCTCTCGTTACACTTCCTAGGATTTCCGGTGCGTTGCCAAGTAGGAATGGCCTTGGTCTGGCCAGCCTTGGTCCCTAGTAAGCCTTTCTCCGTTAAAAAGGGTGTTTGCTTTGGCTAGTTCCTCGAATGCCCTTTACTGGTTTTAAGAATGATCCTTTTGGTTTGTGTCTTTCCTTTAAAAAAATATTTCCCTTTTTGTATTTCTCGGTTTCACAACAGCAAGTTTCCACATGGCCTCTTAATATTCTTCTCTTTGTCCGGTTGTTTCTCCTGGACTTCCCCAGCACAACCATCCCCGCCCGACCTGTCTTCGCTGCATCCCCCTTCCTCCCAGCCTAACCCTTCCTACCCATAACACCTCCTGTACGTCCTCTTTACCTGCATCCCAGCCACTACCCACTGTGTTCTTCCTGATCTCCGTTTAACAAATAGCACCGAAGAGTTGGAGCTAGAAGCCACCCGTGAGAGAACACCCTGCGCCTGTCCTCTGGCCTGGGTTACCTCAGTTCCATCCAGTTCCCTGCAAATTTCACAACTTCACTTGTCTTTAAAGCTGAATAAAATGCCATTGTGTATCTATACCACGTTCTTTATCTGCTCATAGGTGGTTGGCCACTTGGCCATTTGCCAGCTGTTGTGACTAGAGCAGCAGTGAACATGGTGTGTTCACTACTACCTATATGCTACCTGTCTGTAATGTATGGATTCTTTGTGTATGTAAACCTCCACACCGATTTTAAAGTAGCCGCACTAGTGTCTGAGGGCTCCCATTCTCTCCTGCATCCACTCCAGTGTTTGCTGGTGTTGGTGTTCTCTGTGATAGTCACTCTGATTGGAGTGAGATGAGCCCTAAAGTCATTTCAATCTGCATTTCCCAATGGGCTAAGGACGTTGAACACTCAAGAAGTGTTTCCTAAGCCATTTCTATGTCTTCATTTGTGAATTCTTTGTTTAGTTCTTAGCCAGTGTTTTTGTTTTCTTGGTGTTTAGTTCTTTTGGGTCCTCTGCTCTAGACTCTAAGCTTCTTGGATCTGTAGCAGGCAGAGATGATTCTTTCATTCTGTGGGCTGCCTCTTCACTTGATTGGCACTTTGCTTTGTAATGCAGAAACTTTAATTTCATGAGATCCTCTTTGTCCGTTGTTTGTTTTCTTTTATTTTCCTGTGCTGCAGGGTGCTGGTCAGAAAAGCATCATCCATACCTAGGTGCTGAAATGTACGCCCTCCTTTTTCCTCTTGCAGCAGGTATAAAGCATCATGTCTTACGTAGAGCTCTGGTGCATTTGGAGTTGAGCTTTGGGCAAAGTGAGAGGTAGTGACTTAGTTTTATTCTTCTGCATATTGATATTATTTCAGACTACCCAATACCATTTGTTAAGATGCTGTCTTTTCTCCATTGTATACTTTTGGCATCCTTGTTTAAAAAAAAAAAAAATTCAAGTAGCTGTCATAGCTGTAATTGAATGGGCTTGTATCTGGGTTCTCGGCTCCATTCCATCAGAGTGTCTGGCTCGTCCCAGTGCGGCTGTTTACAGAAGTAATATGGCTTCCCAGTGAGAAATCAGGGAAGAAGGAAAAGCTCTTTATTGGCCCTTGTCCTGCTGGGGCTAAAGTTCAAAATGGAGCTGGCCTAGAATCCAAGATTTTACATACATTTTAGGCTTATGCAGTCCACAAATATAAACAGGCTGTCCTTAAATCTCTTTCACGCTCAGCTCAGGACCAGATTACACTTTGGAAAAAAAAAAAAAATGTAAACAGATAGGAGAGTGGCTGCTTAAGCAGATAGGAGGTTTACACAGAAGAGCTACTACATATAGCCAGAATCATTTCAAGTACACCAGTGTTGTTCCCTTTTCATATAGTTGCCCCGGTCATCCTGCCCACATGGCAGAATTATGTTTTTCCTCCAGAGCTGCCCTCTGGAGCCGTGACTTCTGTTACAGGAACGGGGCTAATAGCTGGTTGTATGTCAGGGCCACTTCCTTTGTCGGAAGACTGGCGCCTATTGGCGGGTTAATCCTGGTGAATAAACATTTGCCTCCTGGTATCCTAAATTTCTCTTATCTCCGACAGGCCTGGTCAGCACCCTGCTTACTTGTCTCTGGGGTATTTTGGAGGCAGCAGTCCTGTAGCTAAATTGTTCTCTGTATGACTTGACGTTTCCTAAGGAAATCTATTAGTCAGGCCTTTGTACTCTGCATCATCCAGCATCTTCTACATCACCGTGTTATTTCTATCCTGGTGATACTTCCTGCTGTGTGCTTCTTGCTCAAGATGGAGCTCGCTCTCTCCTGTGTCTGTGAAGAGTGACACTGGGATTTTGGTTCAAGTTACATTGACTTTGTAGATCGCGATAGGTAGGATGGCCAGTTTCACAAGAGAAAGAAAAAAAATGAAATAATAGGAGGAAGTCATGAGTACTTCTCAAGTATGGAGAGGATTTTTGTTGCAGATATAAGGGAGAAAGTGGGCAGAGGGAAGAGTCCAGGCGGGACACGGTCGGCAGACTAAACCAGACCTTGAGAGGAGAGGGAGGAGGAGCAAGAGAGGAGCCCGTGACTGAGAGGGCAGTGTAGCCAAAACGGCCGGCCCAATTCCATGTGGATCAGGCAGAGAAGAGGAGATGGATTTGGGTGGGACTGAGAGGGAGAGTTTTAGGGTACGAGGCAGGATGAGGAGTGCTGGGAGGAGCCACAGGTACTGAGTGAGACTTGGCCCAGGTTTGAGCTCTAACAAAGATATTAATTCTTTTGTTTGTTTGGTTGGTTTTGGTTTTTCAAGACAGGGTTTCTCTGTGTAGCCTTAGCTGTCCTGGACTCACTCTGTAGACCAGGCTGGTCTTGAACTCACAGCGATTCTCCTGCCTCAGCCTCCTCAGTGCTGAGATTAAAGGAGTGCGCCACCACACCCAGCTAAGATATTAATTCTTAAAATCCACAAACATGGAAGGTCTTCCCGTGTTCTGATGTGTTAGGTCTCAAGTCCACGATGGTCAGAGAAAGATTTTGAGTATTTTTGTCCCCTTTAAGCCGACCCAGTGTTCTCCTGGTGAGTGTTTGTAGCCAGCTTGGGGAAGAGGCGTGTTCTACCCTGTCCATCCAGCACGTGTGCAGATAGTGCTGCCAAATTTGTCCACAGCCAAACGGGATTGATTCCTGCTTTGTTCTGCCAGTCACGGAGTCGTGGGTGTTTCTCTGTCTCCCTCTCTGTTGTGTCTGGGGTCCTTTGCTCTCAGGTCTCACTGGTAGATGGAGGTAAAGGAAAGTCTGTACTCATGGCATTGTGCCTGATCGCCCAGACCCGCCGTTGCTGGACGGAGGAACCAGGAAGTGCCAGGATGCTGATGGCAGCCTCAGTCCAGAGCCCTCTCCTGCTCCGCTCTGTGTGTCGTGAGGCTCCTGGTTTAGAGTGTCTTGTGGAACTTGCTGTGCCTCCTGAAAGTTACAGCTGCTTGACAGTGATGAAACCCGCTGAGCTTTTGTGGGCGCTGGCCACAGTTAGTGGCGGCACCTGGTAATGAAGGCTGGCACAGGCGAGGAGATGCTTCGTCTATTCCTTCTTCATGGTCAAGGTGACTTGCTTTGCCAGAGCAGTTCTTTCCAGCAGTGACTCTGACAGTTCCCACAGAGCAGGCTGCCTTTCCCTTTTCCTAATGGGGCCCGCCTTGGCCCCTGACTGTCTTCCTGGCGAGCCATGTGTTGATGGCCATGGTTTTGATTCCTGTCCCCAGCTGTTGGGCCAGGTCTGAGACATGGAGCCACCAAACATTCCTGGTTTGTTCTTATTAAAATGTTCCTTTTGTGCAGTGATAGTTCAGTAAATGAAAGATAGGTACCCTACAAGTGTTAACCTTATAAGATGACTTGAGCAGAGCTGAAAGGATGCCCAGTGTGACAAGGGGGCAGCACATGGCATGTGACCGCTGGCTAGTAATGCCTTCACTGGATCCTGGCCCTTGGGAGACAATTTCCCAGTTCCTACCCTTGTCTGTGGCAGGCTACCACCGTGGTAGTCCTCGGCCAGCTGTGGGAGAACTGAGGTGTGTGAGTATGACCTTTTCTTTCATATTGGCACAGTAGCTGTGTCGCCTCCTGCATTACTGTCTAACTCAGAATGTTCTTATCCACTTAGGAGATGGCTCAGTTAGCGAAGTGCTTGCTATGCAGGCATGAAACCCTGAGCTCCATCACCAGCCAGATAGGAGCCAGGTGAGGTGGCACACACCTGTAGTCCCAGCACTCAGGAGGCAGAGGCCAGCCAGATCAACACATCAAATTCCAGGCTATCAAGAGCTGCACAGTGAGATGGGTCTCAAAGCCAACCGACAGATAGGCAGATTATAGCAGCATATGCACTTGTAATCCCTGTGCTGAGGAAACAGAGACTAGTGGCTATCTGGGGCTAACTAGCCAACTAGCCTAGCCTGATTGGTTAAACCCCAGACCCCAGTAAGAGACTCCCTCCTTTAAAAATCCCAAGGAACAACACCTAAGGTTTATTTCTGACCCAAACCTGCAGGTACGAGCCTCTACCCTTCCCCCATGGAAAAGAAAAGCTCTGAGAGTTGCCAGCTATGGGTTTTGTTTTGTTTTGTTTTTACAGAGGCAAAGCAAGTCTCTACGGAAGCCAGATGGGCCAGTTTTGCAGAGTTGTCTACAACACTCAGACCCAGAGTGGCCCACGCAGACTATGAGTGGGGAAGCAAATATCTGCAATATCAAAGTAAGCCACGCAGGCTAGGGGTTCAGAGTGGACGCCATGTCTTAATCCAGGGCTGGTTCAAGGTTCTTGTTTGCTTGGTGTCTGTTGACGCATAGATCAAACATACTTCTTTCCGGGAGAAGACCCCGCTGCCCTAGCGGTCAGATGAGAAAGGAAGTCAGCATAAAGCTGTACACAGTTGTACACAGATAGCATGTTTGCTCTAACCCTGGAGTAAATGTGTCATGCTTAAGGCTTCAGGAGGCGGCTTCCATAGGCTAAGCAAGTCTTTGCTAGGGTTTGCTCCTGAGGGAAAAGTGCTTTTCAGGTTTGGATCCAGCTCTGTAGTTTCACACAGTTCTCCCTACCGCCCTGATCATCCATGGAACCAATGAGGCTATCCTGGCCCCTGAGAGGCAGTTTAGACGGTACTTGAGTGGAAATCCACTGGTCTTCGTGGGGCTCATTTGAGAGTGGTGTGGAGAAGTTTTTCCGCTCTAGACTTTTGTCTGATGGACAGGTGGCTTTTTAAGGGGGGAGGGGGCGATGTTAACAGATGGTGCATGGATGACCGATGACTGGAAAGTACAATCCAGTTTAGTTTTTTTTAATTTTGTCATGAGCAGCTGTACCTGTTCTGAGCAGAGGGGATGGGGAGTGGGCCTGCTTCCTGAATCTCTCTCTGTCTTCCTTATAGATGGAGAAGCTGTACCTGCACTATCTCAGGGCGGAGAGCTTTAGAAAAGCTCTGATTTATCAGAAGAAGTACCTCTTACTGCTCATTGGCGGCTTCCAGGATTCTGAACAGGAAACGCTCTCCATGATCGCTCACCTGGGGGTGTTCCCTTCCAAAGCAGACAAGAACATCACTACATCACGTCCTTTTACCAAGTTCCGCACTGCCGTTCGGGTAGTCATCGCAGTATTGAGGTAAACGCCCCACCTCCAAGCCAGTTGGCACTGCGCCTGTGTTGCCTAGGCGGTGGCTTTAGTCCTTAAAACTACAGTTTTCTCTTTCAATACCAATGGTACTCGTGACCTTAAAGAAAATATGACAGTTGTCTTTTAGAAGTCATGCTGTAACAAGGCGTGATGGCACACGCCTGTAATCCCAGCACGCAGGAGACAGAGGCAGGCAGATCTCTGTGAGTTCGAGGCCAGCCTGGTCTACAAAGCAAGTCTAGGACAGTCAAGGCTACACAGAGAAACCCTGTCTCAAAAAAAACAAACACAGAAAACAAAACAACAACAACAAAAAGAAGTCTGTTTGCTTAGTGCCCGGCTCTCAGAACGCGAACCCGCATGTCAGTCACAACCGTTCGTCACTCTAGTTCCTGGGCATCCCATTCCTTAGACCTCCATGCCAGCAGCATGCATGTGCTGCACATGCGTATGTCAGGCCAATATACTACAAATAAGTAAATGAACGAATTCATGTTGTCCTGGGTATGGTGGCACAGGCCTGTCATCCCAGCACTCAGGAGGCCGAGGGAGGATCAAAAGTTCTAGGCTAACCTGAACTCTGTTTGGGGGAGTTTCCCGAGCCTGGTGGTCATTTTTTTGGAATAATCTATAGTTTGTCACACCACAAAGAGGAAAGTTACAGTCATGCCACTTGTCAGGAGAGCCATGCTAAAAGGAGTGTCAAGCACCCGCGTAATGTCACCCTGCCTGCTACCTTCCTACGCTATTAGTTGACGGGCCTCTCTGGGTTAGTCAGAAGACGCAACCAGGCAGAAGCAATGCGTCTTCCCAGTTTCTGGTGGTGCAGACAGGCTTGAATTCTGGAGTGATAGGCTGCAGGTAAGCTGTGGTGGGTGGGGGTGAGCAGAACCAGCTGGCTGACGAGAGTGGGGCCAGAGTGTGTGTGGGGGGGGGACGCAGAGATTTCTTTAGAAAGGGGTAGAGCAGGAGAGCACAGCGAGCTCATTGGGAGCTTGTTCACCCACACAGTCGTCGTGGAGCCTGTCTCCTGTGGGCAGGGAGGGCGCGTGCTGGTGGTCTGGTCTCTTCCATTCCTGTTTCCGCTTGTCTTAAATGCATTTTGTCACCTTTCTGTGTAGGTTACGATTTTTGGTTAAGAAATGGCAAGAAGTGGATCGGAAAGGAGTGCTGGTACAAGGCAGAGGCCTCCGCCCAGGTGGGCCTCGAGGGTCCGTGCCTTTCCTGCTGCTTGTGGCATTTTCTTGAGCGTTTTGGTTTGGGGATGTAATAAAGCACAGTAAGAAAACTAGAAAGAAGCGGCAGCCGGTGCTGCCACCCTGGAGCACTGAGAACAGCATTGGCCAACGAAGGCCAGTCAGGGAGCGCGAGCTGAGCGGTGCTGCTGGAGTACTCTCCAGAGCCGGGCAGAGTTCTCCTGTATGCTGCTCTTCTTTCCTGTGTGCGTGCTCCTGGTTGTTTTTAGCTCAGTGGCACCATGTCTCTGCTGCCACCTACTCATAGGTGGTATGACAGTGGCTTCATGGGGAGCCAGTGATAAGAAAGGTACTTTGCTGGGTCTTTGTCTAGTGTCTATGGTTGGCAGATAGGAAAGTCCTTCCTACTGAGAGGACTTGGAAGGCCCAGGCCTTCTACCCTCTGGACCACTAAGCCACCACTGGCTGCCATCCTGTCAGGGCCTTCAGTTCAGGTGAGCAGGTATGGCATGCTTGCCCCTCCTTCCCTAAAGGCCTCCTGAAGGTTTGCTCAGCCCTGGGATGCCCATGTAGAGCTGGCAGTCAGGGCCCAGAGTCATCCAAGTAAAATGCAGGTCATCAAAACTTTAAAATACCACAACTTGATATACTTTGAAATCACCTTTCAGACTCTTAAAATTGTTGGGAATAGGCTTAAAACTTTGGTAGATAAACCACTCTATTAAAAGGTGCATTTCTTTTCCTAATGATTGATTGTTTGATCATTCTTGGGAAGGACATCGAATATCCCGCAGACAGCATTCTCCATCAGAAACCAGAGCGGCTCTGCCGACCCGAGACGTTTCCTCAGGCCACATCAAGGACTCTTGGCACAGACCCCGATCCATGGCCATCTCGCCGGGCAAGGAAAGGTTAGTTCGGGTGCTCCCGAATTTTCACCTAGAAATCATGCTGATGAGTTCCAGACTCCTATATGGCTGCCCAGATAAATGAGTTGGAAAATTCTGTCTTTGGCCTAGCTCACGGCAAGGCAGGGGACACAGCAGAGACTCCGCAAGAGCCTGGGGATCTCGTGCTATTCGGGAAGGGGCTAAGATCACCTGTGTGGCCCACACCTTTAATCCCAGCACTGGGAGGCAGAGGCAGGTGGATCTCTGAGTTCAAGGCCAGCCTGGACTACTACAGAATGGGTTCCAGGACAGCCAGGGCTCCACAGAGAAACCTGTCCCTGTGCCACACACACACACACACACACACACACACACACACACACACACACACACA
>OU015751.1:7998720-8033040 GCA_907169655.1 Acomys percivali
TCTCTCTCTCCTTTCCTATTTAGTGAATGGGGGAAGGAATAAAGGGTGGGGAAAAGAACCCACAAAGTCGCAAAGCTACATTACAGGAGCTCACGAGCATAGCATTTGGCTTTGTATCTAACACACACACACATGCACGCACACACATACCCAGACTATGAATTCCAGCTTGTCAGGCATGGTGGCACATAATCCTAGCACTCAGGAGGCAGAGGCAGGCAGATCCATGTGAGTTCCAAAGGGAAAAAAAAAAGAAAAAGAAAAAGAAAATAAATTCCAGGACAACACCAACCTTATCATATCCACCTTTGAATAATCTGGTTAACACCCCCTTGTCTGTTTTCCAATTCTTCATCTGTCAGTTGCTTTAGCACTCTATGAATTGGTTTATATGCTGGTCTGAGTCACTCAGCTCCGCCAGAGCATCTCCTACTTCATATAGGTCATGGTTTGGCCTGGGGTGCAGAAGGCTGCTAAGGTGCCTTACCAGCCCAGGGGTGCCCCTGGATTAACTTCCTCCTCTCCTGTGAGCTGGGCTTTAAATACCAAATCTCTCACTCTCAGTTCCCTTTGTAGTACCTGCGCCCTCTGTACTGCCTTCCAGCCCCTGAACTTCAGGTGGTAACCAAGTGTCCCGAATGGCCAAACCATGGGCCAAACCATGAGGATTTCTCTTCTATTTTCTCATATCATACATAATCTGTCTCAAAGGATAAGTAGTTACTCAATTCCTCCACTTTCATGCCACTCCTCTGACCCCCCTCTCCCCCTCCCTGTTTAAAGGTCCTCCCAACTCAAGCAGTTCAAATGCAGTCTACTCCTTATCCTGGCTTCACATATTGAGCTCTGCGGGATCATGGAGTCTTCCTCCGTATTAAAGGGTCAAGCATGTGGGGCGTGCTTTCTCGTTCCTACCTCGTTTTCCTTCTCTTCGCTCTCTGATTTTTCCTCTGGGTTCCAAACGTCTGGCTCCCAGTAGTTGCCCTTTAACACGGAGGTAATTTGTGTTGTCTCCCTTTTGGCATCCCCGGACATAAAGAGCACGCTCCCACCTCTATAATTATCTCTTATCCAGTTGCTGTAAAATCTTGTCTGGGCCACATCAAGATCGTGGCTACACCCCTGAGTGGAGGTTTCTAGAGAGAGGCCCTCAGGCTGTACGGCTGGCAGTGTCAGGCTGTTTCTTCTGCTGCTTCTCATGGTAGGAAGTGTGAGGTGTGGTAAGCTTTGTTACTTTAAGGGTGCCCTAGGACACCCCTGACCACTAGATCCCTTAAAAACAAGATACAGCAAGGCTTTGGGTTCGTGCAGGGTTTCTCTCCCCCTCTGAAACAACTGGGTGTCACTAGCCTCCAGCCCCTTCTTCATGTCGCTCACCTGACTGATTGTAAAGTCCTTCAAATGTGAAGGAGTTCATTCCCCGGGGATGGGGCCTCTTTGAGGATTCCTCATTTGACAGTGAACTCTATTGCCCAGTTTATATTCTCGTGTGCTGCAGTAGGCATCCTTAAAGTCCAGCCTGACGCAGACCTACCTCCTCAAGCTCCTACCAATGTGTGTGTGTGTGTGTGTGTGTGTGTGTGTGTGTGTGTGTTAGCTGTATGTTACGATTCATGGGTTGACCTGTACCTCCCACCCAACCAAAGGGGTATTCAAATCCTAATCTCAAGTACCTATGAATATGACCTTATTTGATTGTTTTTGTTTTGGTTTTTTTTTGTTTGTTTGTTTTTGTTTTTTGAGACAGGGTCTCTCTGTGTAGCCTTGGCTGTCCTGGACTCACTTTGTAGACCAAGATGGCCTTGAACTCACAGCTATACTCCTGCCCTCTGCCTCCCGAGTGCTGGGATTAAAGGCGTGCCGCCACCATGCCCGGCGAATATGACCTTATTTGAAATTGGGTCTTTGCAGATGGTCAGGTTAACATGAGCTAATTAGAGCGTTCTCATATCAGGTATGAATGGTGACTACTGACAATGGGACGCAATGGCACATAAGGTCACCGTTGTGAGTATACAGGCAGATGTATGTGGGGTAAAACATCCACAAGGCAAGAAACATCAAAGATCAGCAGCAGCCACTAGAGGCTGGGAGACCACCATGGAACAGACTGCCCTTTATGGGCCAGAAGGATCGAACTCTGTCTGACACCTTAGAATTCCAGCCTCCAGGATTCTCATACCATGCACGGCTGAGCTGGCTCAGTTTCCAGGACTTTGTTACTTTTGTGCTAGCAAATGAATGCACAGCCTTTTGGAGGGAGAGGTAAGACTACAGAGCCCCCCCCCCCACCTTATTATGTTTATCTGAATTATCCTGAGAAGTTACCATAATTCTGTGTCTGGTTTCCAGCATGTGGGTGTATTAGTAAAGTTTATCTGGAGGAACAGAACCAGTAGAATGTATACTGAAAAGGAATTTACCAGTATGGCTTATACAATACGACTGTTTGGACAGCCGAACAGTGGCCGTCTCTGTGCCGGGGAGACCAATCGCTGCCCAGTCCACGAAGTTGGATCCTCCAGTGCTGCTAACCTGGTGCTACAACAGTCTTAGCTGAAGGGCATCTGATACCCTTTTTGGTCTCCTTGGGCTCTGCCTGCAGGTATTACACAGATATATGTGCAGGAAAACCACACACACACACACACACACACAAAATAAGCCTTAAAAGTGATTGTTAAATGCTTTAAAACATTATTAAATGCTATTTAAAATATTGATTTTTTTTTGAGACAGGGTTTCTCTGTGTAGCCTTGGCTGTCCTGGACTCGCTTTGTAGACCAGCCTGGCCTCGAACTCACAGTGATCCACCTGCCTCTGCCTCCTGAGTGCTGGGATTAAAGGCGTGCACCACTGCACCCGGCTAAAATATTGATTTTTGTATCGAATTTTTAAGTATTTGTAAGCCGGGTTGTTTTTTTTTTTTTCCTCTTCTGTGAATAAGTAAGAATTCAGGTCTTTGAAGGACAAGTAGACCTTTCCCTTATGCCTGGCGGCCTGTGCAGCCCTGTCCTAGCAATCTACTGGAATGCCTTCAAGTCTGGCTGTTTTGCATAGCTCACAATCAATGTGAAAATACTCCAGGAGCAAGATAATCAACTGCAACTGAATCCAGGGTGCCTGCTCCAGGAAGCCTCGCTGGCTCCTGTCACCTCGCTGTGGTCACAGCTACTCCACACAGTCTGCAGCAGCCTTGAAAGACCAAATCCCAGTTGCCTTTTTCACAGATTTCCGAGAACTTCAGCAGGTATACTCACTCAAGATGACAAAGAACACTTCCTTAGGAAGAACCCAGTGACTGGAGAAATGTCAGCCCATCAGCCAGTTTTCACACAAAGCCTGTGACTGGTTCCTGTATTAGCCAGCCATCAGTGTAATTGACAGCCCCCCCCCCTTTTTTTTTTTGCAAACCACACATTCTGGCTGTTTAACCAGAATGGTCAGCTCAGGTTTTTAAGTCAGTTGGGGACACGTTTCTATGCTGTTTCTTGGGGATGTAATATTATGCCCACTAAAAGCCCCCAAATAGGATTTTCAATGAATGTAGAGGGGGGTGCTGGCTGATGTGGTAGTAGACAGTGGCAACACAGTGGCTAACAAGTGCTAGAAAGGTGTGTGTGTGGTGTGTGTGGTATGTATGTGTATGGTGTGTGTGTGTGTGTGTGTGTGTGTGTGTGGTGTATGTGTTTGTGTGGTGTGTATGGTATGTATGTGTATGGTGTGTGTGTGGTATGTGTGTGTGGTATGTGGTGTGTGTGTGTGTGTGTGTGTGTGTGTGGTATGTGGTGTGTGTATGGTATGTATGTATATAGTGTGTGTGTGGTATGTGTGTATGTGTGTGTGTGTTTGTGTAGTGTGTCAGGGCAAGATTGAGGAAAGCAGGCATCTGTGGCTGGAAGAGCTCCTGGGAGCTGCCTAGACTCAAAGGAAAAGAGTCTTGACACTCAAGGCTTGGAAACAACACTATTAGCTGTAAAGACCAAGGCTTAGACAGTTCTAACACTAGCTGGCTGTTGATGCTGACTGCCGCTGTTGCTATGGTGACTTCACTAGCTACTGGCCATAGCAACTGGAACCCAGAGCTTCAGACCTCTAACCCAGGCACCTAGGGCAATGCCTCAGGCTTTTAAAACCACTTCTCTGGGCTTGGAGCCCTCTGAGTCCGTCAGCCCAGCTTACAGATCTTCAGCAGTCTAGGGCCCAGAACTATTAACCTAGGACAAGCTGCAGAGGTGCCTATCTATCACATCAAAGCAGACCTGGCCTCCAGGTTCTCCCAGCATCCCTCAGTCCCTACCTCTTCCTGGAACTCTCCAGAAGCTGGGCTGCCCTTCCCCCAGGGGCTCTTTCCCTATATAATCCAGATATTTTGGTTACCCAGTCTCTCTTTTTGCTTCTGTTCTACCTTTGGCCTCCTGGCTGCCCCGCTTGGCTCCCCTTCCTTCCTTCCATAGCCCCAGGGCTATGACCACTCTCAGATGTGTCTGTCTCTGGGTATGCCCTCCCACATATTTATAATAAACTTCCTCCTCCACCACACCTAGGAGCATGTCCTTTCTTTTCATTTTTCTTTCTTCTTTCCCCCCCATTCAACTAGAAGGAATCTTACTTACCTACTGCCAACTGCCACTTGAGTGGAACTAAAGAGCCTTGGTTTTAACTTAAGTACTGCTTTTTAGACATTTAGTTTGTTTTCCTACCCTATTCAGTTAGGTGATGAGGTCTGCACCAGGATTCAACCCATGGCAAAGTCCGGATGGGCACCTACTCCAGGCTATCAGCTGGTCCTTGCACCATTTATACACGCCCCCGGCTCTGAGAATAGATCCTTCAAAAATTCCATAAGGTTCCCAACATGTCATATCTATGCGTCAACATCCCAAGGTCATCTCAAGGACTGAGACAGTGCTGGAGATCTTTCTTGGTCAATGTCAGAGTACTTCCAGGGTTTCTTGTGAAAAGCAATAAGCAATCACACTTCAAGGCCTGCGAAAAATGCAAGGAGTTTGCTGACACCATAGCAGGAACGCAAGGCTTCTGAGGAAGAGGCTGGAGAACCCAGAGGGTCACCTGGGCGACATTGAAGTCAGCTCACAAGGCGGGGTCGCGGGTACCCCTAGGCGCTTCTGTCCATCTTCCCCGCCCACAGCTCTTCTTGCGCCCCCAAGGGGGGAGTAAAGCTCCCAGTTTCTCCGGCTTGGCTTATTGGCCAATGGAAGCAAACCTTAAGAGTTGCTGGGCGGGGCCCATCCCGACGTACCCGCGCAAGCGTTGCCCCGCCCCCTGCCGCGCACGCGCATCTCCGGCGCGCTCCTGAGTTGGAGCCGCCCGCGCTCGCGCCCGTGTCTGTGCTGAGCAGCCCCGGCCGCGCCCCGCCCGCTGCCGGCTGCGGGCGGCCGCTGCGGGTCTGCAGGCCCCGGGTCCGGGGAACGCCTCAGCCACCGGCCATGGCCGACCGCGGATGCCCTCTGGAGGCCGCGCCGCTGCCCGCCGAGGTGCTCGAGAGCCTGGCGGAGCTGGAGTTGGAGCTGTCGGAAGGTGAGCGCAGCGGGATCCCCGCCGGGGACCCTCGCCCGACACCCTGCCCTGGGACACGCTCTTCGGGAGCGTCACCCCAGGAACCTGCGGGGTACCCTCGCCCAGGACCTCCGCCGGCCTCCTCTCGGCATCCCTGCTTGGAGAACTCGCGCCTCTGGGCCGCTCGCCCGGAGACCCTGCCAGCTTCTGCAGACTGGCGGGTGCCCGGCCTCCGAAGGACACCCCGAGGGACTGGCTTGGGAGGTGGGCCTAGGCGGACTCTTCCGAAAGGCCGTCTTAGTGCCCAAGCTGTGCTCTTGTGCTTTAGAAGCCTCAAGGCCATGGGTCTGTGCTTCCGAGACTCTGCTTTGCAGCCTGTCGGCGGGCAGGAAGCCTGGGATGCAGAAGCCGAGCTCCACCCCTGGGACTCCAGACTCCCTCCCGAGCCTCAGTTTCCTCACCTGTAAAAAAAAAAACGAGGCAACAGGAACAGTTGCTTTTGCGGATTATGAGGCTACAGCGCGTTAGTACAGTGCTCCTTTATGGAATTTCGATACATTTAATTTACACTTTTCGGGGGGGGGGGGGGGCGATGGCAAGCAAGGGCCATGGTGCGTGCGTGGGGAGGTCAGAGGTCAGTTTGCGGAGAGGTGGTTCCCTCCTTCCACCTAGTGGGTTCTGGGAATGAACTCAGGTTGCCAGATTAGAGGACAAGGGCCCGCCGAGCCATCTCATCATCAGCCCTCCACATGAAAAATTTAAAAGTTAAAAAGTCGAGTAAGTGGTTGTTAGAAACAGACTAGGGGAATAATAAGACTTCAGAGATGGTGAGTGGCACCCTTGACTTGGATGTTATACCTCCCAGGATGCCTGGAAAAAGAGTTCCATTCCCCATAAACCACCCCTCCTCACCCCAGCCATAGGGGGAAAGCATCTGTGCTTGTTAAATCTGCGTTTGAGACTTCAATGCATTTTGAACTTTTAGAATCTATTTTCCCATAATGTTATTCATTAATTTTGGATTGGTGCGCTTTGACGTTGGTTTAGTGAATTTTTGAGAATTCTTTCTTTTTATGTCTGTGGGTATTTTCTCTGCACGTCTGTCTGCACATCACACTAAAGCCTGGTGCCCCTGGAGGGCAGATCCACGTGGGTGATGGGAATCGAACCCAGGTCCTGTGGAAGAACTGCCAGTGCGTTTAACCACTGAGCCATCTCTCCAGTTAGCTCCGCTTTGAGAATTCTTGATTCTGTTTGGAGGCTTGGTTGGGAGTGATTGTGAAAAAGGTCTGTTGTGCTGGGTTTGATATGGCTCCTCAGGGAAAACTGCACAGTTGGAGTTTAGCTTTTCCGTGTCCGATGCGTTTTTTGCAGATTGCTCCTGATTGCTGCTCCAGAATTTCAATTCCTTGGTGTTACATTGTCTGAGTGCTTGCTAGGAGTTGATAGTTAACTAAATTATTTCCTCAGAGCAAAAACTTCATATAGAGATATATAGGGATATATATGTAACTAAGGAGCATAAGATGTGTGGCATCGGGGAGACTCTGAAAAAAAAAAATAGCCCAAGTGGAGAAAGGAGGCAGACAGCAAAGTGCTAATAAAGGATTGCAAAGTGCACTGGGGTTCGGTAATCATAGTTTCTTCCCCCTTCCTAGACTGGCACATTTCATCCTGCCAGCTAGGTGAGGTGGTTATCATGGCACAGTCACACTTGGCTCTGCTCACAGAGAACTTCACACCTTAATCTTGGATCCTACAGTTTGTGATTGCTGTCAGCACGTATGTAGCTTGCCCTGTTGGACTTAGGGATGCCTAGGAACACAGACTACGTTTTAGGCAAACTTACAGAGTTTTCCCGTAGAGGCTGGCATCTTGTTCAGTGTCAGCTGGGAAGTCACTGATTTATATAACCTGTCTAAACTTGGGTTTGGCCAGCTGTAAAAGGAGCTGAACGTTTTATTGACATTTCAGTGTTCTTGTAAAGGGTTGCTCAATGTATGTAAGTATTTTGAAATTGTGGTGGTATTTTATTTATAAAGTAATGCATTACTAATGAGCCATAGTCCTAAAACTTTTTTTTTTTTTCTGAGACAAGGTTTCTCTGTGTAGCCTTGTCTATCCTAGACTTGCTTTGTAGACCAGGCTGGCCGAATTCACAGAGATTCACCCACCTCAGGCTCATTTTTTTTTAACTTTAATTTTTTTCACATACAAAATAGTGACCTTTTCTTTTTCTTTTTTAAAGATTTATTTATTATTATGTATACAGTGCTCTGCCTGCATGTACACCTGCAGGCCCAAAGAGGGCATCATATCATATTATAGATGGTTGTGAGCCACCATGTGGTTGCTGGGAATTGAACTTGGGACCTCTGGAAAAACAGTCAGTGCTCTTAACCTCTGAGCCATCTCTCCAGCCCCAAATAGTGACCTTTTCATACATATACTTTGTACTCTGCTAACATCAACCTCGTTACCCTTTTTTTTGCCACTCAACTTCTGTTTCTTTCTCTCCAAACAGTTTCCCTTATGCATTCAGTGTCACATAAAATTTTATATGTAGAAAATTAGACCTGGAGTCCACATTATAAGAAAAAAGGTTAAACATTTGTCTTTCTTTGTGCTCTCTTTTCTTCCTGCCCCTAGCCTGTACGTCCCTTTCTTTCTTCACTTAGTTCGCTCTCTACTTTCATCTCTTATATATATATGTGTGTGCATATACAAAGATGTATTCCACATTTTTTCAGTATTATTTTCTTTTTTGCTTTCTTTTTTCTTCTTAAGATTTATTATTATGTATACAGGGCTCTGCCTGCATATACACCTGCAAGCCAGAAGAGGGCATCATATCACATTGTAGATGGTTGTGAGCCACCATGTGGTTGCTGGGAATTGAACTCAGGACCTCTGGAAAAGCAGTCAAGTGTTCTTAACTACTGAGCCATCTCTCCAGCCCCCAGTATTATTTTCATATTTTGCTCAACTAGAGGTTGTAGAAATGGGATTCTATCCGTCCTGGTGCTTCCTTTCCCCCCATTTTAAGGCAGAGAGATAAGCATCTGGTTGAGAATGGAGTATTGTCAATTTCATAAAAACCCACAATTGTCTAAGTGAAGAATTCCTTAGCTCGCGGCTTTATCATTGCTGGGTCCATGGGAGGGAACAGGAGGAACTCAGGGAAGATAAGCTGTAGCCTTCACGGGAAATAGTATCAGAGGATAGAACCTGGACGGCCTAGGAAGTCTGTGCTCCTCCCTCAGCCACACACAAGCAGGGGACGGTTGGTGTTACCCCGATAATGTGGAAAGTCCTGCATGTCTCCCCTCAGCTGTCCATCCACAGTGACGAGGTAGATGCACCACTGTGCCTGTATTCATAACACAGGGCCTGGTCCTCTGACATTATCACTGGCTCTTACCATCTACCGTTCTGGTCTTAGGCTATGCTGACTTCTTACAGGGTAGGTAAGCTGAGTTGCTGTTATGGGGTCCTCCCCACTCCAAACATAGTAAGGCACGGGTGCCATCTTGCCCCTTCTTCAAAAGTCTCCCTTCTGCTTTCAGGAGTGTGTGTGTGTGTGTGTGTGTGTGTGTATGTGAGAGAGAGAGAGAGAGAGAGAGAGAGAGAGAGAGAGAGAGAGAATGTGTGAGTATGTGTGTTTGAGTGTGCGTGTGATAGAGTGAGAGTGTGTGTGTTCCACTGTGTGTGTCTGTTGGTATGAGTGTATGTATGAGAGAGTGTGAGTGAGTGTGTGTGTATTCCACTGTGTGGGTGTATGTGTGTGTGTGTGTACATGCACCATGGTCTGCATTGAGAGGTGTGTGTGTTCCACTGTGTGTATGTATGTGTTTGTGTGAGTGTGTGTATGAGAGAGTGTGAGTGAGTGTGTGTGGATGTACATGCACCGTGGTCTGCGGAGTTTGGGAGCCCTCTGTTCTCAGGGGTTGGACTCAGACTGTCAGGCTTGGTTGGTAAGCACTTTTACCCGCTGTGCTGTCTTGACAGCCCTAAGACATGAACTTGGGAAGTCTTCACTCCCTTTTAAGGTATTTTAGGTGTTTGTCACGGCAGCAGCAGCAGCAGCCATAGCAACAGGAATGGGTCAGCTGCAGCGAAGAGCACCCATTGCTCTTGCAGAGGACCTTTGTCCCGTCTCCAGCACCCACTGGTATCTCACAGACTCCAGTCAGGGAACCTAACATTCTCTTCTGACCTCAACAGGCACTGGGCACACATGTGGTGCACATACATACATACATACATACATACATACATACATACAGTCAAGACACTCACACACATAAATTTAAAAAGAAAAATCAAGAAACAGAGGGGAACAAAAGCAAAACAAACCCAAACAACAACAACAATAACAACAACAACAACAGAACTCTTAACCCCCAATTATGTATACTTAGCGGCTGTCCTAAAGAAAGGCGTGTTTTGTCCTATCCTTTTGCCTTCTCTTATTTGGTAGAGAGAGGGAGAGACTATGAGAGGTTACTACGAACTGTCCGTGGACAGCTCGGGTGACAAGAGGGGCATCCCACGTAGGTGGGTTAGTTAACTAACGGTCACGCTCAGAAGAGGCATGGCAAACGAGCCTCATAATGAGCAGCCCTGCAACGAGCAATGAGGCTGACACAGTAATGAGAAACTTCCCAGCTGGAAAACGCCTCAGACGAGCTGGATTCACTGCAGAGCTCTACCAGCACTCGAGGGAACCAGTGCCAGTGCTAGGAACGTGCGAAGTCAGTAGTACCTTGATACCAAAGCCACATAAAGTCATCCCACGAGAAAGAGACCCACAGACCTACCTCCCTGATGGAAAAAGATGCAGAATCCTCAATAAAGTGCTCAAAAAATGAAATTCAACATCACATCAAAAAAGACCATTTATAGTGACTAAAGTGGCTCCCCCCCCCCAGCATTGTAAGAGACCGTTCAGTGTACGTAGACCAATAAATGATGTTCAACACATTAATGGACTAAATGATATCACATGACCATCCCCGTAGTGCAGAAAAAACCAAAAGAAAACAACCCAAAACCTTAAAACAAAAATCCAGCAACCCTTCCTGAAAAAAGTCACGAAGAGTCTAGGGCTGGAACCTCGGCGTAATGAAGTCTGTGCCTGACAGACCTACAGCAGGCAGCAAACTAGATGGACAAAACCTCAAGTCCGTTGTCCAAGTAAGACCGGATATGAGTAGGAAAAGAAATCAACGTATTCCCTCTTTCAGAAGATATGATTCCATATGTAAGAGACCCAAAAAAGTCTGCACCAAGAAACTCCCGTGAGCTCATAAAGACGTTTATCAAAGTGGCAGGGCAGAAAATCACTGTACAAAAATCAGTAGCCTTGTCTTATACAGAAGACAGGCTGAGATCAGGGAACCAGTCCACTGTAGCCACACAACAGCGCCAGGGTGGGGGGAACTGACCAGTGAAACAGAAGACCTCTACAGTGAAAAACTGGAGATATTTTTTAAAAGATGAGAGAACACTAGAAAATGGAAAGATGGCCTATGCTTATGGAAGGATTAATACTGTGAAAATGACCATCCCACCAAAAGTAATCTACAACTCAGTACAATCCTAATTTAAAAAAAAATCCAGTACCATTCTTCACAGACAGAAACAAACAAACAGAAACAACAACAAAAAAAAACCAACCCAGAAACTTCTGTAGAGGCACAAAAGAACAAAGATAGCCAAAGCAACCCTGAGTGAAAAGAATACTTAAGGAAATCCGGATTTCAAACCGTGGAAAAATGAAACTAGATCCTTCTACTGTACAAAACTGAACTCCAAACGGACCAGGAACCTCAACTAAAGATCTGATGCTGTGAAACTGTTGCGAGGAAAGTAGGGAGGGAGTACACCTCAATTTATAGGCACGCTGAGTAAGACTCACAGAAAAGACCATCAGCCAACAACAAACGGGACCTCACAAAGCACTGCAAAAGTAACTGAAATGAGAGAAGAGACAGCCACAGGATGGGGGAAACTGCTGCCAGCCATTCATTCGACAGGATTCGTGTCTAGAATGTGCAAAGAACTCAAAAGCTAAACAGTAGGAATATAAATCTGATTTTAAAAAATGGCCAAAGGAACTGAACAGAAAATTCTCAAAAGAAGAGATGCAAACAGCTAGGCAACACTTAGAAGCGTTCCGCATTCTCGGCCATTGGGGAAATGAAAAGTAAAACTCCGACAAGAGTCTGTCTAGCCCCAGTCAGAATGGTCATCGTCAGGGACACAAATGACAGCGAATGCCACTGTGGATGTGGCAAGGTGGGCTGGTGCTTACACACTTAAGGTGGGAGTGTAAACTAGTACAGCCGCTTTGGAAATCAGTCTGGAAGTTTCTTCAAAATAAATAAACAAATAAATATGATTGCTCTATAACCCAGCAGAACCGCTCCTGCGCATGCATCCGGTGGGTTTTACACCTACTGCAGAGATACTGGCTCATCCGTGCTCACTGTTGCTCTATTCACAGCACTTAGGATATGGAATCAACTTAAATACCCATAACCAGATAAATGGATAGGAAAAAATATGGTACATGTGCACAATGGAATATTACTCAGCTGTGAGGAAAAGTGAAATAACACAGGTTGCAGATAGGTGGATGAAACTTGAAAAAAAAAATTACTCAGAGTGCACTCGGGTCCAGAGGGATAAACCGTATGTTCTGTCTCATATACGGATCCTAGCTTCAAGTCTTTACCTTGGTGGGCTGCGGGCAGCCAGGAGACTAAGGAAGGGAGGACCGTAGGCAAAAGCAAAGCGGAGGGTTAAGCAAGGATGGGTGTGGGAATATGGGGGAATCCAGGGAAGGGGGAGCTAACCCAAAGAACGTGTGTCAAAGCCTAACACCCAGCAATCCAATTAAGAAATAACTGGAAAGTTACTAGGATATGTGAAGTGAAAGAAGAGGAGGGAATGCCGGAGGTTGAAAGATGAAGTGGGCGTCAGGGTGGCGATGAAGGAGAGGAACAGTTGTGGGTCAAGCAAAGCTCAGGGTGTTTGCAGAAGCCTCTGGGAACCCATTAGCTAGTGAGCTGCTTTCAAAACACAGCTTTTAAAAACAGTTTGGATAGAAATTACCCTGCGTGGTGGACAGTGCTACTCCCAGAATACGAGGATTATTAAATGAAAATTGTAGTATAAGGCGTGGGATGCCTCCCAACTAGAAGTCTCCAAAGTGACACAGGTTTCTACTGCCCTTGGTTGCCTGTTGTAACTACATGGTAAGACCACATTGTTGAAGGCATTACATGCTTTGGTTATACAACACAGAAGTCAATTTCTTTTCTTTCTTTTTTCTTTTTCTTTCTTTCTTTCTTTTTTATTTTTTTTTAAAGATTTACTTGTTATGTATACAGTGCCCTGCCTGCATGTAACACCTCCAGGCCAGAAGAGGGCAGCAGATCTCATTATAGATGGCTGTGAGCCATCATGTGGTTTCTGGGCATTGAACTCAGGACCTTTGGAAGTAACCTCTTAATCATTTCTCCAGCCCAAAAATTTGATTTCAAGCTGTTCAGGAGACTTTCTCCCTTCTGGCTAGATTTCATAGTTCCAGAAGTTCCTATGCAAACTACTGAAGAGAAAAAGACTCAGTGGATTTCCCTAGTGCTGTACGCTACAGAACCAACTGGCCAGTCAAGATGTGCCCATTGGTGTGATACCGGCATGACTAGTGTAGGGTGACAATTGGATTTGAAGTGTTCTCCACAGGAGCACCCTTTTTGCTTGCTACTGTAATCCTGATCAAAAGACAATGTCTGATGAGGTCATGGGTCTTATGGTAGAACCTGCCTATTGTTAATTTGCTAGATGGCCATGTTCTTAAAGTGTCCTCTAAATATTTATGTTTATAGCCGTGGATCCATGCTCTTAGCTGCTCAGAGAAGCTTCTTTCTGCAGTGGGTAGCAGTCAGCGGAGAGATGCATAACTGGTCAGAGAACTGAGAATAAAAGACTGAGTTGCTCGGCCCTAAGTAGGACGTCTGTACGTCCCATCCCCCATCTTCTCCCAGAAGGCTTGAGGAGGCAGAAAGAATTTGGGAATCAAAAGACAGGGAGGAGTGCTTTGCAGCACTGTCTTCTGCTCAGGGCTGTGCACTCATGAACTTACAAGCCCTGTACAAGATCAAGCCTGTCAACACTCTGGCATAGACGGGCTAGGTGATCTCTAGGCCACACCCCCTAGAAGAGCTGATGGCAGTTGGTAATCTCTGGAGGAAGGAGAATCAGTCTTTTTGAAGATGTGGACTGACAGGATTCCTGTGATCCAGTTGCTGACGTTACACCAGTGCACATAAAGGTGGCAGTAACTGGACTTAGTGGGTGATTTTTTTTAAAAGAAGTGGACGATGGGGATGGATATCATTAAACTTCATTATATATTCATCAAGAATAAGGAACTTTTTTTAAAAATAAATTTTATATCTGAAAACCAGTGACAGCTGTTGAACAGTAGACACCCATCCAGTAATCTCACTAATAATCTTTTGTTTCAGACAAGGTCTCACTATATAGCCCAGGCTGGCCTGAAATTCACTGTGTAGAACAGCCTGGCCTCCGACTCTGAGAGACTGACCTGCCTCTGCCTCTGGGATTAAAGGTGTGTGCCACCACACCTGGCTTCATCTGCAAAAGTAAAACGAGAAAAACCAGCCCAGGAAAACGAGAAAAGCTGCTGATTTTGTGTTGGCTGCAGAGGGGGGCAGGGAGGATCCGCCGGCCTCCAGTGACTGCTGATGGCGGAATTGAGGGTCAGAGTGGGAGAGAGAAATGAAGGCTTTGGGCTCGCAGTCGGCCTATGTGATCGTGAGGTGGGGAGAGTCACAGATGGCGGACTTCGTCAGGAAATGCATGCGAGGATGGGAGAGGCTCAAGAAAGAACCTGCCTGAACAGAACCCTGGGGAGGGAAGTGTGTGAATATAACGTGCCAGCCTGAACTCTAAGGAGATGGGCGTTTCACTCATTGCCGCCCTGAAATATGTGCTGAGGGACTGGCCCTGACATGGATGTGCACTCTGAGGGACAGTAATATTAATAAAAGCGAATGAGCGAATGGGAAATGTAGGCCATGGTAAGTGTTAAGAAGGCTGATGGAGGACAGATGGGTGACAGTGAATGTGTCTGTTGAGCATCAGGAGGTCTCGGCTTCCTTGAGGCTAAGCAGGAAAGCCGTTTAAGGGGGAGTGACATTTGAACCAAAATGAGAAACCATGAGGAATTTTTGTCTAGGACTCTGCAGATGGGAAGTCCCAACGCAGGTGAGGGCCTGTTCTCACGGAGGACCATGTTCTCAGAGCACAGGAAGACAGAAGGGCTGGAAGCTCCCCACAGCCCCCACAACTCCCTCAGGGCTTCCAGGAAGGTTAAGAATTTGCCATTCTCCTATAACATCGCCTGTGGTTGGTAGTTCTTCTTTTAATATTTATTTTTCTTTTAGTATGCATACAGTGCTCTGTGTGTGTGTACATCTGCAGGTTAGAAGAGGGCATCAGATGACATTATAGATGGTTGTGAGCCACCATGTGGGTGCTGGGAATTGAACTCAGGACCTTTGGAAGAGCAGTCAGTGCTCTTAACCTCTGAGCTATCTCTCCAGCCCTGTGGTTGGTAGTTTTGAAGGTGTTTGTACCTAGGCTGCCTCCCACACACTAGTTACAAAGCTTTCTACTGAACAGTGACTAGAAGAACTGCAGAGCCATCAGCTGGCCGAGTCTCCCCGTGTGATGTGTAGCACCCTCTTTCCTCCCTTGTCTCCAAGAGCACCCACGTTTATCTTTCCCACATGGCAGCACCTGGATTTGGAAGACAGCTGCAGCCCTCTTCTGATGGTGTTGGTCAGGCTGCAGATGGTCTTGGTGCCTCAGCAGGCTCTTGCCACAGAGAGAAAGGAGCCTGTTGTTTCAGGGGCCTCTCTCTTTAGGGAGAATCTTGCCATCTCTCCAGGCCAGTCTCTCAGCCCCAGGTCAGGCTGGGTACCCTAAGGGCTTCTGTTGACTGTTAGGTTCCCCTTACCCATAAGGTCAAAGTTCAGTTCTACAAAGAGAAGTGAATATCACCTAAGTCTTTTGGTTTTTCAAGACAGGGTTTCTCTATGTAGTCTTGACTGTCCTGGACTAGCTTTGTAGACCAGGCTGGCCTTGAACTTACAGAGATCCACCTGCCTCTGCCTCCAGAGTGCTGGGATTAAAGGCATGCACCACCACGCCTGGCTCTCTACCAAATTTTTTAATTGCATTTTTAAAGATTTATTTCTATGTTATGTGCATGAGTTTTTTGCCTGTATGTATGTAAGTGCACTGTTTTATATGCCTGGCTTCCACAGAGACCAGAAGATGGCACAGCATCTCCTGGAACTGGAGTTACTGATGGTTGTGAGTAGCCATGTGGATGCTGGGAACCAGACCTGGGTCTTCTGCAAACACAGCAAGTGCTTTTAACCTCTGAGCCATCGCTCCACCTAAAATCATACTTTGGAACACTCAGGAAGCCTAGATGTTGTGGCACGTTCTGCTCACTGAGGATATACTACAGGAGAGGAGTGCCAGGCAAGAGGCACTATACCCTCCCACGCCATTCCCATGCGGCACTTCATTTAGCAAAGGTTCCTCACTGCAGCAGAGCAGCACCCTACCCCGACTCGGTTTTCAAACCTCAAAGACCTAGAGTAATTACGATAGTGTTGGTGTAGAGAAGCTTGCCTGAAGTGTGTCAAGGAAGGGTGTGAACCCCTTCTTCTAAGAGCCCAGAGAAAGTAAATTCGTCTATATGCACGTCTGTGTGTGTACACTTACATCCGAGTCTGCATCCATGTTTAAGTTGGGTGCCCGCTTTAGTACTTAGGGCCCATCCATGTATGAGTTATCAGGTCCGATACCCAGAGCCTGAGTCAGTGCTACGTTATTTGGAGAGAGGTGGTCGTTGGTGTGGTCACGGGTCCTGACCAGTTATGCAGGGTTTGTGCTGCATCCTGAATACCGTTCCAAGTGTCTTTGGCAGAAAGAGACAGAGGAAGGAAGGTGAGACACACACAGAGGGGGGAGGCTGTGTAAGTGTCAAGATAGGTTGCGGTGATGCAGGCACAAGCCAGAGAATGTCAGCGCCCCCTGCAGATGGAGAAGCCAGGGAAGGAATTCTCTCCAGAGTCTGCAGGGGGAGGAAGGCCCTTTGCTACCAGCTTTTGGTTCATTATAACTAATTTTGGATCCCAGACACCTAGAGCCATGAGATGAGAATAAATTTCTTTTGTTGTTTGTCTCCAAGTTCGTGGTAATTTGTCTCAGTAGTCACAGGAAAATGGTCTCCTCACTTTGTGATAGTCATAGAGGAGAAAGTATTTTCATAGCTCTATCTTTTCACCTCTTAGATTGTTTGCCATGTTGGCGGTCTGAAGTGTTCTGTATGTTCCAGGATGATTAGTGACCTTTGTGTCTAGCTTGAGAGATCTTTCCCTGTTTCAGGGCCGTGAAGATACCACATATATGATTTGTTTGTTTGTTTGTTTGTTTGCTTCTTTGTTTTCAAGTTTCTCTCTGTAGACCAGGCTATCCTAGAACTCAGAGATCCACCTGCCTGTGCCTTCCAAGTGCTGTGATTAAAGGCGTGTGCCACTATGCCCAGCCTCCATATGTGATTAACAATAACAACAAAAAAAGTCTGGATGTCTTATCTTTCACATATCAATGTGAATGGAAACGAGTTCTGTATACGGGATGAAGGAAGAGCCTTCATCTCTGCCCCATGTGGGTTTCAGTGCAGGACACTGGCGGGAAGGACCACTTCCCCATTGCTGGAGCGGCTAAGACTCTGCCCCCACCTGTCTATTTTAATAGCTACTCTACTTGGCACTGCAGCATAACAAGTCTTCATATTCTGAACATTTAATCTGTCCTTTTATTTTACTTCGCTTTTCAAGCTTGATATAACTAATTTTGGTCCTTTGTGTGTTTTCACAAAACGATTTAGAATCAGCTTGTCAGTTTTCACGGCAAACATCTTCAAGAATTTTGATAGTGACTTACAATGGCTCTAAAGATCCACCGAGAGCTTCTGTTGCTTCTGTTGCTCTGGTGGGGCCTTGCATGTACTGTACAAGTAGGATTCTCCCAATGAGTTGTGTATGAGTCCGTTTTAGTTTCTCCTCAGGGATAGAGTCCCACTAAGTTGCCCAGGTTAGCCTTGAACTCACTTTGTAGCTCGGGCAGGCATTGAGCTTGTGATCCTCTTACTACAGCTTTTAAAACAGCTGGTATTAAAACCACCGTCCATCTTTGCAGTGTTGGTGGCATGTCTGTATGTGTCCTTGGTCATCTTTATCTTCTTAATGTTTCTGATTTATGGCTTTACATACATCAGCTATTACATTTATTCTGGGACTTAAGATGTTATCTTTTGGTTTGAGATTTTAGCTATTTAAACTCACAATCTTTCTTTTTAATTAACTCATAAAATATATTGATCATGGTTATTTTTAAATTCCATCGTTTTTAGCTGTAGTTTCATACTGCCCTATATGACTAGTCATTTCTAATCAAATGCTACACATTGTATCTCTGTGTGAAATTTTGCTTTTGGTTTATGTCATCTTCTCTCCATAGCGGGTTTACTTTTGCCTTGGCCAAGATCTCCTTGCTGCTCATGGATAAAGTGGGTTCAAGCTGGCACCAGACCTGTGACAGTGCCTTTATTTTCTTTTTCCAAAAAGCACTCCCTGTGCCCCCGTGTTTGTTTGTGTGTGTATATGCATGTGTGTCATAGAGGGCATATATGTGGTGGTCAGGGGACAACTTAGATAAATCTGCTTTCTTCTTCCATTGTGTGGATTCCATGGATCAAACCCAAGTCGCCAGGTTTGGTGACAAGTGCCTTTACCCACTGACCCATTTTGCTGGCTTGGCTCCTCCATTTTCCAGTCGTGTCCGAAGCATATTTACTCAACAGCTGATGAGCAGGGCTCCTTTTCCTTGGTGTGCTCAGAGCATGTGCATCTGTTACAGTTGTGCTCAGCCCACTGACCTGCCTTTTACCTTTTCTTCAGCAGACTCTTACAGCCTCTTCACTTCTAGTTTTGTAATGTGTTCAGATTAAAAAAAAATTATTAAAATGCATTCTTCCTAGTTGTTTCAATGAGGGAGGTTGGTTTTGTTTGTTAGTTTGTTTGTTTTGTTTTGTTTTGTTTAGGGTCCTACAATTCTGCTGTTATCATAAGTGGAATTCTCCTGTGTGACTATTCAGTTTAGTGAATAGATTTTCCATGCCTTTAAAAACTTGGAGATAAAAGAAGATACTTACTAAACTTAACATGTACAAAGTCTGCTTTTAATTAAAAATGGATGAGATAGACCTGCAAGTACTTAAGAAGAATATTTAATATTAATATTCACTTTTTACTGTTGACTATAAATAACTTAAACTGTGCAGTGAGGTGGCTTTATGACTTTATATTTAGAACTTTGCGTTTGGAAACAGCCCCCAGGCTACCCTTTTATGGTCCTGTCCCCAACCCTTAAAACCTGCAACTACGGATATTTTCTTTCTTATCATTGTTTTTAGTGTCACAAAGATACACCTTTGAGAACGGCTTCTTTCATTTGGTGTGATGCCTTAGAGATCGATCCATATGCATTTTTTTTAGCTATCTGTAATCTATTCTTTTTATTGCTGAGTAATTTTCTATGATGTAGTTACACCAAAGACACCGATTACCAAAATTAGAAACGGAAAAGGCAGCGTTGCTGTGGGCTCAACAAGTGTTAGGAGGATGCCGAGAGGCTGAGCACACTAAGGAGCTCTGTGTGTTCATTAGCTCTGGGAAGACGAGGCGATTTCTGATAACCGGTAACTGCTCAGCCTCTGACATGAAGCACACAACTGCATAGCTGTCAGAGAGACTGCATTTATAACTTAATATCTTCTGGAAAATAAGTCTTCCAGACTGTAAGGCATTGCTGGCAGGTCTCAGCCAGCATTCTTTTTTTTTTTTTTTTCTTTTTTTCTTTTTTTAAAAGATTTACTTAATATGTATACAGTGCTCTGCGCGCATGTACACCTGCAGGCCAGAAGAGGGCACCAGATCTCATCACAGATGGTTGTGAGCCACCATGTGGTTGCTGAGAATTGAACTCAGAACCTCTGGAAGAGCAGTCAGTGCTCTTTTAACTTCTGAGCCACCTCTCCAGCACCCCCCCCCCTTTTAAAAAGAAGCAACATGGGGCTGAAATGATGGCTCAGTAGTTAAGAGCACTTGCTGCTCTTGCAGAAGATCTGGTTTTGATTCTCTGCACCCACATACATGGTGGCTCTCAATTGTCCCTAACTCTAATGCCAGAAGATCCAGTGCCCTCTTCCACAGGCGTCAAGCACACACATGGCATGTGTAAATACAGACAGGCAAACATTCATACACATAAAATCAGAGTAAAATCGAAAAGAAACAACACTAATTCTATATAGCTTTCTACACATCTTTTTAAACTTTTTATCTTGAAATAATTTTAGGTTCATAAGAAGTTTCAGAAAGAATACATCTAGTTTTCCTCAGTAACATCTTGTGTAAGAAAGACACTGCCAGCTCATCTACCACATGTTCTTACATATAAAAGGGCATGTGCTTATTATGCTAAAGAATATGTTCAGAAGTGCAGGAAATAAAAATAGAATCTGTCTCACACCCTACCTGAAGGCAGATAAGCAGAGTGAATGGTGTGCTCTTCCTCTTTGTGGTATATTCTGCACATGCAAATAATTCACATTGACATGCGTGCGTGCATGCGTGTGCATGTATGCATGCATGTATGTTTACTGTTATCAGAGCAGGATCATTCAGTATTGCTTCCCTTTTCTGTGGTAGGCATTCCTGAATCATGTGATATCCACCCTCAGTATGTCAAGTACCAGGATGTTTCGGACTCTGTAGTAAAGATGTGTGACAGGAATTGCTTTGTATTTCTGATAGATAATTAGGCTGTCCATTTCTTTGCTATTGCCCACAGCATTTACTGCCTACCCCTGTAGAGTAACTCACTGCCTTTACAGTCAGTTTTTAAAGTCATGTCGGCGAGCCAGTGCTTTGTGGTCTTTGGCGTCCTCATTACTTCTATAGCGGGGTCACCGCTGCAGCTTCATGCTGAACCTCCCTGAAAGTCTGGAAGAGCAGCTGCCTGCCCCGAGCCCACCAGAGACATCTGTCCAGCAGAGGCCACAGATGCCTGGATGTTCAGGCACAAACAGCTCTGAGTGCCTCCCGTCAGGGCCTCCCCAGTTCTGTGCAGTGGTTGGTGAACAAGGCTCTGTTGTTCATCTCTTTGTTTGTGTTTGATTGTTCTCCGTGAAAGAATTGATCTTCGGGTTAGAACGCTTGGATTTGAGCCCCCTCTTCCCTAGCGTACCAGCTTTGTGCCAGGATTCCAATGTGGAATCCTACCTGCTCTAGATGGCTGTGCCATGGTGTGTGCATGGGACCAGTGCCCAGCATGTCGGGCATATGAAAATAATTTCAACTGGCCACATATGAAAACAGCGTGCACACTGTCACTGATGTTACAGTTTGACTTAACATCTTCAAGCTTTATGTTGGTTGGAAGTGATGTGTATTCAGTAGCAACCAGACCTTAAATTTTGCAGTTTGATCTTTTCCCATACTAGTGATTGGCCATTTGTGACATTTCCTTTACATATTCTGTGGGAAGCTACTTCTAAAGGAAACATTGATTGGGCACCCGGCAGCAGCTTTCTACTTGTTTGTTTGGAAGAAAGTGGAAGATGAAGGAGGGATGAGAAAACACTAACAACTGCACACAATGGGAGTAGCGAAACTGTATTTAATATCCATCTGCACGAAGAGCTGGTAATAAAGATTGTTGCGGTATGCATTTCTGGTCTAAAATCTTCATAAAAACATTGGAGATCCGCTGATAGTGCTCCCACTTTTGTAGTACACGCAGACCAAGACCAAGGAGAAAATGTGAAGCGCTTTCCCTACTACATGGCCAAGTGGACTTAACCCGGGCTTGGCTGGCTTCTTTATGATAATGTATGGGGACAGCAGGCCTTTTTCTGAGTCTTCATCTAGGGCACTGTTGCGGGGGGTGGGGGTGGGGGGAAGCAGGGCTGGCCCTATGGGTCCCTTTTACTGTTGTTTCTGATCCTTGAACCTGTGTAGATATCATTTATGGGTCTTGTAAATATAGGCATGGACTCTGCTGATTTGAAGTGTGACCTCAGAGGCTGCCTTTTGTAAGAGTCAGTACAAACTAGTGTGTGTTTGTTTGTGTGAGTGTGTGTGCTCCATGTGTGCCCTTGGAGGCCAGAAGAGGGTATTGGATCTCTTGGAGAAGGAGTTGCAAGCAGTTCTGGGCTGTGTAACACGGTTTCCGGGGACCAAACTCAGATCCTCTGGAAGAGCAGGAAGCACTCTTAACTGCTGAACCATCTCCCCAGCCTCACAGTCTATTTTTTGACAAGTTTCTGGAAGACGTTGAACACTTTTTTTTTTTTAAATCAAAGAATTATTTGTATACAGTAAGATTCTGTTTCCAAGTGTGCACGTCGATAAGCTTTTGACTGGTGAATACAGTTGTGCAATTCCGGCTAGATTCAGGTCATGCAAGTCTTACCCCATCCCGGACTCCGTGTCTCCTCAGTCCCCTCCCTCTCTACTGGCAGCTGTTGTCTGTTTTGGTTCTGTGGTTTTGTCATTCTCTAGAGTGCCATTATAGAGAATAATGTATATGGAGTGTGTAGCCTTTGAGTCAGACTTCTTTCTCTCAGCAGCTTGTGCCGAGATCTGCCACCCAACGGTAGTCGACTCCCCCTTGCTGCCTTCCACGGTGTGGGTTCATCCCAGCTTACCTAGCTAGTCACCCTCTTGAAAGGCATTAGTGTGGAGTTCTTAGATTATAAATTTAAAAAAAAATCTTGTGTGTCAGGGCGTGGGGCACAGTGCGTGTGTAGATAGATGTCTGAGGTCGGTCCCACATGCCAGGGCTATGCTTTGAGGCAGGGCCTCTTGTTGCTTACCGCTGCTACACCAGAGCAGCTAGCCTGTGAGCCTCCAGGAACCATCCTGCCTCCCACCTCTCCCCAGGCGCGCTGGGATTACAGATGCGCTGGGGTCACAGGTGTGCTGGGGTCACAGGTGTGCTCTCCTACCTTCAGCTTTATTTGGGCTCTTGGGATCCACAGCAGGTTCTTACCATTGCTCGGAAAGAATTTCACTCACTGAGCCATTTCTCCAGCCCAAGATCCTAATTTTCATTTTTAAATTAAAACTCTTGCAGCTGGCTAGAGAGATAGTTTAATTGGTAAAATGCTTGCCGCACGAGCTTGAGTTACTGCGTTTGATCCCAGGAGCCCACATTAAAAAGACAGGTGTAGAGCTGGGCGTGGTGGCGCACGCCTATAATCCCAGCACTCGGGAGACAGAGGCAGGCGGATCTCTGTGAGTTCCTGGTCTACAAAGCGGGTCCAGGACAGCCAAGGCTACACAGAGAAACCCTGTCTCGAAAAACCAAAAAAATAAAAAAAATAAAAAAATAAAAAGACAGGTGTGATGGTCTGTGCTTAAAACTCCAGTGCTGCAGAGGCAGAGATGAGAATGTCCCTTGAGACCCCTGGGCTCACTGGCCCGTCAGCTAGCCTGGCCTTCTTGCTTAGTTCCAGGCCAGCGAGAGACAGACCCTGTCTCAAGAAACCGAGGGAGTGGCTAAGAAGTACCTAAGGTGACCTCTGGCACCTCCATGTGTACATGCGTGCATGCACACTCACACACATACACACATGCGCACCCTCCTGCGTATACACAAACACTTTTGAAACTTTACAAGTAATGAGATTCCCTTTTCCCATTGTTGTTTTAGGTGATATCACTCAAAAAGGGTATGAAAAGAAGAGGGCGAAGCTGCTGGCTCGCTATATTCCCCTCATTCAAGGTAAGGTCAGCACCTTGTGCTGTCTTGGTAGCAAACATACTGTCTTATTAAACACGGTACAGAAGTTGATTTATTGCAGTAGGGAGGCGGCTTAGCGGCCGAACACTTGCCTAGTGTGTGACAGGTCTTAGGTACAGACCCCAACATTGCAAACAAGTAAGTAGTAATAGTAAAATAATAAACAAAAACTGATTTTGGGTTTTAAAAATTGGTAGATGTTTCATATTTTATTAAGGGCTAAACAATATGTCTGCTATTAGCTAATAAAATTCAAGGACATAGATTATAATTTATAGCTTTGATTTGATAAAGATCTCATTCCCAAATAGGACTTATTCTGTTTTTATGGTCATAGAGTGGCCTAATGTATATTTTCTTACTAGGCAAGGACACACTGAAACGTTTTTAATTTTTTGCACATTCATTGGCATAGTCATTATTTTGAATATTTCTAAAATAGAACATCACAAACTTCACAACCTAATTCTAAAATTTATGTCATAAGTACAAAAGGTCAAGAGATCCAAAATGTAATGGAAGGAGTTGTCTGGCTACTTATTAAGAGTTACTATGTAAATAAATAAATTAGTTAAAATAATCTTAAAAAAGAGTTGTTGTTAATTATTGTAAGGCCATCACTGCTGAGAACAGGTCACTTTGCAAGGGCAGGTAGCTAGTGGGACAGAAGGGCTAGCCCAGATGCACATACACATATATGGTCTTGGTTTAGGAGAGGTTGCATGTGGCTAGGTTGTTGGAGCTCCCTATACACATGAAAAATACATAAAATGAGACACCAAAGTTACCTTCAAGTATGTTAGGTCCACGAGTCAGAGGCAGAAACCCTAGAGCCTTTGGGAGATCTTAAAGGGAAGTGTTGCCATCTCAAAATAGGAAACGTTTCGTAAATCCTGGAGATGATACTGGTACAAGAGCAGCCATAAAAGGAAAGATTTACATGTTGGGATTCATTAAATTTAATAGTTTTTTAAAAATCAAAGATACTTCAAAGAGATTGAAAAGTCAAACTGCAGGCCGTGGGAGGATGGTTATAACACAGGTGATTTAAGAAATGGCCCAGAATGTACAGAAATTACCTAGTGACTCTTTGTGCAGAAGAAGACATGCTATACATCTGCGTGGCCAGGGGGCTAGCATGAGGCATGGGGAGCATAAATTATATTTGGAAGAAATAGCCAATACTTAAACATTAAAAAAGCCCTTAAGTTTCTTAAGTGGATGAAAGAAGTTCAAAGAACAGGTAACAAAATGGATAATAAACACTAAATCACGTTCATCTTTACTTAAAGTGAACCGTCCTCGTAGGCTGGACAAATTCTCAAGCCTTCTCTAAGCTCAGTGCTGAGAAGCGTGTGAGGATGTGACATTACACACAGTGCTGTGGGAGTCAGTCACCGCAGCCTTCCTCAGTGCTACCTCTGGGTTCCTGCTGAAATTGAAAGTGTGTCTTCCCAGGGCAAAGAGATGGCTCAGTGACTCAGAGCATCTCCTACTGTTGCAGAGGACCAGAGTGCAGTTTCCAGAACCCACATCTGGGAGCTCACAGCCACTTGTAGCCCCAGCTCCAGGGAGATCTGACACCCTCTTCTGCCCTCCATGGGCTCCTGAACTCACGTGCACTCCCTGTCGCACACACGTAATTTAAAACAAAACAAATGGAAGCCTGCTGCCTAGTGTCTTTAATCCTACTACTTGGGTGGCAGAGGCAGGTGGATCTTTGTGAGTTCTATGGGTTCAAGACCAGCCTGGTCTAAATAGCAAGTTCCAGACTGGCTAGGGATACACTGTGAGAACGTGTCTCCAAACAAAACAAAAATCAAACAAACAATGAAATCTTCCCCTTTATCCATAATTTCAGATCGGTTTTTGTTGTCTTTATTGAGTAATAGATCTATCTGGAGAATAAAAGTACCCATGTTTTGGAGTGTACATTGACATCAGAGTGCAGTGTGCCACTTCATAATCCTTAATGCCTGACACTGTATTCTTCAGTGAATCTCTGAGGTACTTCTTTCACACAGTAGGGCCACTTCAGTACTGTCCAATATCCGTGTTTGTGCGTGTGCGTGTGCGTGTGTGTGTGCGCTTCTGCTCAGGCATTGAACAGTTAGGCATAGATTTCTGGAGCAGCTTTCCTTAGGCTCCAGTGCTGTATAACCAGCCATGCTAGACAGCAGGACAGGTCTGCTGTGCTCACAGACCTGCGGTTTGGGCCAGCTCAGAGACTAGCACTTGTGGATATAGCCAGAGTTGAGTGGCTAAGTCTGGGTGGGTGTTCTGTGAGTGTCACCTCATTGGCTTCTGGGCTGGGAGGCTCCCCTCACCTGTCTCCCTTGCCTGTCTCACAAGGCTCTGTTGATGCTGGGATCAGCTGCACTTTACAAGTGTAGCTGAGCCAGGTAGAGCTCAACTTTGCTTTGTGTGACCAGCCTTAGACATCAGTTAGTGCTACTTTTGTCACGGTGTCCCTGTGAGGAACCTGACAAAGGATGTCAGGATGGACTCTGCTTGTACTGGGGGTGTGGTCAGGACTAGAGGAGCCAGAGAGACTGGAATCTTGGCTGGCTGGTCATATGAGACATTTTCTTTTCTTTTCTTTCTTTCTTTTTTTTTTTGTTTTTGTTTTTTTGTTGTTGTTTTTGTTTTTCGAGACAGGGTTTCTCTGTGTAGCCTTGACTGTCCTGGACTTACTTTGTAGACCAGGCTGGCCTCGAACTCACAGTGATCCTCTTGCATATGAGACATTTTCAAGGCTGCCAACATCAAGCTCATCCTCACTGAGTCTCAGCTGAAGGTTTGATGCTGTGCTGTTCCAGGTGTTAGCAAATTAGGGTCGGAATGAGACCAGAGGCTTCGTTTGGGAACTGTTTCTCACTGCCGGGCATCCTAGGGGTGGGTGCTGTCCTAGGCCAGGATGCTATCACTATGAGCCATGGGCTGGCTGAGGCTGTGTGGAGAGCAGGTGATGTGTCCTCTGTCTCTTCCAGATTTGCAGACAGGGCCCACAGCGGTGCTGCTGACAAGCCCAGGTCTCTGGCCTCTGAGCATTTCATGCACTGAAGTTGTTCAGTATTGTTCTTGGCGTCTTAGTCTCTACTTCTCCACGTGTTCTTTGTATCTAAGGGCCACCTAGTGATGGTTGATGGGCTGTTTCTCACTTAGAGTTGATGACACCGAACCATAATAGTAACAAGCAACACAGGCAGTTACAGAACAGCTGTAAGTGTACGCAGGAGCCAGCTCTTGGAGATCTGTGACTGACACATCAGTGTAGGCATGTAGTTTTAAAAAATCTGTTTTAATTTATTGGGGTTTCTTACATTTCTTTCTTCCTTCTCCACCCAAATCCCTTCCAACACCTCAACATCAGGTAAGAGAGAAAGTAGTGAGGAGAGGGGGTGTAGTTCTCTTTAGCTGCTTGCTGCTGGTTAGGGTCGTTGGGTTCCTTGGGGCAGGTACAGTCTTCATAGTCAGGACATCTCTGACTTAGTCTCATCAAAGTGCAACAGCAGCGACCAGAAGCAGCATCTGGGGAGCACCAGCCTTCTTCTCTCTCGTGTTGTCTCCCCCACCCCACCAGCTCTCTCCTGCCTCTCAGAGTCCTCAGAATTAAACTCTCTGCCGCTGGCAAAAATCAAAGATCTGAGCCCCTCTCAGGGCCTGCACGAGGCAAATAGTCTGTTGCTGTGGATGGGTTGGAGCAGCCCCATAGCCCATACCTGGGGTTAAAACAAAAACATGTTCACATGACATAACTGAGTTTTTAAAGACAACAAAACTTCCACTACACATCAGACGTAAACTGATGTGCTGTGTTGCCAAGGACACACTGAGGGTGTAGTTACCATTACAGCTGTGAACTAGATGCTGGACTAGGTTAATGGTTTGGGGAGACGGTGGCCTGGACATGGGTGTTGCTCTGGCCCATGTTGTGACACTTAATCCCAAGTCAGAGGCTCTTTTGTGCATTAGGAGCCATACCGGAAGTGGTGCAGCGTGCGCAGTATGGCTGTATAAGAGAAATGCACGCTGCTTTAAATGGGGCATCTTACAACTGAAAAAGCAGTCGTTCACACAAGGTATAAAACTGTGTTTCAGGAGTAGACCCATGTCTGCAAACAGAGAATAGAATTCCTGGGCCCTTGCTGACTGCAGCTACATCTAAACCACAGAAGTCTCGGGCTACCAACTCCAGGGATGAGCGCTTCCGGTCAGGTAGGTTGAGAGCTCTGGAAGTGCGGGAGCAGGAGGTGGGGTAGCAGCAGGCGGGACACCCATGTTCTGGCTACTGAGGCTCTTGGCTGGTTTTTCTTTCCTAGAATGTCCACCAAAATAGTTATTTTTCACTTGACGTCATCGTGTTGTTCAAGATATTAGAACCTCCAGGTAGTTTTGTGTTGGTTTGTTTACTTATTTGTCGAGACAGGGCCTCTCTGTGTATCAGCTTGCCTGTCCTGGAACCGCTCTGTAGACCAGGCTGGCCTTGAACTCACAAATATCTGCCTGTCTCTGCCTTCCCAGTCTGGCATTAAAGGTGTGTGCCACTATGCCCAGCTCAGACAGTTTATTTTAATGTCTCACTTTTCTTACATATTTTAATTTCTTACACTTTTCTTAGAGGCCGCTTGCGTGCAAAGCTTGTGTGTGTGCATGTATGCATGTACAGGTGCCATCTACTCCTTTTTCCTTTTTCTTGTTTTAGCTTTGTAGGGTAGCCTGACTGGTCAGTGAGTCCAGCGATCTTGTGTCACCTCCTTAGTATGGCGACCATAAGTGCACTTAGATATTTTTAAAGTAAGAGTTCTGGATCCTTATGCGTGCAATGCAAGCCCATCTCTCTAGTCTCCAGAGGCCACTTTCCCTCCCCTCACCAGGACAGCAGCTACTGTTAGTGCGCGTTCCCCTCAGAAGCTCTGGGACAACTCAGGACTATCTGTGTCTGTGAAGTTAGCTGCATGACTAGTTTAATGTACATTCTCTTTCTTTCTTTTTTTTAATGTAACATTTTCTTTTCGTTGAAATTTCCCATCAGCTGGCAGTGTTTTTTATAAATATGAAAATAATTTTTAAATTTAGTTTTAGTTTACTTTTAAAACCAGTTTTGCTTTCTTATTTATTGTGTGTGTATTTCTGTGTGTGAGTTGTGTGTGTTTCTGTGTGTGGGTGCGCATGTGCCATAGTTCACATGTGGAGGTCAGAGAACACCTTGCAGGAGTTGGTTTTTCTTCCGCTTTGTAGGTTCTAGGGATCAAACCAGTTGTCAGGCTTGAGGGCGATAAGCACCCTTTCCTGCTAAGCCATCTTGTCCCCCTGCCCTTTGTTTTGAGACAAGTTCTCAGCCTCATGTAGCCCAGGCTGGCCTGGAACTTACTGTGTGTTGTATGGCCTTCAGCTCCCGGTCCTTTGTGTCCGTCTTGGGGACTAACAGCACGGCCATGCCGAGAGTGCCGGCTTATGTGCTCCTGGGGCTAGAAGCCAGAGATTCATATGTGTTGTGCAAGCATTCTACCAATTGAGCCATGCGTGTGTGCCAGCTGACCTGTGCACGTGTGTGTTCGGGTATGCATGCCTTTGCAAGCATGTGGAGGCCAGACGTTGATAGTGGGTGTTTTCCTTGATCACAGTATGCTTAATTAAAAAAAAAAAATAGATGAATTGACTGTTTTGCATAAACTTTAAAACATCCTCAGTGGAAACTTACCAAAATGTTTGAGATACTGACATTGATTTTCAGGCCACTGCTTTCAAAATGTGTCCATTTGATATTGCTCCCCCTCCCTCCTTCCCTCCCTTCCTCCCTCCCTCCCTCCCTCCCTCCTTCCCTCTTGAGCCTACTGGTTGACTTCCTGACTACCTAGGTTGCCTGTGAACTTTTTTTTTTTTAATATCTGAAAGTTTTTGTCAAGTTCCAAAGTTGAGTCCTGAATCAAAGCAATACTTAGCGAAAGCCTGAGGTGTGGGGTGAGTCGGGAGGCAGGGAATTTTTTCTGCTCAGGGTAAACAAACAGAGATTGCAGTTGTCATTGTGGTAAACACACCTACTGCTACTGTTGTTCCTGTGCAGATGTTCACACAGAAGCCGTGCAGGCAGCCTTGGCCAAGTACAAAGAGAGGAAGATGCCCATGCCTTCAAAAAGACGGTCTGTCCTCGTGCACTCGTCCGTTGAAACCTACACGCCCCCAGGTATTGAGGCATGGTGTTGGGAAGGGCTTGCCTGAGTCCTAGGCCGGGCGGTATAATACTCGTTTTCATTGAATTGGAATATCCTTGTAGCCTGTAGTACAGGCTTGAGAAATCTGTGGATTAAAAATATTTACACATGTGCATACTCCTTAACTAAGATTCTATAATGTGCAGGGTGTTTCTCTTATCAAACTGGATATTTGTATTGTAGTGGGATTTTTGTGTGGATTTTACTTAAAAAACAAACAAACAAACAAACAAACAAAAAACTAAGATGCTATTTATATCTTTTAGTAAGGAGATGAAGCAAAACCAGGCACTTAGTGGAATGTGCCAAGTCCTTGAACTGAATTTGAAACTTACTCTAATTTGTGCCCTTTATCTGTTGTGCCGCTGGCCTCCTCACTCCCTTCCCAGCAGCACCATTTAAGATGCTTACCTGGAAAATTTGGGGAGATTTTATCGCTGTTTGTTGTTACCACCGGAAAGAAAAATGTATAGCTGAGGTTTCTCTCTAATGTCCTGTTAAACTGCATTGAGGGGCTGGTGTCTGGTGCCCTCACATCCATGCACTTCCACAGCTCCCCCTCAGGGCACTAAGCCAAGGCAAAAAGTTGACAACCGTGGTTGGCTGGATACATTTGGAATGATTAAAACAGTAAAACACTGTCACCTCCAAGATTGCAAGGTGCCCTAGTAGTCTTGGTAGGGTGTTTCTTCCCACAAAAGAGAAGCTTAGAGCTGAGGGAAGTCTTTAGAAATGACTGCTTCTGCTAATAAAGCTGTAGGCCTTAGCCAACAGTAAAAATAAGTGTTTTAATATCTGTAAGCCCATAGTAAAATGCAGGCTTGCTGACTTGATGGGACCTTACTTAGTTCACAAATAATTTTATGAGCTGAAGCAATGACGTTGAGGAAAGAATTCTTTGCAGAGTTGTCACTTGTCCTGTTTTCCCTATGGACATAGATGCAGACAGGGCTACAGCCTCCCACAACAGCTGCAGCACTGGAGCGTTCATGCACAGGCTGCACTCTGAGGTGTGGGCTGAGGCTGGACACCTAGAGGAGGTCGCGATATGTGGATGTGGTGCCAGGCTGTGTGGATGGGCAGCAGTGAGTGCTGGACACTCACAGAGCACATCGCAGTTGGGACTTCTAGGCTTAGGAAGCTAGAACACTGCTTTTATTCCTTGCGTGTAATATCCTGTGGCCAAGGCCTCTCTGGGGGACCCAGAAGCAGGACTTCTTATGTCCCCTTCTAAACTGAAGGTGGCCTTTGAGGTGCCCACAGAGTAGACCTGTGCTCCAGGCCTGGAGACAAGTGAGAGGCCCTTTCCCTCTCTTGACCCATCTCTGCATCATGCTTGTCATCGTTATTTTCATCACAGACACGTCATCTGCCTCAGAAGATGAGGGCTCTTTACGGCGACCTGTGCGACTCACCTCCACTCTGCTCCAGAGCCATTCCAGCATCGAGCCCTGGCTCGACAGGGTCATTCAGGGCTCGTCCACCTCATCCTCTGCATCCTCCACCTCATCCCACCCGGGAGGGAGACCAGCCGCTGCTCCCAGTGCCACCACTGCGCTCGCAGGCCTCACGGCCCACGCCCACATAGGTCAGTAACAGCTGCCTAGCCCCGCCAACTGGGAAGGGTCAGGACTGTTGGGACAGAGTGCCACTGTCAAGTGACTGAGGTCATGAGCCAGATGTCACATGATGCCTTGTCTGCCTGAGATATCAGCTGGGTTTTAGCTTTTGATAATCACAATTGACACAATGGGATCACACTTGGAGAGCTTGGCATCCAGAGTAAGTTGGACAGAATGGCTACATCCAGATCCACCCCTTTCTTATCTGAGATGTGTCGTTTAGGCATAGAAGCGCTCCTGTACTTCCTGTGGCCTGGCAGTTCCCGAGTGTGGGGTGTGCCCTAGTCCTCAGCAGCATGCTGTTCTCTCCATGTCCTCTTGCCCTTTCCTGTTTTTCAGGTGGCTGTGGCAGCCACCCTGAGCCTGGCTGTCTAGTCACTTTTCCCTGCGACTTTGCATGTGTGTCTGTAAGGACTGTCTGTTGTCCTTGTGCTCAGGTCCGAGATGGGGGCTAAGGCTAAAGCTTTGGTCTGACTTTTCTTCCTATAGACAGCCCTCTTCCTCAAAACAGGAGGTCAGTCAAAGCCAGTCCTAAAGATACAGGATTCTCCTCCCTCATAAAGCTCTTGGCGTGGTGGTGCACGCCTTTAATCCCAGCACTCGGGAGGCAGAGGCAGGTGGATCACTGTGAGTTTGAGGCCAGCCTGGTCTACAAAGTGAGTCCAGGGCAGCCAAGGCTACACAGAGAGACCCTGTCTCCAAAAAGAAAAAAAAAAAAGATCTTGGATGACAGGAATCTTAGAAAGAAGTGATGCCTTGAGCCACTTGAAACTGTATTTTAAGTGACGAGCTGTATGGGAGGCCCACTGACATACCTCCCCTAGTACCTTAAAATGTAGTTCATATTAAAGACTTATTCCAGCCTTCATTTTCCTAGATGAAGAAAGAAGACAAAAAAAAAAAAAAAAAAAAAATCGAGTACGTGTAGCTTGCCTGTGATCACACATTGCTTAGTGGGGAAGAACGCTAATGCCAGTGTCCTGGGCTCCTTTTCGTTTTCTTCCCTAAAGCTGGACCTGGTGTGCTGAGTACTTGTAGCACATCCTGCCTGGTTGGTGGAGCAGCAAGGGTTCCTGCAAGCCGTGGCAGGGGGTGCTGGGACCGTGTCCTGAGTTCTGTTCATGTCGAATCTGGCACTCTGGCTGGAATGGGGTTGCTAGCCTGTGGCTGGTCTCCACATCCTCTGGAGCCCGGCAGTGTGGCTCTTTGATTTTGAATTGCTTGAGTCTCTGTCCATTGCCTCATATCTGCTCTTTGGCGAACGTGTGTCATGGCGGCATCACGGTTCCTCTGCCGCATCGCGGCTCTTGCTCACAGAGCAGCTGCATGGGCAGCAGGGCCACAGGAGTAGAGAGCCGTGAAAACAGCCGCCTCCAGGGCATCTGTGGCTTGCTTGTTCCTGTGTGGCTGCTACCTTTGCTCAAGGGGTCTTGACAGTCTGGAGCAGGAAAGCAGCCATTACTTTGCTTTCCTGTTTATCTGGGGCCTTTATTTTGTATTTATTGTACACTTATTTAGTTATCCAGTGGGGTGTGTGTGTGTGTGTGTGTACACGTGTACCTGTGTGTAGGAACATACACACCTCTATAGGTATCTGAGGAGGCTGGATAAGAACACTCACTGACTGCCCTGCTCTATCTGCCCTTTTCCCTTAAGCAGGATCTCTCACTCATCCTGGAATTAGGCTGGTTGCCGGCAGCCCCACTGAACACCCAGTGCAGGGATTATAGTCATGCACATCCACGATTTCTGTGTGGGTCCCGGGATCTGAACTCAGGCCCTCACGCTCGCCCAGCATGCTCTCTTCCCCACTGACTGATGCCCAGTTTCCTGTCTCTGCTGTCCCAAGCTCTTCCTAAGGGGACGGCCCTCAGGAGCACACAGCAGTAGAGGCTTGTTGCTGCCGGGCTGTTACTTCTCGGCTGTGTAACTCCTGGCATTTGTCCCAGGCACTCAGGGCTCCAGCACTCCTGCTTCTGGACGTCTTACCCAAAACTCTGGTGTGTGTCGGCGTCAGGTGTGCTCATTCTCTGGAGCGCATGGGACTCACGGTGGCCCATCCACCCTGTCTTCTGCAGCTGTGCTGTGAAGGCCCCTTTTCTGTGTGCTTGGCCTAGCACAGATGTCTTATGATTGATTCTACTCAGTGGAAAAAAGAAATCTCAACTTGGACTCTAATAGCTTACTGCAAATGTAGTTTTGATACATTGTTGAGTAATTAAAGGGCACAATTAACTTGATTTCTGAGTTCTATTTATTTATTCTTTTAATTTTTAAATACATTTAAAATTATTTATTTTTTTGTGCATGGGGTGGAGGTCAGAGGAAAACCCTGGGTAGCTGGTTCTCGCTTTTCACTGTGTGGGGCCTGCAGATTGAATTGCCTTTACCAGCAGACCCAGCTCACCTGTGCTTTGTTATTCTCTGTGTGTGTAGTCACACGAGTGTGTGCATGTGCCACAGGTGTGCAAGTGGAAGTCAGTTCTCTCCTCCTGTGTGTTCCAGGGGTGAACTCAGTTCAGAGTTCATGGCAAGTGCTTTTCTTTGTGGAGCCATCTTACTGGCTCTTAACTTGATTCCTAAATACAGGGTCAGCTCCCTTAACCTCAAATCTGAAATTCAGGGCAGTGCATTGGAACATTCCAGAGTTTCAGCTAGGTATGGCTAACTAGTGAAGTATATAAATGTCCCAAATTCGTCCTGGTCAGATTTTTTTTAAAGATTTATTTATTATTATGTATACAGTGTTCTGCCTGCCAGAAGAGGGCATCACATCACACTACAAATGGTTGTGAACCACCATGTGGTTGCTGGGAATTGAACTCAGGACCTTTGAAAGAGCAGGTGATGCTCTAACTACTGAGCCATCTCTCCAGCCCACTGGTCGGATTTCTAAAGTACAGAGCTCCTAGGTCACTGGCAGAGGGCAGGTCACTGGCAGAGGGCGGGTCACTGGCAGAGGGCGGGTCACTGGCAGA
>OU015751.1:8046615-8065786 GCA_907169655.1 Acomys percivali
AGATTTCTACCTCTGTTACTCGGTGTTAGCAGTGGGCTGAGATTTCTGCCTCTGTTACTCGGTATTAGCAGTGGGCTGAGATTTCTACCTCTCTTACTCGGTGTTAGCAGTGGGCTGCGATTTCTACCTCTCTTACTCGGTGTTAGCAGTGGGCTGAGATTTCTACCTCTGTTACTCGGTGTTAGCAGTGGGCTGAGATTTCTACCTCTGTTCCCTGGTGTTAGCAGTGGGCTGAGATTTCTACCTCTGTTCCCCAGTGTTAGCAGTGGGCTGCAATTTCTACTCCTGTTACTCCTGCCTTCCTACCCAGAAACAGACTGTTACCCTCGCTTCTCCTGTATTATCTTCTTTCTCGGTGAAGCTTCTTATTTCTGAGAACTTGCCAGGGCTGGGTGTGAGCACGGCCACTGCTCACCATGAGGACAGTGTGGTCCTGGGCAGATGTTCCAGTCTAGTGTTGCAGGGTCTCCCAAGTAACCTGTAGGGAAGAAGATATAGCTCATGTCCTACGTGTACAGCTCTTAAGTGATGTCATTAGCGAGCATTTAACGTGCACCCACAGTGCAGTGTTAGTCGGAAAAGCCAGTGTGCTATATAGTCGTAGTCCCTGAAAATTATACATACTCTACACGTGTGCACATGTGCACACATACATATACATGTGTGGCCTTTTTGCTGACTTATTTTTGTAATAAAATCTTATTTGTATAAATAAAAATAAGTTTAAGTTGTTTTTTTTTAAAATTATTTATTTATTATGTATTCAATATTCTGCCTGCATGCCAGAAGAGGATACATGATATAGATGGTTGTGAGCCACCATGTGGTTGCCGGGAATTGAACTCAGGTTCTCCGGAAGAACAGCCAGTGCTCTTAACCTCTGAGCCATCTCTCCAGCCCTTAAGTTGTTTTTTGAGAGAAAGCTGTGGTGTTCCTGGCAGTATTTTACTGAACAGTTCACAGTTGGAAGCTGAATCTACCGAGAGAGGAATGGTTTGTTACTGGAGCCGTGCTCACCGCATTAAATGTTAACTACGAGTTCCTTACAATTTAACACTGCTTATTACTTTTGTTTTGTTTTAGGCAAACTTTGGAGTCGGAGTTTAAAATTAGCTTATACTCTACTTAACAAGCTGACGAGTAAGAACGAGCCACTACTTAAACCTGGAGACAGAGTAAGTAAGCCAGAACGCACTTTTCCTGAGTCAAAGCAGAGACCCAAGTATATATTTTATTGAAATTGATATTCTATTGGTTGTTTAGAATTATAGTGTTAATGCAAGAGGTTTAAAATTAGCAGTGGAGGGGCTAGAGAGGCTCAGTGGTTAAGAGCACTGACTGCTCTTGCAGAGGTCCTGATTTAATTCCCATCAACCACATGGTAGCTCACAACCATCTATAATGTGATCGGATGCATACTGTATACATAATAAATAAAATTAAAAAAATAAAAAAATAAAATTAGCAATGGAAAAATACTTAATATGAAAAAAGCTTTGCGCTAAGAGTTGGTGACATGGCAGGGGCTCAGCAGCCAGGCGCACCTGGCTTATGTGGGTAACTGGGTATGGAAGTGGGGCAGACAGCTTCTGTCATTGTAGGAAGCTCTGCTGGGTTGCACTGCACCAGGTAGGCTGAACAGGAGTTTACCCAGACTTACTAGGAGGTGAGGCTGGAAGGGGATGAGAGTGACGTGTCCTGGTCACAGCATCCACAGAAGTGTCACTTAACAGGATAGCTGGGGACCCTAAGGGCCTCTCAGTGCCTTGCACCTTCATGTGATTCCGTGCGTAAGAAGCGTATGTATGGAAGAAAACAGATCAAAGACGAAGCGAAGGGAAGAGAGGGTGAGGGAGAGAAGGAGGAGAGAATTAGGGAAAATAGGTACAGAAAATAAGGTTTCTAAACATCGATGTCCCCTGAGATCTGAGGTTAAATGTTTCATAGGTTAGGAAAAAGATTCTACTTAGAGAGACCAGGGAGTGGAGAGTGAGCTGGGTATGGGGCATGGGCATGGGGCATGGGGCATGGGCATGGGGCATGGGGCATGGGCATGGGGCATGGGCATGCCTGCAATCCCAGCACCAAAGAGGCAGAAGACATTGAACTCTGGGCCGGCCTGGTTTACGTAGTGATGCTCTGCCTTAGGAAACCAACAGCTAGGGGCTTGAGAGATGAGAGCCCAGTGGCAAAGAGCAGCCGCTCTCCCAGAGGACCGGGGCTTGGCTCCCAGCACCCACACGATGGCTCACAGTAGCCTGTAACTCCACTTCTAGGGGATCGAGTGTCCCCTGTGTGCACGTTCTGCACATAGACATAAATGCAGGCAAAACATTCATACACATCAAATAAAAATAAATAAACATTTTGATGAAGGATGGAGGGGGCGAATGGAGGGGTGGGAGAGAGAGGCACACACGGGAAGAACAGAAAGAGAGACAGGACAGAACCATTGACGAGCCAGCGCCTGACAGGGCCACATGACTGTAGCAGTGGCAGAGTGAGGCCCTGTGCCTGCAGAACGTGCACACTGAAGGGGGTGCGGACCCAGGCCAAAGCATGCCTCAGAACGTTACCCCCGGGACAGGGAGGGAATCCGGGAAGTTTTGAGGTGGGAGTAAAGAATAGTGTGTACACAGAGCCAGCCGTCACCGTGGCTTTGAGACTTCTCAGCAGCGAGATGGAGGAAGTTGCCTCAGCTGTCCATGGGAATATGATGTTTTAGCCTGCACACCTAATTCCAGATAGGTTTGAAGACTTGCAGAACATGTGTGTACATGCATGTAGAGGACCGAGTGCCACCTCAGGTGTTATCTCTCAGGAGCTCTTTACCTTGGTTTTTTCGGCAGGATCCCTCACTGGCCAGCAGCTTGCAAAGTAGGCTAGATTGGATTGGCCACAGAGTCCCACACTCTGCCCACCTCCCCGCTGCTGGGATTACAGGCAGGCGCACACCACCATACCTGCCTCTTAAAGCTGTGGGTTCTGGTGACCAAGCTCAGGTGCTCACTCTTGCACGGCATACTCTTTACCAATGGAGGCAGAAGTTGAGCAAGCTCATAGCGACTAAGTGGTCCCTCTGCTGGAAGAGCCATGCTCCTTTGGTGGCGTACCTTACAGAGTGCGCAAATGCACCTCTGCATGACAGATTCTCCCAAGACACCCTTCCTGTACTAGTTACCTTGTCTCAGTTACAGCTGAGGCAACCGCTGCCTACGCATCTCTAGAAGCATAGGGCTTTCTTTTCAATAAGCTTGTTAGATATGCAGCTTGTAAACCTCAAGTACAGAATGAAGATACACAGACTTAAATATTGCCTTGGAACTGGAGGGTTGCTGGGCGGTGGTGGGCACATGCCTGTAATCCCAGCACTCGGGAGGCAGAGGCAGGCACATCGCTGTGAGTTCGAGGCCAGCCTGCTCTACAAAGTGAGTCCAGGACAGTCAGGGCTCCACAGAGAGACCCTGTCTCGAAAACAGAAACACAAACAAAAAGAAGTTGGAGGTTAAACTAAGCCACTCTTTGCCTTCTCAAAGGCTCTCAGCTAAGTACTACTCTGGCTTATTACTATTACAAGACCAGTTACTATATTTGGGTCTTGTAAAATTTTATTCCATAAAAAGTTATGAATTTGGAAAAATAGTATTTTTTAAGATATCAGTTGGGATTATGGTTAGACCCAAATAAATATTCATGATTATAGGAAATAAAATAGACACCTAAATATTTTAAAAAATAAAGTGCAAGGAGAAAAGTGTTTCGAGATAATAGAATTGGTCCAGCAAGATGGCTTAGTGGGCTAAGGCACTTTCCACCAACCCTGATGACAGGACTGTTGATTGACAGTGACAGTCAGTGTGGATGGTGTTAGTTGCGGCCTTAGCCTACAACTTTGAACCGTTTTGTTCCATGTGTAGTAAAGGCTGCACCTACAACTGTTTCTTCAAAGTTACATGAACAAGAACATTTGAGGGACAAGAATGAATTACAACATTCGTTGGATTTTTGTTTTTTTTGAGACAGGTCATCTCTATGTTTCCTTGAACAAAATTAAATTTTCTGCACTGAATTTTAAAAACAAAAAAATCAATTTCTATCTAACAAAAATTCTAAAAGATGAAAAATCTCATTCATTCCTGAGATCTCACAGTTTTTTGTTGTTGTTTTCCTCTTGTAGGTGGCACTTGTGTTTCCAAATAGTGACCCTGTAATGTTCATGGTTGCATTTTATGGATGTCTCCTGGCGGAGCTGGTCCCTGTCCCTATAGAAGTACCACTCACAAGAAAGGTAATAGATGTGGATCAGGCCCAGGACTCAGCGCCCTCTGCTGGGCTCCTTAGGTGCTGTGGGTTAGCTTCCTCATCACAGTGGGCTGTTGGCTTAAACAGGTGCTTGGAGGAGGCAAGTATCAAACAAGCCTCCAGGGACCTTCTAGAGCATCTGTGTGGGGTGTGCCCCCAGGCGGGGCTGCACTCAGGTTGGGCAGAGCTCCCATATCACCTACCTGAGTTTCCAGAAGGAATCATAGACGTTCTGTCTTCCGGTAAACAGAATTTATGACTCAAGACGCTTTTCTGGTTTTTGTTTGTTTGTTTTACTGAGTTAATTATGTCAAATAAATGGTATAGGTATTCCGTTCATTTCTTTTCCATTCACATGGTAGGCAGTTTTTTTTCATTCGTAAGTTGTTAATGTGAGGGACTTGGTTGCTCTTGATGGCTGTACCATTTTGGAAATGATTATCAGTAGTCTGATTATTGAAAAATATTTGAGCAGAATACTCATGTGTTTTGGAAAATCAGGCTTTTCTGTCCTGATTTTTCCATGTTCATGCAGTTGTTAATATGAGTATCATGAGTAACAAACGCTCAAGAATCCCAAAAATAAAATTCGCAAATAAGGCCAGTATGTTCCAGGGGTCTAATGTGCTAACCAAGCATTTGAGTACGAGAGTCTTAAGATTGCGTGAGGGAATGATGGAAGTCAAGCTGCTGAGGGACATGTGTGAAAACAGATCTGAGGGAAGGGAAAGCGTCATGAGGGCAGACCTCAGTTGCTTGTTAAGTTCCAAATGTGAGCCAGTATTAACTTCTGTTATAGTTAGAGTTAATTAAAATGTGTTCAAGTTTCATTTATAAGAATAAACTCTAAGAAATCAGCCCACTATGCAGACCTTTATATTTCCCTGTAAATAAACAAAAAAACAAAAATGCCTTCTAAATTCCAAATACTTGTCTTATTTTCATGAAAATAGAATAACTTGCTAATAATAAGACTAAATTATTTTGAAGGTTTTACCAGCGGTGAAAGAATCACAGCCTGCAACCCAGCGGTTAGGGTATGCCTCTCGCTCCCCTCCCACAAGGACTCAATCTCCTCCACCATTGCTCTGTCTTCTGCAGGACGCAGGCAGCCAGCAGGTTGGATTTCTCTTGGGCAGCTGTGGGGTGACCCTGGCCCTGACCACAGATGCTTGTCAGAAGGGCCTGCCCAAAGCACCGACAGGAGAGGTGGCCACTTTCAAAGGTGAGGCTCTCACGTCATAGAATCTGTGTTCTGGCCACGCCTGTCACTTGGCTTTGCCTTCTAGGCGTGCTGTGCCAGAAACCAAACCCAAAGGGGCTAGTGCGCCTTTAGCAAAATTAATACTTTCAAGGCTTTTGTCCAATTCAGGTCACCTGTTATGCGCCATGTTTACCTGTTTAAGTAAAAGGAAATGAAAATAAGACGTGACTCCCACAGCCCCCTGTGGCTGGTGACTGCATGCTGGACACAGGTTCCACACGTATGGAGCAAAGCCTTCTGACCGCCTTTCACCCCTATCCTGTTTGCTGTCACAGGTTGGCCCCCCCTCGCCTGGCTGGTAATTGATGGGAAGCACCTGACCAAGCCTCCCAAAGACTGGTACCCACTGGCCCAGGACACAGGGCCCAGGACTGCCTACATTGAAGTAAGGGCGTAGTCATCGGTGCACAGACATCCCTCATAGGCTGGGGCCTGGCTTTTATAAAAAGATAACTACTTAATGCTTTTTAGGCTAAGTGTCCCCCTTATTTTACCTCTACCCCAGATAAATAATGTCATATAGAACCTTTCTTGGGTCATTTCGAATTTCACTCTGACCTAATTCATCTCTAATTGTCCTTGCTAGGATGCAGCTGTGTGCACAGTTGCGCTCTGGCACTGTCTCAGGTCCCGTGAGAGCTAGGCCATGAAGGGCTGAGGGAGGGAGGACTCCAGCTGCTGCCGCTTTAGCATCTTCAGCCTCCTCCTGTCTGGTGTGGCTAGAGAAATAAAATCACTCTTTTTCTTCCTTGAAATTTTACAGTATAAAACCAGCAAAGAAGGCAGCACAGTAGGGGTCACCGTCTCCCATTCATCCCTGCTGGCGCAGTGCCAAGCTCTGACGCAGGCCTGCGGGTACACGGAAGGTAAGGTCATACATTCCGGATTGCAGCTCTCGCTGCCTGCATAGGTATCTGATGTGCCCAGTGTCACCCTAGAATCTCTTGCTGTACATAGTGCGTCCACCCTGTGTGATGCAGCTGCACCAGGCAGGGGGTACTGCTGCCCACTCGTACCCGTACCCTCGGAGGAAGGTCTTGGCCTTTGCAGGACCGGGGTGGGGGGTGGGGGGGTGGGGTAAGGTGCCCTCTGGTAAGGTGCCTGGCTACCGTACTTTAGGGCAGTTTCAATGAAGTCATACTAACACTAATTTTGTGGCGTACGAGACTTGTGCCCCAGTGATTCAGTTATGCATACTGGCTGGATGGATTGTTGATGTGCTGAAGGGCAGTGCAGTTTGCATTATAAAAAGTAGAAAACACCCGTCCTGGGGCATCCTTTCCTGCCGATGTTTCATTGTCAGTAAATGGATTTGTGGCTTGAGAAGACATGCATGTAAATGCTTAAGTATAGTCTTTATGATCTTAGATTATCTTTGTTAAAGTAGAAGCAGCTCCCAATTCACTGTTAACATTTAAATTAATATTAGTTTATATTGATAGATAATAATTTTATAAATTTATGGGGCCAATATAAAGTACATTATTTTAAATACTAAAATTAGATTCATGGTACTTTTCTTACATTGCGAAACTGGAAGTGAACAAACTAGAAAGTAAAATTGAGCTGATTTTTTAAATATATAAAATACGGATGTTTAATCTCAAGGGTTAGTTTGTGGAGATTTGGAGGAGGATTTTCAATTATATCCAAGGACTTTAATGATTTTTAAAAGTTAGTCATATAAAACCAAGTCCTGTGAATTCTTTTGACCCAGTGCTAATCGTTTCATTCATGTTGCCTTTCATGTGGCTTTTCAGCTAACAAGGATAGGGAGATTGTTACTCATAGTGCAACAGTGTTTCTGGCATGCATGCCACTGCTTGTACAAGTAAGATGTGAGACTGCAGGCTGTGGGTGTGAGAATGGGGGATCTGAGCAGGAAGCTGAGGAATGGCTGTCCAAGGCAGCTGTCATCCTGCCTCTTGGCTCTGAGCAGCCCCAAGAATGGCGCAATCATACAGCGGCCTTTCTGTAGTTTCTGTAGTGTCCCTTGTGCTTTTGAACTGAAGATCAGCATGGTTCTCTGCCCCAGCGTCTGAACAGATAGTTTAGCTTGCTGATAACTGGTGCATGGTATTTGGAAGTGCCGTCTCTGTTTCCTGAAGCTCTGGTGTGCTGGTTATGTACTCATCTCGGGATGTGCTCGACATGTGCAGGATGTGTAAAGAGCTGTTCATCAGTTTAACTCTCTGTGTCCGCTTTCAGCTGAAACATTAACGAATGTGCTGGACTTCAAAAGGGATGCTGGTTTGTGGCATGGAGTCTTAACAGTGAGTGTTGTTTGCTAGTGACTGGGGTGGGAACAAGAGATGAGCCACACCTGTGAAATGTTGACTTGCCACTTTATTATGTTTGGTTTGCTTGCTCTGGCATAGATTAATCCTGCCTTCCTCTGATCTGGTCCATTTCTTTTTTTTGCAGAGTGTCATGAATAGGATGCACGTCGTCAGCATCCCATATGCCCTAATGAAGGTCAACCCACTCTCCTGGATTCAGAAAGTGTGCTCCTATAAAGGTAGCAGACAGTAAGAAGTAATTAAGCAGTAATTAAGAAGACATGAAATACAGGTGTGGGCTCTAAGAGCCATTTGAGGAATCTCTCTGTAGTCCATCTTCGTCCAGATCTACTCAGGGCCTGGCCAGTTACTTGCAGTGGAGTAACTGAGTTCTTCATTGGAGGACCAGGAATGCCTAATTTTATTTTTTGGAAGTTTCTTTCACAGTCACATCAGTATTCCTAAGCATATTATTTGAAATGGTTTTAATGTGCAGTTGGAGCTGTCAAAGCCACCAGGAACAAGGCTGTTGATTAAATGATAGTTTATGACAGGCAGGTTGCACTGGATGAGGTAGGCCACCTGTGAGACCTGTGCCCTATTCTTTTTTTTTTTTAATGATTTATTTATTATGTATACACCTGCACACCAGAAGAAGGCACCAGATCTCATTATAGATGGTTGTGAGCCACCATGTGGTTTCTGGGAATTGAACTCAGGACTTTTGGAAGAGCATATGGTATTTTTAACCTCTGAGCCATCTCTCCAGGCCCCCTGTGCCCTGTTCTTCCTACCTCCCATCGGTAGGTACTTCTCGGCACCAAACAGGCATCCCTGCTCCTGTGGCTGCACAGCTCCAGCATCTTTTTGTCCCTGTCTAGTAGAGCACAGGCTTCTAAGACTGAACCAGCCAATGTTGGTGACAGTATATACTTTGCAAGAATATTCCAGATCAGCATTCCTATTACAGAATGTCTTGCATCCTATTTTATGGAGGCAGACAAAGCCTGGTTGAAGGAAGTGGGATTAACGGAGCTCTGCCTGCTCATTGAGGCTGACTAAGTCCATTCAAATCATGGTTCATTTCACCTCATGACCTCCAGGCTGCCAGAACCCTGAAAACCAAGTGACGTGATAGTTCTGGCAACGATGCAGCACAAAGCAAGGGCTAGCACCATGGGGGGACATCATGCAGCACGAGATAAAATAGGTAATATTCAAAGAGGAAGATAAAATGTCTAATTAAAAAAAAAGTCTGGGGAATTGGAGAGATGGCTCACGTGAGTGCTGACTATTCTTCCAGAGGACCCGGGTTCAATTCCTAGCACTCACTTGGTGGCTCACAACTCTCTGTAACTCCAGTTCCAGGCTGTCCTATGTCCTCATTTGGTCTCCAAGGATGCCAGTCACACACATGGTGCACAGACATATATGCAGGCAAAATACTCATACTCATAAAGTAATAAGATAATAATAATTGATTTTTTAAAAGGCTGAGGCTGGAGAGATGTCTCAGATTAAGAGTACTGGCTGCTTCTCCAAAATATCCAGGTTTGGTTTCCAACATCCACATGGCAGGTAACAACTGTCTGTAACTCCAGTTACATGGAATCGTAAGCCGTTTTCTGCCGTCTGTGGGCTCTGCATGCACACGGTACACAGACATAAATGCAAGCAAAACACCCATACATATAAAATAAAAATAAAAAACGAAAAGCCTCGAAAATAAGTCTACTACGTCTAATCATATCTCAAAGTAAGTTTTAAGAAGGGAAGGTTTGGCCAGGTGGTGGTGGCACACGCCTTTAATCCCGGCACTCGGGAGGCAGAGGCAGGCAGATCGATGTGAGTTCGAGGCCAGCCTGGTCTACAAAGCGAGTTCAGGACAGCCAAGGCTACATAGAGAAACCCGGTCTTGAAAAAACAAAAAAAGAAAAAAAAAAGAAAAGAAAAGGTTTGGAGTAGTTTAGGAAGCACATGAGGTAACGGATAATAGTCATCGATAGCAGACAAGAGCGTGGTCCACACAGCAGCTCCTTCCCCCTCCGTGTGTGTGCCTCTGCAGATGATGACGTAGAACAGTATTTTAGCGTGTGAGGGTGCCTGTCCTCGTGGCACAGAGGCATCTGTACTCCCTTCTTGTTGCAGCCCGGGCGGCCCTGGTGAAGTCCCGTGATATGCACTGGTCTCTCTTGGCACAGCGAGGTCAGAGGGATGTCTGTCTCAGCTCTCTGCGCATGTTGATTGTGGCTGATGGCGCTAACCCATGTGAGTAGACCGTAGATGCGTGGCCGTCACTCCCATGATTCCTGACTTGCCAGGAGGAGTAGAAGCTGTTGAACAAAAGTAAAGCTTCACCACTGCTTGATATGCCATATTATGTTCTGCGACACGCTGTCTCTTGTTGGTGACTCATCAGTGGGTCGCATGTGTATCTATTAAGACACTAATTTTATAAGCAGTTTTAGTACAATTAAAACCCTCAATGTGCGTCAGCGTTTTAAAGAGGTTGCTGGATTATGCTACAGACAGGGTCCCTGGTTCATTGGGGATCTCTTGAGCCTCCTGCCCTTCCCCCTTACTTGGCTCTCCACCCCCAGCTTCCTTCACAGGACTCTACTGTCCTTTCTCCATGTGTCTCCGGCCAAGCCCAAGCCCTCATGGTGGAATACGTTGTGGTTGCTGCCTAAGCACCGAGGACCCTCCTGTGTCTAACTATGAATGTGACTGTTTTTGTGTTGCTGTGTGAGCTTCATAGGTCCAGGACTGCCTAAGGCCTGTGGGAGGTGTCCTCTAGGGGAGCCTCAAGTGACTCTTGTTGTGCAAGGGGTTTCTTTCGTGGCACCAATTAGTTATTTCCGTTCTTCTGTGCACTCCATCCTTCGGGAGAGCAGAGCAGGCACACGGTACCCCTAAAGGCCTCTCATTCTCTTTTTGCACACTCCAGTCAAGCAAGGCGTCTCCTCCCCTGATCCATGGCTACCCACTCCTGCTCAGTTTCACAGCTTCCTAGCTCTCTGCTTGTGCGCTCAGCTGCAGTCAGCGATCCGTTGAGCACACGCTTCCCTCCAGAATTTTCTTTCTGGGGATAAGTGTTAGCCCTAACAGCCTTGTCTTGTCTCTGCCATCCGTGTTCCTCCAGGTACACATAGCTAGCTTTCCCTCCTAGGCCTTAGCTTGCCGCTCAAATGTTGGGCTCTCATGATGCTATTATGATGCCTCTTGGTAACACAGAACAATCTGCTCTCTTCCTTACGAGACACCTCTCTCCCCAAACAACGTGAAGCTTGGGGCCCCTGTAGATGCCCTTTTCCCTTCTTTGTTTCCTTGTGGGGAGAGGTTTATAATGAAACCATGGTATAGGGCCATGGATACTTGAGCCCTGACCTGGCAGAGCCTCCCTGTTGCCACATCTCTGACACCACTGTGAAGGCCTGCCACCCCTGAATGACAGGAGTCTACCCAAAGGAGAAGACACCAGGGAGAGGCAGGACATCTTCGGGCAAGTGTATAGACCACACATCTCTAAAGCCACTGCCAGGAGCTGCCCTTGCCACACTGTCCACCATCTAGTGGCAGGCCTGGCCTTGTTGGTCACAGATGTTCCTCAGTGACTCGGCAGGCTCCATGCTGGTCCTGGGCCTGAAGCTCAGGAGAGTTTCTGCTACTGGTCCAGGAAAGGGTACAAGGGGGCAGGACCTCAGTAACAAACATACGACTAAAAGCTGCCCTCCCATGAGAGACTGCCAGCTTCTCACTTGTTGGTGAGCTGGAAATGATTATGTGTGTTTTATGGTAATGTCCCTGAAAGTGTTGCTTTGCCACATTGTAGATGTGTTCTTGTTAAAACAGCTCATGTGCAGCCAGGACTCAGCATGGTTGTCAGGTGAGCACGGTGCCTTATGCACCTCGTGCTCCTGCCTGACTGGACTTATCTCTCATGCTCCACTCCCATTGCTTGACACAGGGTCAATATCTTCCTGTGATGCCTTCCTCAACGTCTTCCAGTCCAGAGGTCTGAGGCCAGAGGTCATCTGCCCTTGTGCCAGCTCTCCTGAAGCGCTGACAGTAGCCATCCGCAGGTAACTGGATTGCATGCTGTCTCTTGTGAACACACATTTGGACTATTTATGATGGTGTTACCTAAAAGTTACAACTAAACAAGAGTTCCTTATTCTGAGAGGTTCTGCTGGCTGTTGGTCTGCTGAAGAGGAGGACATTTAACTGCCTAAAGAAGCATCCAGCCACCCTAAACTCTAAAGCTGAGCTGCTTTCATGGATATTTCTGTAGGAGAATTTTTTTTAAAAACTATTTTATTGGGTTCTTATGTCTCTACCTCCCTTCCAACCCTTCTCTACCCTAACCCTCCCAAAGCCCCGACACTGGGTAGGAGAAAAAGAAGGTTAGAGGTTACAGGGGGCATTGACTGCTGTAGGCTACTTCCTACTGATTAGGGATGTTGGGTTCCTTTGGGCAAGTCCAGCAATCAGCAATAATAGCCAAAGCAACAGCAAACACAGCAGCAGGACGAACCAGCAACAGCAGGGGGAGCAGCCACCACCACAGTCCCTCTCGCGCCTCTCCCAAATATACCTTCTCCAGAGTCCCCAGAATTAAACTATCTGCAGCTGGCAAAGATCATGCCTCTGCTAGTGCACAAGGCAAATCACAATCACCTGTTGTGAAGCACACCTGGGATTAAAACAACAATATATTCACATGACATAAGTGGGCTTTTGAGAAACCCAAACTCTCACTACATATTTCCTTTGTGTCACATCTTGAAACTTGGAGTAAGGGGCTTGAGGTTGTCCTGAGAGACCCTCCCTCCCCCACCTGCGAGCTGGTATCCTAGTATCTGGGCCCTGGGCTCCTTCCTATAATTCCTGCACACAGCATGTTGCTCCCAGACTGCAGCTGGGCCCAGAGACACTTTTCTTCCCTGCTCATGAGTCACCTGTTGTTGCTGTCCTGCCCTTGAGCTTCATGGGTGGGGTTTCAGGCCACAAGCTCACAGCAGAGGATGCCACTTTTAGCTTTCTTCCCTCAGCTCATTGCTACAGAATTGCCTCAGCCCTGGTCATGTATGCATTGTGCTCATAATTTAAAGGTAGTGTGTACTTAGAAATATGTAAGTTTTAAGTAACTTCATTTTAATAATAGCATTCAAAGCAACATCTTTATCTTTTAGAAACTGTAAATGGCTAGTCCATCAGGCCTTCTGCTGTGGGGAGGTGGTGTTTCATAGGTGCCATGGGTCTGAGCCAGCTTCACCCATGCACAGTGTGTGCATTGCAGCATAGTGGCCTCCCCCAGCTAGTCTGCCCATCTGGCTCCCCTCGGGCTCCATGTGAAGGTCACAAGATAACCAGATTGAAATTGAGTCACCTCTAATGACCTGTCTCAGAGGTGACACAGTGTCGCTTGCTCTGTAGTCATAGGTCTAAAGAGTGCTGAGGCCACACTGCAGAGAGGGACATGAGCTTTAGAGCACTCTCTCCTGACAAGCCCACACACAGGGCAGGTGCTTTAGTGAGGAGTTGAATGTCAGGCGAGGCTGACCCCCAGTGCATCCTCCTTGGAGTGCTAGCTCTCGTAAACAGGCCAGCTGGTGCTCTTGTTCCCTAGGCCCCCAGATCTGGGAGGACCTCCTCCAAGAAAAGCTGTCCTGTCAATGAACGGCCTGAGCTACGGTGTGATTAGAGTCGACACGGAGGAGAAGCTGTCAGTCCTCACTGTTCAGGATGTTGGCCAGGTGATGCCTGGAGGTAAGAAGCAGTCAGTGAATCTCCATCTTGCTCTGACTGACACAGCCGAGAGCACAAATGCACCCGGTATGCCAGACTGCTCACTGTGTGCCAGGCCTCCAGCCTCATGCCTTTTGGAGGGATTTAACACCCTGCAGTCTCTATAGGGGTACTTCAGAAAACACTGGTGCTGTAAATGTCTGCATGATGAGGTCGCCTGGCTAGTAGTAGGGACAGAGAGGTGGAAACATCCCAGAAATACCTGTTTAAAAAAAAAAAAGCCAGGTACATCCTCCTGCAGAAGTTGGCCCGTGCACTCTCCGGCTCCTTTGAGGCAGGGCAGTGAGAAGGGTGTTGGAGCAGCCCCCATGGGAACAAAGCACCACTGGAGAATAGGCAGAGCCTGGCTCAGGAGCCCTCGGTGACACTCGGAAGTGAGGGTGCAGTTCGTGCTGCTCTTAGGTCCCTCCTCATTGCAGCTGCTGAGTGCTGCCTGCTCTCCCTTCCTGCCATGGGCAGTGTCCTCCTCTGTCCCGGCTTCCTTTCTGATGCTGTGATGAGACAGTCTGAGCAAGAGCAGCTTAGCAGAGGAAAGGGGTCATTCGGCTTACACTGTCAGGTTACCGCCTGTCTATCAGTGAGGGGCAGGACGCTGGCAGAACTCGAAGCAAAACCATGGTGACTGCTGCCCCTGCTTGCCTACTTTCCTGTACAGCTCAGCAGCGCCTGCTGTAGGAAGGCTGCCCCTCCCCACCACAGTGCTCTGGGCCTCCTCCATCAGTTAATAATCAAGACAGTTTATCACAGCCTTGGCCACAGACCAGTCTGATTTAGGCCATTCCTCAACTGAGGCACCTCCTCTGAGAGGACTCTAGCTGTGTCAAGTTGACAAGGACACACTGTTAGTGACTTTCAGAAGTAGGGTGCTATGCCTCATACCCAGTTACCCCCAGCATCAATGGCTGCCTGGCACCCTGGCTTCAAGTTTCAGTGTTTCCTAGGCAGCCTTGATGACAGCCTAAAGCCCTGACACACAGCTTCAGTAGACTGTCCCTGCATGTAGGTAGAGTTCTGAGTAGAAGGAGCACAGAGGCTTAGCTCCCCTCTTTAATTCATGTGAATTACATTTCTTCCTGTAAGTTGACCCCCTCATAGAAACAGTCTTGTAGAGCGCATGAATTGTAGCTAAAACACTTTTCAACAGTGTGGCGGCTCACATGGGTAATCTCAGTACTTGGCAGAGGCAGCTGGTGTTGAGGTCTGCCTGGGCTACATAGTAGCAACAAAGTAATGAAAACAGAATGGAGTAATAATCCATGTTGTGACAAAGTACAGGTAGGTTGTAAATTGTGGGGATTGTGAGTGGTGTTTATATCTTGTATAGCCTTTGTATGTGAAGGGGGAAATATGTATGTGCTGGTGTGTATGTGTGTGTATGTGTGTGCACATGGGGGCCTGAGGACAACCTTGATGGTGATGCTTAGGCACTCTAAGCCTTATTTAGAGATAGCGTATCATTTGGTCGGAAGTTCTTTGTTTAGGTGAGGCTGGCTAGCTCCCAACCCTCAAAGACCTTCCTGTCTCTCTCTCTCTCCTGAGTATTAGAACTTTTAAAAATGCCACCGTGAATGGCTTTCTAACATGGGCTCTGGGGTTTAACTTTGGCCCCCTTGCTTCCCCGCATGCCCTTTGCGCACAGCTGTCTCCCCAGCCCTTGCTATTTACTTTGAGCTCATCAGGAATGTTCAGAGTTATGTTCATTTTCCTTTATTGCTACCCTACATGCACACCTGTCTCATGTGTTTGTTCACTCCCCAGTCACATATCTACACGCACACTCCCATATCTCTGTACACGTGCTCCCAGGTGTTTGTCTGTGTTTAGTGTGCCAGATGTGCCTACACATTTGCTGTGTGACACTTTTCCTGGGAGAAAATGACAAGCGTCTACTCACCCCAGATAGTGACCCCATAACAGACCAACGTAAGGATGCCACCACTGTCCAAGCCAGTGGACCAGTGAGCTTTAATGGGTTAGTTACAGGAGCAGAAATGACTCAGAGAGACAGCATCTGACTAGAAGCCACACCCAGCATAGATGACTGCTCACAAGAGCTGGAAACCTGGAACACAGTGTACAACCTGCAGGCAGCTTAACGGTTGGAGAGCAGCTTGTTCAGGCAGCTCAAATGTCTGAGCCTCTCCTGAGACCCTGCAGGTTGTATGTGAGCTTTGGGAGGAGAGGGCCTAGTGAATGAATCTGGTTGAGTTTCAGGGATTTCCTGAAGCTTTTCAATGGCCTACTTCCTGGATTTAATGGAGTTTCCTTGCAGCATGGAATGTTTCCCTTCCCTTTAAAACATGGTGTGTCTTAACAAGCTTCAGTCCGGGACAGGAGTTTTACCTCTGATGAAATTGCCACACAATGACTGTTTGTGCATGTACCTCTTGGCATTCTCTCTGGAGTTTGGGCCCTGCCCAGCATTTGGCTATTGCTTAATTGACTGGGCTCATGGGCGTAGTCAGGTCTAACAGTGTCCTATCCCAGCACTGGTGCTGCCCTGTTTGGCCTCCTAGCATTCGTCCTTGCCGCAGTATCAAGGGGATTTGTAGTAATGTGTGCTACTTTGTGACTTTTAACCCATCTCAGTGCACACCCGAGAATGTTACTGTGGGGCTGAAAGTAAATACTCATCTCCCTGTACTTTGGGAAATGATATTCTATTGGTTAAGAATGTATTATATAGATGTAGTTTACCTTTTAAACTTCTGACCCTCACCCTAAATCCTGCATGTCTGTCTGACTGTCTGTCAGCCTATGTGTGTATGTGTGTGGCGGGGGCTGTGTCTGTCTGTCTGTCTAGTGCTGGCCATGGACCCAGGACCCTTATACTCTAGGCAAGCACTCTACCACTGAGCTGTATCTCTAGTCCTGACACTGCATATAACAAGTATTAGTACTGTCCGTGACATGACTCTGCAGTATAAGAATTTGCTGCACATGTAATGTCTTGTTTCTATAACTTCAAATACAGCAGCAGTGACAGGCATGGTGGTGTGTACCTTTTAGCCCATCGCTTGGGAGGTAGTGGCAGGTGGAGCTCTGTGAGTTCTAGGCCAGCTTGGTCTACATAGAGAGGTCTGGGCCAGCCAGAACTACATAGTGTCTCACAAACAAACAAATGAGAAACACCCTACAAATATACGAGCAAGTAAACTTTTGTGAATGATCTGTTCAAATGTATACTGTGATGATTTTGAACTGTTCTCTCTGTTCAGCTAGTGTGTGTGTTGTGAAGGTAGACGGTGCCCCTTACCTTTGTAAAACTGATGAAATTGGAGAAATCTGTGTCAATTCTGTTGCAACTGGGACAGCATATTATGGACTACTTGGAATCACAAAGAATATATTTGAGGTTTGTATCCTTATCCTGATCTTTATCTTGAAATCAAATCCCATGAGTGTTGATGGGCCCAAAGGTACAGGGTGGAGTGGAGGCCTACCAGGAGCTGGTGGGCCCCGCCTCACGTGCCCCACAGGCTTCGATGGACAGGACCTCAGCTGCGTTCACACTCTGATCCTTGTTCACAGTAAGTTTTGTAAGGACAGGCGATGCCAGCAACTAGGCACGCAGCTCCCTGAGAATTGTTCGAGCCCCGCTTAGGTGGGTATCCACTCACAGAGCAGTCAGGGTGAGAGAGTGGAGCGCTAAACCCTGGGCCGCAGGTGGAGTGTGGTATTTGAAATGACAAAGGTAATGCCTTCTTGTCCTGGCTTTCTTTTGCATCTGCTGAGACTGTTCTCAGCCTTCCACCCTTCCCTCCCTCCCCAGTCACAGCCACCTCGGCAGTGCTTTTGGGACTATCCATGACCCAGACTGTGGTCCAAATGTATTAACCAAAATTATTAATATTTGTGCAAGCTAACACTTAAATAACTAAGAGGAAATGTAAATAAAATATGATCGTGAGGTATTTGAAAAATGCTGCTGAGCTCTGCAGAAGACAGGCGTTACCAGGGTGCTCTAGCCCCCTTACTGATATAATTGTGGGCTTTGTCTTTAAAACCCTGCAGTCCTGAGCGTCGTCGCCAGGGGACGTGTTGAAGGCGTGGGCCCGCCCTTGGTCTGGCCGGCACTGAGGTCCCCGCTTGCGCACCTTGTCTCTGTAGTAGTCAGTGAGTTGTCCGCTGCCTGACGTCCTCTTCCCTGTTCTGGCAGACTGTCCCGGTCACTGCAGATGGAGTCCCTGTCTCCGACCGGCCTTTCACCAGGACAGGCCTTCTGGGATTTATTGGACCTGTGAGTATGACCTCCTGTACCCGTCCAGCAGCACAGAGTGTTCGAGAAAAGGAACGTTTCATTGCAAACGTGCTCCTGTCCCTGATGTCCTTGGCTCTCAGTGTGGCCTCGGTCATTCATGCTGACCACCATGCCTGTCCCTTACCTGTGCGTAGTGTTTCTCCAGTCACAGACCTGCAGTGGGCCCTCAGTGGGAAACACGGTGGGCCTGTTTTCATTTTTGTCATTCTTTCCAAGTTTTGATATTTAAAACAATGCTACAATGAATACATTCTGTAGCATCTCGGCCTGCCTTTTCTCAGGTGGGTGGTTTGATTTATTCTTTCCCAGACACATTGGTCATTGCTGTGTGTGTTGGGGTGCTCCCTTAGTGGGTGTCTGCAGCGAGAACTGCTTGGTATCCGCTGGCATCATGTGACTGTGTCTGTAGCCGCAGTTAGCTGGGGTTACACGACACATGGGGAGGCCTTGCTCTTGCTGTGGAGTCTCAGAGGTCTTCACATGCGCACTGCGACTCTATAGCCCTGTTTGCATTGACACCCATTTCCCCACCGTTCAGTGCCACGCTTGTCCCACCTGACCTAGTACTGAATGGTGCAGTCACTTTTTTTGACCCTGTGTGAGGTGCTGATTCTTTGTGCTATCAAGTCCTTCTCGTGAGGCCTGACCACGCTCTTTTCTCAGGATAACCTGGTCTTCGTCGTGGGCAAGCTGGATGGGCTGATGGTTGTAGGAGTGCGCAGACATAATGCAGATGACATTGTAGCAACTGCCTTGGCTGTGGAGCCCATGAAGTTTGTCTACAGAGGCAGGTGATGCACTGGAGATGCTGCCCCTGGGTCTTAGGTCTCCTCTGTCCTTAAAATCTGGGAAGTCTGTGTAGAAGAGAGGCCAGTAAACCTGAATTTGCAAAATTTAAAAATGTATTATCTATCAGAAAAGTTACACAAAGAAAGAGGAAAAAAACATTTGCATTTGTGATAACAGACTTAAATGTCTTCATTTCCCAGTGTGTCTTCAGGTCCTTAAGAGAGGAAGGCAAAGTATGGCTCTGGAGAGGTGGCTCAGTGGTTAAGAGCACTGGCTACTCTTCGAAAGGACCTGTGTTCGATTCCAGCACCCACATGGAAGGTGTAACTCCAGTTCCAGGGGATCTCACACACTGTTCTGGCCTCCTCCGGCACCATGCACGCACATGGCACATAGACATATATGCAGGCAAAACATCCATACACACACACACACACACACACACACACACACACACACACACACACA
>OU015751.1:8073346-8134131 GCA_907169655.1 Acomys percivali
GGGACCCTCCCCTTTCCCATTGTAGCCTTACATTCTGAAGTCCTACTTTATGTGGAAACCAGAGGCTAATAGGGCTGAGTGCCTGACTCTGCAGCAGGCATGAAGGTCAGGGGTCAGGCTCTGAGCTCCAGCTGGGCAGAATCTTTCAGTCTCAAGAGCTCGGACTGCCCTTGTTGAACTTGTGCCCGTTTGTACAGCAGACAGCAGCAGTGCTTATCTCATGAACTGGGTCCCTGTCACAGCCTCTGCAGCATGGTCATGGCCGTAGAACTCTGGCCATCACCTTTAGCAGTGAAGTGATTTCTGTTCCCTTCGGCGTTCAGGTTCCTCTCCTGCAGAATAGACTTGGTGAGCCTGCACCAGGCATCGTTTCCCACATGTGAGCAGCGCACACAGCCTGCTCTCTGGGAGCCTGACTTCTGTGACGGATCTGTCTCTGGGCTCAAATCATGTCTACTTCTTGCCTGGGGAAGTTGAGCTTCTACCTGTGTGGGCTGTGTGACATTAGCCACTGGTATCTTCTGTTTAACAGATGACATTCCAAAAAAGAAGGTAGCTAGCATTTTCAGACCGCCCTCCCCAGACGTGCTTGCATACTTGGACTTCAGTGTGTCGACAACCGGGATCTTAGCTGGTGTTAAGGTAGGACCCATGAGCTCGTGTTGGCTTCAGCATCATGGGAACACGGAGGGAATGGCGGGAGTGAGGCTACAGATAGGGCGGATGGGGGTTGTAGCGTTAGGCAGATGCTCCTTCTCCAAAGCACAAAGCAACAATATTGTGGTTTTTTTTTTTTTAATTTATGTTAAACATCGTTGAAGCCCAAAATTAGACCCCTGAGAACACTGCACCTTTGCTGTTTATGGCAGTGTCTGGTTTCTGGATTGAGGTGACTTTGCTGAGTTTATTTAATGTGAATTAAAAGTAAACTTTCAGGGCCTGGTATGAGAGCTCAGCGTTAAGAGCACTTGCTGTGCTTGCGGAGGACCCAGGTTCCTGCACCCACTTCAGATGGCTCATAACTGCATGTAATTCCAGCTCCTGGGGACTTGATGCCCTCTTCTGACCTGCTTGGACAGCAACCATGCACATGGTGTACATAAACACATACACATAAAGAAAACAAATCATCTTGTAACAGTGCAGTTAGAATGCTTTACTGCCTTGGACTCTTGCTTCAGAGATGTTCCTGTGTGATTTTTGGGGTTATTCAGGCTCTGTGGCAAGGGCAGGAGCCAACCATCTTCTCAGAAAGTAACTTGGCGTGTGATGAGATGGAGCTGCATGCCCAGCCAACCACAATGCATAGCAGATGTGGCCTCTAACCCTTTCTTCCTTCACAGCCCTGAGCAGGCCTTTTCTTCACCCCTGCAGATGTCACATGCAGCCACAAGTGCCTTGTGCCGCTCCATAAAGCTTCAGTGCGAGCTCTACCCCTCACGGCAGATCGCCATCTGCCTGGACCCATACTGTGGCCTCGGCTTTGCACTGTGGTGTCTGTGCAGGTGAGGGCATGCATCCATCGCTCCTGGGCCTGTGTGGCCCCAATGCTTCCTCAGAACGCCAGCCCCTCCAATGGCTTTCTGAGTGTCTTAGAAGCCTAAAAGTGTGAATGGGTTTGTTCAGGGAATAGGTGGCTAGCATCTGGCCTTACAATTTAATAAAAAGTAAAAATAACTGGGCATGGTAGTACATGCCTTTAATCACAGCACTTGGGATTCAGAGGTAAGTGAACCTCTAAGTTTGAGGCCAGCCAGGCCTGTATAGGAGACTCTTTCTCAAAACAAAAAATACAAAACAGAAAGAAAGAAAGAAAGAAAGAAAGAAAGAAAGAAAGAAAGAAAGAAAGAAAGAAAGAAAGAGAAAAGAAAAGAAAAGAAAAGAAAGAAAGAAAAGTGGCTGAGCAGGTAAAGACACTGTGCAATTCTGGCAACCCCTTTTATGTGGGCTCAATCCCTAAAACCCACATAAAAGTAAAAGGAGAACAGACTCAGTGAAGTGTATACACACACACACGCGCGCACACACACACACACACACACACAATAATAATGAAAAAAGGAAAAGAATAAAAATATTTTTCATTAAATAAAACACTATCTATTATTAATGACTGGGAAGAATCTTCTGGTTCTTTCAAATGCTATAAGGCAGGGAGCGACCCACCTCTGTAGTAGGAGGCCTCTTCCATACATAGCTCTGATGCTTCTGAGTGTTTGGGTGGACACCAGGACCACACCCTGCAGTGTCTTTCTGCTAACCTCCCCCCGCAGTTCTGAACAGACCTGTGCACATCCAGGCTGGAGCAATGCTATCCGTGAGGAAGGAGCAAGTATGCCTGGGGCTTGGCAAGCTGGCTCCTTTCCAATGGTCCTTCTCCTCACAGCGTCTACTCTGGACACCAGTCAGTGCTTGTTCCCCCACTGGAGCTGGAGAGCAACGTGTCCCTCTGGCTGTCTGCCGTCAGCCAGTACAAGGCCCGCGTTACCTTCTGTTCCTACTCAGTGATGGAGATGTGCACCAAGGGCCTTGGTGCGCAGACAGGGGCCCTCAGGGTAAGTGCTAAGCTGGCCATCACAGCCATGGCAGCTCTTCCAAGTCCACGGGCCTCAGCCAAGCTCTCCTCCCCAGCCAGAGAGGAGGGTCTGTGAGGGGCAGGAAGGAGGGTTGGCGACAGACTCTTCAGGAAACGCAGCAGTGTTTCTGTGTTTAGAATCCCCCAGATGAAGGCAGACTTGTCTTTATGTATGGAGTCCACAATCAGACACCCGCGGCGTCCTGGAAAGTCCGTTAGGTAGTCAGTGCTTAGGGCCCCAAACTGTGTGTGCTGTGGGATGACTTCTTGCTCTTCTGCAGATGAAGGGGGTGAACCTGTCATGTGTGCGTACGTGCATGGTAGTGGCTGAGGAACGGCCCCGGATCTCATTGACACAGTCATTTTCCAAGCTATTCAAAGACCTGGGCCTCCCTGCACGAGCTGTGAGCACCACGTTTGGATGCAGGGTCAATGTGGCCATCTGCCTCCAGGTAAGCCGGCTGCACCCGGGATCGCTGTCACCTGCACCAGGGAATAACGTGTTTGTAGACTGACACCAGTGTGTAGTCCTAGCTCTATCTCCACCTTGGAGCTGTGGCGGTTACATTTCCACAGAGCCATTCAGCTTTGAAGACTGAGGGCTTTGTTTAGAAAGATGTCCTTTTCTTTCTGATGAACAGCAATGTTTAGATAGAAAAATCAGTGACTATTGTACCTATGAGCATTTGTAAGTTATGTGTAATATGCAGCTAATTTTAAAAAACAAGAAGGAACTTGCTTTCTTAAGAAATCTGTAGAAATCTGTGTGTGGTTGTTTATGCCTTTAATACCAGCACTCAGGAGGCAGAGGTGGGTAGATCTCTGTTTGAGCCCAGCCATGTTTATAGAGCAAGTTTCAGGCCAGCCAGGCCTCCATAGAGAGACGCTGCCTTTAACACACACACACACACACATACACACACACACACACACACACACACACACACACACACGTCATACATGTATAAATCTCAGGCTGGAGCACTAATAAGGATGATGATCTGCATTGGCCACTTCAGGACTGTCACTAAAGTAGTAATCTAAGCGAAGTTTAGATCAACATGGGCATCACAAGGCTTTTTCAGTAGCTGTCCTTGCTTTCTGGTTTTATACTAGCCTCTGTTTCACTTCTTTCTGAGAATATCTTAAAGCCAAATGCTGACCTGACACCTGACACTCACGCCCTTTCTCTGTTCCAAAAGTACAGGCTCAGCGCGTGCCCTGGTCTCTGGGTGGCTGCATGTGCAGGGCGGGGCTTGGCGCTAGAGTCTACAGCTGTCTACAAGGTGTCACCCTGTTTCCTACTTTATTGGGCAATGTCCACTTAACCGTGAAAAGACTGTGCTGCTGACTGCTTTAAGTCTCAGATGACTGTGTGGAGCAGAGACTAGGGGACCCTGGCTTGATCGTCCCACTGTGACTGATGTACAAAGTTGGTGACTATGAGTCAAGAAATACCTGATTCTAGCTCTAAATGGGAGAGCATTGGCCTTGTTTGCCAGCTTGTGAGGGCCCTGTGCAATGGCAGAACTTGTAATGATACATCTGTGTTTGCTCTTTAAGATACAGTGATGTGTTCTCTCTCACGGTGTTTTCTCATGTGGCCTGTGGCCTTCTGTTTGTTTCCTGTGCTATTTCCTCCCTGTCTCCCTCTGCTGGCCGCCCTGGCCTCTGTCAGCCCAACAGGCTGGGAAAACTAGCTGAGCAGGTAGGACCTTGCCCTAGCCCCTCAACCTTGCTAATGTCTCCTTGTCTGTCACCCCCTTACAGCTCCCCATCCCCACCCCGCTTCTACGAGTTCATGTGGCCTTCTGGTGGATTCCAGAATACACGTTTCTTTTACCGTCTTAGTTTATTCACAATGAGAGCTAGCGACGTGACAAAAGCTCCTTTGTAACCAAATGTAAAAGGCCGGTGAGAGGTCATGCTGTCTAGAATCTTCAGGGAGTGATGTTGACCAGGATATCCATCTGACTGATGCTCCTTGTCAATAAAATGGTAATACCAGGCCAGTGAGAGGGCCTGGTGGGTAAAGGTGCCTGCGACCAAGCCTGACAACCTGACGTCGGTCCCTACGACACGCAGGGGATAGAAGAAGAGAACTGACCCCCTCAAGTTGCTCTGTGACCTCCACATATATGCTGTAGGCATGTTGGTGTGCACACAAACACACACAATTAAAAACGTGTATTAGTAATAGTAATCATCATCATCATCATCATCCCTGCTGAGTGACAACACTAACACCCCCTGCTGGGATGACACTTGAGCTGTGTGGCTCATCTGAGTGTCTGCTTAGTCCTCAGAGTTGGTGAGGTGCAGGCCCTGACTTAATGCTGGGTGGAAATGCCCCCAATCTGCACTGTGGTTTCAGCACAGCAGAAGCTAGCAGGAACAGAAGTTTTATCAGAACTGACATACAAACTCTCAGGGTTGACAGTTCAGTCACAGTTAGCTTTGCTCAGTGCATCTAGCCAAGTAGATGTTGGATGGACAGCATCACTCTGCCATGGGGGACCATGAGCCCACGCACACTGGTGGAAGATGCACAGCCTCTCTTCCGGTGTCACAGACAGCCTGGGAGGAGCTACCACATGCGAACCTGCAAAACTGAGTGGAACATAAGAATTCTGAAAGACGTTCTGTCATTTTCCTTTCAGGGCACAACAGGCCCGGATCCCACAACCGTCTATGTGGACATGCGGGCACTGCGCCATGACAGGTACTGACCCCTCCCTGTCTGCATGACCTTGCCCATACCCTGTGACTAAGTACTGCCAGCTGGGTTTGCCCAAAAGGTATCTCCAGCCTCCTGTGTGGTAATGATGCTGACCAAGGCAGGGATGCTTGCGCCCAGGAAACAGTATTGTGGGGTCACTCAGACGCATGTGACTTGCTTTTTAAAAAACTACTATAAATTGTATTCTGAAATGTTTTTCTTTGTCAATTTTTAGAGTTCGTTTGGTGGAACGAGGTTCTCCACATAGTCTACCGCTGATGGAGTCTGGAAAGGTAGGAGAAGTTGGACTATTAGACCCTGTGGTGTGGCCAGTGCTGGGATGCACGCTCCTAGTGACTATGGTACCACGTGGGGAGTGGGATGGGCCACTGAGGCCTAGAACTGTGAGATCAGACCTTTGAATCCTCAGAGCAGAGAGCTATAGTTGGAGTGCTCAGGTATGGAGCAGAGACGGAATTGCCCCTTGGCAGACGCTAGCAGGGGGTGGGGTGGTCAGGCTGTGGATCAAGGGCCTCACACTTCCGCCACAAAGGGCAGCCTTGATCCTGGACTGCAGATGAGGAAGAATGAATGCTCTGATCCAGGGCGACAGTAGAGAACAGCCTACCAGGGCACAGCCAGAGATTTGCCATCAAAACCAGCCTTGGCCTACTGAGCACCTCCCCGCCCCAAGAAACCTCCAGGTGGCTGGGAGGAGCTGAATGTGCCTGAGAATTCCCACATAGAAATGGGAGCCACTGTGGGGTCAGCAGAGCAAACCCTGGAAGACAGACATCCTCTGAAGAAGGGGAGGTCAAGGAAGGCCGACTAGGCAGGGAGGCTTCATATAGCCAGTGGAGTGGGCACATGCTGTCTGCCCAACTGCACAGCAACCTGTTTACCTCAGAATTATCAGAGGCTCCCAGGGGTAACCCCAGAGGTGGGAAATGGAGTTTGGTCACCCCAAACCTCACTGGCTACTGCTCAGGCCACAGCTATCTTTTAGGAGGCAAGGAGGTAACGAAAGCCAGCCATTGACGAGTTTCCTTTCATCTCTCCCCTTTGGAATCCTGTTGATGCCTGTACCCACCTTGCCGTTACGGCTGCACAATAATTATTGTACACGCTGCTTTGCAGGAGTAACATGGGCCTGATGGAGTTGTGTTCTGAGTCCCTTGGTTTCAGGATTCAGGGGACCACAAAGGGAGAGAGTAGGGGCTCCAGCAGTGTGTCTGGAGACAGAACAAGCAGAGGGTAGAGCAAGGCGATGCCCAGCATCTGGTGCTCATGCGTTCCCTCAGCCCCTCCTCCACTTCTGTCACTCACGGGGTACACAGAGCAGGCAGCTGCACTTCAGAAGCAGCAAGATCTGACCCAGGCCCAGAGAGGACCCTGGACTGAGTGTGGTAAGCTCAGCAGGGCACATGGCCTGAGTCAGCAGAGTGGCCAACAGGTGCTCTTCTGCACTGACAAGCCTGGTGAGAACAGTCAGGGAAGCATGCGCTTAACCTGCTGCAGGGAGAGGCACCAGAATGCTCTCCAGAGTGCCCTCCCAGGGAAGAGCACCGACCTGTTTTCAGGAGCTGGCCTGTTCTGTTCAGATTCACAGCATATTTCTGTTAGTGCCTCTTCTTTTAAAATTCCAACCAAATCCAGAACAGCTTCTAAACCTCCTGATCTGTAGTCAGCCCTGCTCACTGCCCGTGTCAGCTTAGGTGGCAAATAGGGACGGGTATATGAGAATGGGACTTGGCAGCACCGCTGTGTCAGACATCCAGAGCTTTTTTTCTCTCACTGGGGCCTGTTACGGCTTTCTTCCTTCCAGATCCTCCCGGGAGTGAAGGTCATCATTGCACATACTGAGACCAAAGGGCCCCTCGGAGACTCTCATCTGGGTGAGGTAAGTGTTGGCTGAGGCTGGGTGTCGGGCTTTTAGAAGCCTGGCTTCCCTCCCCTCCTCTCAAGATTCCTTTAGAATTCAGGAGTTCTAAACCTCAGGTCTCTGAGTGTGTGTGTGTGTGTGTGTGTGGTGTGTGTGTGTGTGTGTGTGTCTGTCTGTCTGTCTGTGTGTCTGTCTGTGTGTGTGTCTGTCTGTGTGTGCATGTCTGTGTGTGTTCTTCTGTGGGTGTGTGCCCACAAGTGCAGGTGGCTGTGTCTTTCTTGGAGCCGCAGCTGCCGGTGGTTGTGAGTCTCCTGCCACAGGTGCTTGGAACCACACTCAGTCCTCTGGAAGAGCAGCGAGCGCTCCTAAGTGCTTCTGCATGCCTTTTAAGTCCCTGCTAATATGTATGGTTCCACAGTATGTGGGGAAAGAGGCCTCTCACTGGGTCACCCCACCTACAAAGCTAGGAGGGCACTGGGGTGCCAGGAGAGTAACCTGGAACCAGCAGCAGCCAGTGGAGCAGGAACACCTGCTTTCGGCAGAACTGGCCAGCCACTCCTTAAAAATTGACTTTGCATCAGAGCCAAGGTCACAGACCTAGTATCAATCAAGCACCAGCCCCAGGTTCAAGGCCACACAGGGCTTTGTTCCAGGAGCCTTGATGTCCCGCAGACTCAGCGTTATGTGAGGCAATTGTGGCACACAGAGCCTGTCACAGGCATTAGGTAGATAAGGTAGGTGCCTTCCTCACTGGGGCAGGAGAGCCCCTTACTTCCAGTTAAGAGATAGGTGTACCATTCACTCATGGGCTGTAAACAGATGGGATCCCTCAGTCTTGAAGAGTGGGTAGGTACGGCCTCTCACAGAGGGAAAGTGGGGTCCCTCACTCTTGAAGAGTGGGTAAGTATGGCCTCTCACAGACAGAGAGAAAGTGGGGTCCCTTACTCATAGGCACTGGATAGGAGTACTTCATTCATAAAGAGTGGACAGGTAGGTTCCACACCCCACTCACAGGTAACAGGCAAATGAGGCCCTTGACTCACTAGTGAGCAGTTGTTGGGAGTCCCTCACTTGTGTACAGTGGAAAGACAGGGGTCCTCACATATGGGCAGTGGGCAGGTAAGGCTCCTTATCCATAGGCACTCAGCAGATAAGGGCAAGGAGAGCCTGCCAGGGAGTTTCCACAAGACTGTGAGGTCTGAGCTGAGTAGGGAGGAGACCTACTTCATGGTAGCTGCCTCCTTTCTGCTTCTCTATTGGAAGTTGTGTGACATTGTTAGTGTGGACAGCTTAGTGGGCTCTTAAGAGGCCCTTGACACTCATGAGAACTATAGGCACACACAGACTTTGAATGCATATGTATTATTTTGCATACATGAATATATATCAACTCATATGTTAGCATCTTGCATGAATGTACCCGGCCACAGGTGCACGGGCTGTTCTGGACACCAGTGAACCATTTACATTGTGCAGGCACAAGTAACATATTCTTCACACAGAGTGTATTTTCACCCATATCTGTTGTGAACATCAGACCTACCTCCATTCTCTCTCTGTCACTGTCATCTGATATATAGAAGTGGAAACATATCCAGACAGGAAGCTGAGGCAGGAGGACTACAAATGTGATGTAGCCAGCCTGAGCTACATAGCAGGACCTTATCTAAAAGGAGGAGGAGGAAGGGGAGATGGCGAAGAGGGAAGAAAAAGGAAGAAAGAATGACAGTAATTAGTCGCATTTGTGCTTGCTCTCTATGCTTGTCGTTCCCAAAATAAGACACTGGAAATGCCACCCTTCCCTTTTGGGTATTATCTTGAGGTCATCTTGGGCCATATACTCCGAAGGACAGAATCAGTCCTCAATGGTTTGCTTGTCCCCTTGACTGCCCATGTCCACTAGATCTGGGTGAGCAGTCCCCACAATGCCACTGGGTACTACACAGTCTATGGGGAGGAGACACTTCATGCTGACCACTTCAGTGCCCGGCTGAGCTTTGGAGATACCCAGACCATTTGGGCAAGGACTGGCTACCTTGGCTTCCTTCGTAGGACGGAGCTGACTGATGCCAGTGGAGGTAAGAGCTCTTTGGTGGAGGGCTTGCCTCAGTGCAGCAGGGACTGGGGTTTCTGTTGCTATCGCCAGGGAGCCTTGCCCTAGACTTTGGGAGCCCTCAGTTCCCCCCACCCCACCCCACCGGCTGTGATTTGTGGTGTTCACTGTAGGGTGAGGAACAGGTTCCAATAACACTTTTCTTTGTGTATTTCTGTTCCTCCCCCTGTTGCTGTCCCTCACTTCCTTAGATTCTTAGCCTCTGCAGAGGATATGGTGAGGGTGGTGGGAGCCATTAGTCAGAAGCTGTTAGGTCCTCCCAAGTGACATAGCTGTCCCGGAACCTGCGTTTTTTATAAGCATAGTGTGCTCTGCATGATTCTCAGTCATATATGGTCCCTTTCTACCCTGATAGGGCCAAGCTGTGGTCATTGCCTAGAGGTCTAGCCCCTGCAGGCCTAACAGCTCAAGTCAGAACTTTTGTAGCCTATGGCTGCTATACCATCCAATAGGTAAAATGACTTAGCTATAACATATTGGCATACATTGTTGTAACTGCTGAGGTTGTTGGCATCTCTACAAGCCCACTTGGCATGAAGCACAAGCACCAAGAGATGTTGGTGTCATGGCCTCCAGGTGGCACAGGGTTTGTACACAGGCATGTTCACTTGTGTAACTTGCTTCCTAAGCACTCACGTACCCGTGTTCACAGAGCGACATGATGCACTGTATGTTGTTGGGTCTCTGGATGAAACCCTAGAGCTAAGAGGCATGCGGTACCACCCCATCGATATAGAAACCTCTGTGATCCGTGCACACAGGAGCATTGCAGAATGGTAAGAGCTGATGGAGGGATTTCCTGTGCTGTCCATCCAGCCTCTCCCTGGGTGTGAGTGCTGCGTACAAGGGCAGGCCCAGGTGCCACTCTCCCCTGCGCAGAATCCCCACACAATTACGGTCCCTGGTGAGCTGGATGGCCCTCCCCTTTCTCCCTGAAGGACCGGCCTGCACTTCTTCCTACTCTTCTAGCTGCATTTCTGCAAAACAGCACCAGAGAATAGCTCTCTGTCTTTTCCTTTTTCCTGGTCAGGTTTAAACCCCACAGCCATCTTCGGCATACAGGCAGAACGTGAGGTCACCATTGTTCTCACTCTGAAGGAGTTCTAGGTTAGATGGGGTTTTCTCATGTAGACAGTGGTGAGCCATGATCTCTTCACACTGTGGGGAGCCTGTCCTGGGACAAGCCCAGCTTTCTGTATCAAGTGCTGATTGTTCTTGATTCTTATCAGGAACATTAGAGTAGATATTCCTCTAAGAAACGGTCAGCCTGGCCTTAAGATGACCAATGGCGTTAAGCAGCAGCACTGAGCTAATGACCCTAAGCAGCCGTCTGTGTGCCATTGCCATACGTCCCAGCACCTGCTTGTTGCCGGTGCTGTTGGACTCTGCGACTGTCTGTCCTCCTTCAGTGCCGTGTTCACCTGGACCAATCTGCTGGTGGTGGTGGTGGAGCTGGACGGTCTGGAGCAGGACGCCCTGGACCTCGTAGCCCTGGTGACCAATGTCGTGCTGGAGGAGCACTACCTTGTGGTGGGTGTGGTGGTCATCGTGGATCCCGGAGTGATCCCCATCAACTCTCGGGGTGAGAAGCAACGCATGCATCTGCGAGATGGCTTCCTGGCTGACCAGCTGGACCCCATCTATGTGGCCTACAATATGTGAGCCTCACTGGACAGAGCTGGGTGTACGAACCAGCAGAGGTCCAAGGCAAAGATGAGCTGCACTGTGTCTGCCCTGGGAGAAGGGATCCCAGGCTCCATCAGGTCACACACACACACACCGCCCCCCCCCCCGCTGTGAGCTTTTCACATCCTCTCAGCAGTATCCTGACTGTCATGTTATGTTTTCTGAATCAACTAAGGAAGTGTTTTGGATCTGCCAAGTATATTTACCAAAACATGGCTGACTGGGAAAGGGAGGAACAGCCTGGTGTCACGCTGTGGACATTGCCGACACCACAGCTGTCTTCTTCTATACTGCAAGCTTGCACTTTTTAAAGCTAGATATATTCCTGATTTCTAAATATATAATTTCCTGATTATTTATTCCCACTTGTAATAACAAGCATATATGCAAAGTCTTTGCTGGAGAGAACCTTTGAGCCAAGCTTTCCTAGGAAGGCTGAAAGGAGCAGCCCTGCTCTCCACGCTGACAGACAGGACTCTGTGGAGCCACACAGCCTTCTTTCTTCCATTTTGTTTACTGAAGCAGGTGTGCCTGGTTGTCTATGTATGTTGCCACTAATGCTCAGCAAGTGCCATTTTGGACTGTTTAGTTAGATCCTGTTTCAGAGAAACCAGCATTTAATTTAAAATCATTTTGTAGCCTATAACTTAGTGACGTTTAAACTGTAAGTTCTCATGACATCACAACAGTAAGTCTTCTCCTGAAGTACACGGATCATTTTTATGAACAGATCTGGAAGCGTGAGTGGTAGCCTAAGCTCTTCTTACCCATGTGCTGGCTGGGCCTCTTACACAGTTGAGTCACCATGGGAGCCTGTCTGTCTAGGATGGACGTAGCTGCAGCCTCTTGGCTTTGCATTTGAGTTATGTGCCTATAAAATTTGGCCAAACCATTTTTAGTTATTTGATCCAAACTTGAAATCCGAGTGGTCTAATATTGTACTTAAGTCAGAAAACAGAATGTAAAATCCTTTAGATACTTCTAAGAATTTGAAGTTAAGCATGAATCTAAGATTATTTTTATATAACTAATCAAAGATTAATGTTGTTGGGGTTTAGGGACTTTGAAGGATGAAGAAGTTTATGAACCATATCTGCTTCACAGAAACAACTAGAGTTTTCTAGAGTTAGCCTGGATTTTGCTGCAGTGAATCGAGCTAACTGGTCTACCCTCCCATCTTCCTCTTCGGAAGCACTATGTGCAGTAGCCCTTTCTGCTCATGGTATCAAACTGTGGTGTAGGATGTTGAAACATACTGGAATTTTAATAATCCTGTTATAATTATGTACAGAATCCATGTAACTTATTAGCAACAGACACATGAAGGTTCACAGTAGATGACTGAGAAGGGAACAGAACTACCTATCCACCATCTCAATGTTGTAGTTTTATAGCAAACAGTGCTTGTAAACTTTTTGTATTAAAAACTCAGTGGCAGTAAGAACGTATCTGGTAAGTTAAAATTTTAAGAATTGTATTAAAATGTTTTAAAGTTACTCTCTGGGAAATCTGTATATCACTAATTTTTTTATATCATGTTAATAAAAGCTATTGACTTTGTAATTCTGCATTTTGAAATGTGTGAAAGCAATTTTAAAAGTTTTCCCAAATAGGATGTATTTTATTATGCATTATTTCTTTCAGAACTATAAAAAACAATTATGCTTATCGTATAAAATCTCGAAAACACATTAAAGTGTAAGAAAGGGAATTTAAAATCTTCTACAGTCCTCCTTACGAGTGATAGCAGCCTTAGTACTGCCAGGAATCTCAGGGATTTTTAACCTTTAATTTTTTTTTCAAAATTAGGACCATATACTTATTTTATAATCTGCTTTTGTACTTAATAAATTACAGACTTTTGAATCTGTCACATACATTCTTTCCACGTCTTAATGACAACATTGTGTGGTGTACACAACTGCATGCAGCACTTCCTGCGGTGCTGTGCCAACACCACCTCACCAGTGCGCATTGAGTCACCTCCCTGATGCCTACTTTGAGTTCCACAGTGGCACATTCACCTCACCTCAGTTCTCCTGGTAGCATAGGTAGGTCAGAGTTTGTGATGGCTGTGGTGCCTGATTATCCATTACCCCCAGAAGGGCCATATGGGAGAAGCCACAGTCCCAGCCACTTAATAGTACTGGTTACCAACTCTCACACTGTCACTGTCCTGGGGAATGGGCTGAGATAGCTCCTTTTGTGCTGTTCATGGCCACCTTATTGGTCAAAGACTAGAGCTTTCTCCCTCAGCTGCTCCTCTGCTTTGCTTTGCCTCAGGCTGTTTGGAGTGGATCTCAGAACTCCTGCAGAGATCTGGCCACCTGAGAGCATCTCCCCAGGGCCTGGCTCTAGACTGCGCTTTCTCAGCAGGGTTGACTCAGGTACCTCTGTGAGTGCAGCCCACCACACAGCAGAGGCAGCACCTAGTGCCACACCCACTGCCAGCAAATAGAGGATCATTTATGGCTGGGTGATACATAGCGTGGGAGCTTGCATTGGCATGAAATTGGTGCCCAACTCCAGTCACATGGGCAGTCGTCTCCGAGGAGGCTCTTGAAGAGGAAGTGGTCACCACATCTCCTGACTGGGTCTGGAGGCTTGGATATGCAGATGCCCCAACCATGTGGGAAGTATCGTGTGAGGACTGCAGCATATGGCTGGGACAAGAGGACATCAGAAGTCCCTATTGATGGCTCCTGGTCTTCTGTCCTGGTAGCTCCTCTGTCCCAAAGTACCTACCATGTGCCTCTTACAGTCCAGCCCAGTTCATTGCCAATTCTCTGCTTCTGGTCCCCAGGACCCTCCTGTGCCCACTCTGTATTTTCCACAGGTTCATGTTCTAGACCACCTGGTCTCCAGGAGGGGAGTCTGACTGGAAGGCGTAGGCTGCTGGGGCATACCTTGGAAGGTATACCTACTCTCCTGTTTCTTCCCCTCTACTCCCCATCTGCCATGGTGTGGGCTCTTCCACTGTGCCCTTCCCCCCACGATGAAACCTCCAAAAGCATGAGCTAAATAAATCTTTACTCCTTTTTTACTTGTGCCTGGCGTTCTGTCATAGTGGCAAGAAAGCTAACATGTGACCCAGCCGGGCCACCAGAAAATTGCCTATAAGAGCCACAGCATACCCTCTGGTCAGGGAGAGTCTGATTCTGTGCAGCCTGTGAACATTCTAGAGCCCCCTGAAGCCCTGGCTGCCTCTCACCTAGCCTTGGGCAGTGTCTGAGGAAAGGGTGAGGTCAAGGCAGTCCCACTTGAGGGGTTTTCAGCTCTTGCCCTGGTCTCGTAAGTACTTTGTTTTTATTTCTTGTTCAGTGGTGATGGAGAATTCGTACAATGTGTTTATTTTACGCAAGGGCATTGCTCAGTTAACGGATTTCTAAATCTCTTTTAAAAAGTAGTAATAACAGTACCAAAAAAAGGGATGGGCAAGAGAAATTAGAATTGTCCTCTAATGGCTTTTTCATATTTGCAGCGTGGTTTTTATTTATTTGTACCTTGGATTATTTGAACCTTCAGTATTTGAATATGCAGGCTAGAAAGCATCAAGTTCCGCATCCCCCAGTCCTTTACTCTCAGCCTCACCAAGCGGTAAGCAAGCCCTAGGCACCAGCAGCTCAGACATGACTTCAGCATCGGAAAGACATCCCAGAGGCCCTTCAGCCTCTAGCAATACATCCTGCTCTGGCCACTCTCCTCCTGTGTACGTGTCCCCCAGGAACCACAGTGTCATCCTACAAGCAGAAGTCCACTGAATAGAACTTTGATTCTCAGTGCTGAGTTAGAATGTTAATAATTAATCTGTGAGACCTTTCCTTCCTTCCTTCCTTCCTTCCTTCCTTCCTTCCTTCCTTCCTTTCTTTCTTTCTTTCTTTCTGTTCTAGTTAGGACTGTTGGCATTGAATATTTACTTAGTAATCACGGCTCACAGTGCGGGAAGGGACTTAGGTGTGGCTATGTTCCTTTGGGCTGGTGGAGGATGTGTGTTTGCTCACACTGTCTGCTTCCTTGAGCATCATTTGCACAGATGGTGAGCAGCTGTAAGGAAGAGCAGCATCTTCAGGCGACAGTGGACCCAGATCTGGGTGTGTAGGTGTATTGGAGGCATTAGGAATGCCGTCCTATAGAACTGCTGTCTGCTTTGAGTCTTCCGCGTGACGCTTCTGCAGGGACATGGTGGTCTGCAGCATTAATTTTATCCCCCTAAGTGATTCTACCCAACAGTCTCCCCGGGACCAGTCAGCTCACAGGAATGCCTAAGGTAACAGAAAGGATGCTCTAGCTTAAAGCAGCCCTTGGGATGGGTTTCGGGTTTGCGTTCCCAGAGGAAATCAAGCCTCCTAAATAGTTCTATGTGTCTAGAGAGCTCAGCTCCTTGAAGCCTGCAGGCCTTTGCTCTGCTTCCTCTTTGACCTTTCTGTCTGCCGCAGGAACATCTTAGCTCCTTTCCCCCCTGCCTCACTCATGTTCAAAGAACTCGTGGCAGGCTGTAGTCACCATGGAGACGAAGGCCATAAATTCCTGAAAGTCGCATTCCCCATCTCCATCTTCATCCAGGGTTTCCATGACTTTGTCCACAACTTCTTGCTCTTTGATTTCCTAAGGGAAAGGGAGAAAGAGAAGGTGATGACACTCTTTAGATGGAATACGGAGCCATCAAAATGGGATTAAAAGTCCTCGGCTGACAGTTTGCACCTGAAAAGAACCCCAGTACAGGAAATGAAAATGTGTAGCAGCCTTCTAGGAGTGGGGGACAGTCAGCCACAGGAAGTGGGGTGGGGGGTCTGCTCTCCTCTTCTTCCCTTAGGTCTGGACAGGGTTACTTTAAAATGGGGAACAAGATGAAACAACCTGCACCTGGAACACATGTGCAGTCCATCTCAGCCTAGGTCAGTGACGCGGAAATCAGGAACTCAGTCCTCCTAAGTGTGCACATGCTTGGGGGCCGTGTGGATTTTAGCATTCACTAGAGTACCACTTGGGAGCGTGTCAGAGCTGCTATCTGTCATGTTCTTTTTCCTCACAAGTAGCTTCCAAGGTGTCATAGGCTTCCTGATGCCAAAGCCAGATGAATGGCGAGGCTGCTACTGACAGATGAGCAAAGCAGGCAGGCGGGAAGGCCGCTAACTGATGGGCCAACCACTGCAGGCCTGAAAACATGTGGGAAGAATGCAGGCTCAGCAGCTGAATAGCCTCAGTAGGGACTGTTTGAGCTTACACCTCCCCCCCGCCCCCCGACCCCCCCGCCTCCCCTGACAGGTGAGCTCTGTAGACAAGCCATGCGCTTCCCTAAACATGAAAGAATCAGCTGTAAAAGATGGTGATTCCCAGGCTCTCGCAAGGGCTTTTAAACATCCCCCCAAAGATAAATAGCAACAGTGTGGTTCTTTACGCCACACGTACTATGATTTTGACCTTACATGGCCTCCAAAGGCTCATGTGTAGGACGCTTGGTGCCAGCCTGTGACATCTCTGGGAGATGGTAAAACTTTTGGGAGGTAGGCGTGGTGGGAGGAAGCTAGGTCACTGGGCCATGTCTTTCCTTTCTTTGCTTCCCACCCTCAGGTGAAGAGCTTTGCTCTTCACTGTGATAGCCACCCTCATCAACAGCCCTGAAGCTGTGGAGCCTGACAACCGAGAACTGAACCACGAGCCAGAACAAAGCTTTCCTGCCCGGCAGTGGTGGCGTGCGCCTTTAATCCCAGCGCTTGGGAGACAGAGGCAGGTGGATCTCTGTGAGTTCGAGGCCAGCCTGGTCTACAGAGTGAGTTTGTGGACAGCCAGGGCTGTTACACAGAGAAACCCTGTCTCAAATGAAAGAAAGAAAGAAAGAGAGAGAGAGAGAGAGAGAGAGAAAGAAAGAAAGAAAGAAAGAAAGAAAGAAAGAAAGAAAGAAAGAAAAAACTACCTCCTCCAAGTTGACTTTTTCTGATGCTTTCGTTAAACCGGGCCACCAAACATGTATGACACCTTGATATCATAATGAGTTACCATTAATGAGTGTGACATTACATGCTAATTTTTTTCTGTTCTAAAATCATGGTGGTAACGAGTATTTTAAGCTGCCAGCTATTGCACTTTGATCATATGTGAAGAGCTTGACGTGCTCATCCCATCTTTATGTGCTCCTTAAAGAGATCAAGACTTCCATTAAGTCAAAAGGGAGTGGGGGGGGAGGGGACTGTAGCTGATGATGCACATGGAGTAGCTGTGCCCATGGCTCTGAGTGCCTGAGAAATTTATCCCCAAAACAGATATGGAGATTTCTCCAGCAAGCCCACAGGCCTGCTACCTCCCTACACAGCAAGGAGATAGTTTAGTTGCACTGGAGCAAGGAAAAACCTCAGCCAGCCAGGTCCGTAAGAGTCAACATATAAGCCAGGCATGGTGGCGCACGCCTTTAATCCCAGCACTTGGGAGGCACGGGCAGGTGGATCTTTGTGAGTTCGAGGCCAGCCTGGTCTACAAGTGAGTCCAGGACAGCCAAGGCTACACAGAGAAACCCTGTCTCGAAAAACATAAATAAATAAATGAATAAATAAAAATAAAAGAGTCAACATATACCCAGTTAACTTGGATTGCAGCTTCTTGTTACCCTGTGACAGGCTGTGCTGTATAGTTACACCGAAGCTTGGCACTCGGCCAAACACTGACTAGTTTTTCTCTGTCTGTGCGATTTGCTTCTTCCACGACACAGGGTGGTCCCTGTGGCAGGCCACATTGTATACCAGCAGCCTTTTAGTCTCCTTCAAGGTGTGCCATGAGCCAGCCTTGGTTCAGGGGGCCAGGGGAGCACTAGGTGGCCGATGGAGTACAAGTCTCTTCACATGAGCATTTGGTTTCTGGGCCGTTGAAACACTAGGAAGCTGATTCAAGGGCAGAAGAGATGGTGGGTAGGGAAGCAAAGGCTTCTGCCACCAGAATATTAAGTACCCGAGAAGAAGGAAGCTTGCCAGGAACCCTTCTCCAGCTTCCTAAGTGGCCTCCAAACTAATTTCACGTCTCTTCAAATGCCATATCTCCTGGGGAGCCCCCTCTTTCCCTCAGTCAGCTGTCCACTCGTGCATATGCCTGGTCGGGGGCTTTGCAGGCCTGTGTCTTGTCTTGGCGTTTCTTACCTCTGTAGTAGTAAATACCAGACAGCGGGGGAGAAACCAAGGGATTTCTTTCTCCCCAGAATGTCTCATGCTAAAAAAAATAAAGTGTGTGTGTGTGTGTGTGCATGCGTGTGTGTGTGTGTGTGTGTGTGCATGTGTGTGTGTGTGTGTGTGTGTATGTGTGCCTGCGTGTGTGTGCGCACGCGTGTGTGTGCATGCGTGTGTGTATGTGTGCGTGTGCGTGTGTGTATGTGTGCATGTGTGTGCATGCGTGTGTGTGTGTGTGCGTGCGTGTGTGTGTGTGTATGTGTGTGCATGTGCGTGTGTGTGTGTGTGTGTGTGTGTGTACACATGCATACATACGCATTCCATGGTAAATGGAATGGGTAGAGTCCGTTCTCCCCCACCATATGGATCCCAGGGATCAAACTCAGATCATCAGCCTTGGTGTCAAATGTGTTTACCCCGCTAAGCCATCTCACTGGCCATGTTTTGCTTTCGTTTTGCGAGCTGTTATCCCCGCATAGCCCCGGCTGGCCTCCTGCTTCCACTTTTGAAGTCCTAGGATTACAGCCGTGTGCCACCGTGACAGTTGTGCCATGTGTGCCACAGCTGACAGCTCGTACGGGTTACTCCTGAGTGGCTTACTATCCTACTGTGCCTTCATTACTTGTGGCTCCTTATTTAAGGGACAAAAACAGCCCACCTAAGCTAATACCTTGAGGGCTTAGCTGTTTGAGCAAACACCCAGGAGCGACCACGCAGGGTATCCAGGGAACAGAAGCAGACTTAGAGGCGATCCCAGTGCGGCTGGGTGATGGGTTTTGTCAGGCCTACCTCCAGGAAGTGGGCCAGCTCGTTGTTGATGAGCTCCTTGAGTTCCGACTTCTTCAGCTTGTGTTTGTCGCCCTCTTTTCCGGAGTACTGATGGAAGATGTCAATGAGGGCCACCATGGCCTTCTCCAGCTCAGACATCCTGGAGGCTGCAAAGAAAGAGACATTTGCAATGTTTTCTGTTGCGGCTTTTGGTGAGTTGAGTGCACTGCTCTCAAGCCTCAGCCCAGAGGAGGGGCAGAGAGGCACCCCGTGAGTCCGTGCTGACCACAGCTCATCCTCTGTCTCTCAGGCCCACCACTTCCCCTCTGTGTTCTGCGGGCCACAGGGTTAAGTGTCCCAGACCACTGGCCTCTGGTTGGTCGGGTTTGGTCAATGAGAAACTAGCAAAGCTGCTGATGCAGAGCATCAGGGAGTGATTTCAGGTTTCCCTGGTGGCCAGCCCCAATCCTGGGGGGTTTCCAGAATATAGCATCAGCTGGTGGGCACTTAGAAAGACACTAAGATTACTAGTAGCAAGTAAATATAAACAACTCAGTATCGATGAACAATTTAAAAGTGTGTTTATACAGTATCTTCATAAAGTAATGATGTCAGGGTTTCGGAAGGAAAATGCAGGCACTTCTGAAAGATTCTGAGGACCAAGTACGGAGTGTCCTGGCTGGTTTTATATCGCTCCACACTGCTAAAGCCTGAAGAAACCAGATGAGACCTAAGACCCTCCATTAAAACTAGGTAGGCCAAAGTCTATAAGATTCCACTGCCACAGGCTGCCCCACCTGCCCCTTCCCTACCAGGAAAAACCACAAATATTAAGGACCCCAGCCACCTGGCTAGGCGAGACGTCCCAAGTCCAAAATAGCACTGTGGCACTCGCCTGTTCTGAATTTACCAATCAGTTTAAAGGTCTACTTTGTTCTGCCAATCCTGAAGTGCTGTTGCTTAAGCTGATGGGTTATGAATGTATAAAAACACGCCAAATTTGCTGTTCGGGGTCACCTCTCCTTGTGATGCAGGATGACCCCAACATGTTGGGTCAATAAAGCTTCTTGCTTTTGCGTTAAGCCAGTCTCGGTGTCTCTCAATTGGGACCTCCTGGTAGTAAGATCCTTCCTCGGGTCTTACAAGCCCTTTCTGCGAGGAGGGAGCCTCACGTGAGGAAATGCCTCCCTAAAATTCATCTGTAAGGCAGTTTCTTAGTTAGTGATTGATGGGGGAGGGCCCAGCCCACTGTGGGTGGCTCCATTTCTGGCCTGGTAGTCCTGGGTTCTAGAAGTAAGCAGGCTGAGCAAGCCTGTAAGCAGCACCCCTCCATGGCCTCTGCATCCGCTCCTGCCCTCAGGCTCCTATCCTGCTTCAGTTCCTGTCCTGACTTCCTGTGATAATAAACTGTGTTGTGGAAGCTTAAGCTGAGTAAACCCTTTCCTCCCCAGATTGCTCTTTGGTCATGGTGTTTCCTTGCAGCAATAGAAACCCTCACTAAGACAACAGGCTTATTTTCATTTGAATTAATATGTAAGTTTAAGCTGTTTAAATAAAAATATGAGTGAGATGCTTTTTGGCAAAAAAAAAAAAAAAAAAAAATCCAACCACAACACCAAAAAAACACTGTAGAATTTATCTGTAAAATAAAGGTCATACTACCAGTTTTTAAAAAAACAACAGTGAAGTGACCTTCCAGAAATATGTACCCCAAGGTCATCTGACTCTACTGGTGTTCTGACACAGGAAGACGGAGGCACAGCCGGGCGTCCCATGCTTACTCCTTCGCCTGGCCTTAGAATACAGCGACATCTTTGTGAACAGGCATGCCTGTGAGAAGCAAGCAGCCCTTCCAGTCAGCATCTGATGCCACAACCATGGGTTGGAGAGTATGTGGGGAGGGCTGCTCAGGTCTCGGAGTGACCCAGTTAACCAAGGCGGCTTATGGCTCATTTCAGGAAACAGCTACTTAGGCAGAGACAGTTGATGGCTCTGGCCTTGAGTCCTGATCCTTAAGTCAGAACATGCACTGTCATAATAATAAAAAAAAATAAAAAATAAAAAACAATAACAAGAAAGTTGAGAAGTCATTTCCATGTTACATCTTAGAACAAAATTTTAGTAACTTTTAAAAAGGTTTATTAATGGTTTCTCAAAGGAAACAAATTGAAGGATTTTGCCTGTTTTTTGCTCTTTGATGCTTTGTTCTGCTTTCCAAAGACACCCAAAACACCTCAGAGAAGTCCAAAAACCTAGAGAGACTAAATAATGCTTTATTCTCTTTTGGTTTCTTCACTTGAGTTGTCAGTTACCGTTGGTCTTTTAGTTAAAAAAACCTTATGTATACGGGGGTTTTGCCTGCATGTGTGTCTCTGTACTGTGTGCGTGCCTGGGCCTGCAGAGGCCAGAAGAGGGTGACATATCCCCTGGAATTACAGACAGTTGTGAGCTTTCATGTGGATGCTAGGCTGAGCCATCTTTCCAGCCCCAGTTACTGTTTTGTTTATTTGTTTAATGAAAGGAAATAAGTTTAGTGCAGTGGAGAGGGAGTGACAGAACTGCTTGACTGCTTGCTTGCTTTCCCGTCCCTCCCTCCTCCCTCCCTCCCTCCCTCCTGCTCTCTTTCTCTCTCTCTTTCTTTCAGATTGAGATGAAGCCTCCTTGACCCAGGCTTTCTTCTAAATGAGGATCTTTCTGGCCTCCACTCCCTAAATGTTGTTCACACTTAGCACAGTTATTGGTTCTTTAAAAATTGATTTAAAAATCCCGAGAAATTCTGAATCATATCAATACTTCTCAAAGTCCTAGTGGCTGGGGGAGGGGAAGGCTATGGGATCTTTTTTGTGGATAAGGACTAAGGCTTAAAAATAAAGGGAGCGACACATATCCTGTATGCCAGAAAACTCCATAAAATTTGATTTTTTTTCACATTACAAATTCAAAATTTGCCCCTATTCTTCTTTTCAACTGAAGGACTACTGACTTATATTCTGTCTTCTAAGACAAATGGAAGCGAACACCCATTTGAAAATTCTGCGTTAGTCTTTTATAAAGAAAATGCAGGACCTGAGCTTCTTTAAATGATGCTGTCTGTAGGGTAAGAGACTGTCACAGAGACTGCCCCTCCCCAGGAGGGGATAACAGGAAAATCAGAAGCCACTCCTAACCCCCACTTATTTGTCACAGTTCATAATTATTTGAGAAGATTTAGCTATTCTGCAATTTTTTTTGTTTTTTTTTTGTTTTTTTTTTTGGACTAGTGTCTGGAGAAATAGCTCTTTGCATTTCAAATAGGGAAGCTGGAAAAGCTCCAAGGGGTGCTCCAGGGCCCCAGGAAAAGCTGCCCCCCCTCCCGCAAAGGAGAGCTCTGGTGGAGAATTTGGGGTAACCCTGTGCCAGGAAAGAAAAGCCTTCCACTTAGGAGTTAGAGAAGCACCGTGTGCTGTCTCAGAAAACCTCAGCCGTCACTCTGAATCATTAAAAATGACATAAGTGTTCTCTGGCCTTAAGGAGAACTAAACCAGCACAGTCTATGTCAACAACAGTCATAAGAACACAGCAAAGTCAGCCTTAAGTCACAGAATGTCGTCGGCAGTTTTGAAATGCTGCCAAATGTCTCCAAAGGGCATTAAAACAATTTTTAAAAAAGCTCAATTCCCACCCTATCCCCTTTCACCCATGACCCTCCAAAGAAAGAAAATGCATTTTTTTGTCTTGAATCCTCTGTAAATGGCTCTTTCTCACCTCCTGGTCACCTTTTGCTGCTGGTTCCTTTCTAGCGTCAGTGTCCGAGTGGCAGGAGTGTACACAGAGCAGCTTCTTATTCCTCCTCCAGAGAAGACTGGGTGTGGGCTTGGCGCAGTCCACTGCAGGCTAAAGCTGCCAATGGGGGCCAAGGGTAGGGAGAAGCTGGACAGGCAGGCCTGCATACAGGGCCCCATTGACTGGGTACCCTGGGGAGCTACTGGGCAGCCACAATTGGATGTGATCTAGAAAGGAAATGGGCCTGATGGGCAGGAAGTGTGGAGTCAGCTTCTCCATGCCTTTTAAATTTGTTGCGTGAATATTGATGTGGCTCCCAAGGCAAGGCTTGGGGGTGGAAAGAGGAACGAGCCATGGAGGGATTGATTTAAATGGCAGATATGCAGCCAACAGCCGGAAGCTTCTAGTGCTGGGTGCAGGAGGCTGCGGCTGTGGCTGGCTTCCAAGGAGACCTCTCCAGCATCTTGCTCACCTGCCAGCTCCCTGGCCCCTCCTATAGGCGTGGCATGCTGTGAGTGTTGGTGCTGTGCAGTGCTTATACCTGGGGGCCAACATGCAGTACATTGATTACTTGTGGCACCGACGGGAAAGCCTTTGTTAAGACTGAAGATGTGCCACCTCTGTCTTGGGCCTCTCTCTCCACCCTGGTAAAAGGTTATGAGTTGTTTAAGGCAGAAATGTTTTCAAAGTAGCCTGTGTGGGGCTCTTCACGCAGGGGGAAAAAAAGTGTGCCCCTTGTCAAGGCACAAAATGGGCCCAGACAGCAGTCTGTGTTCCTGTTGGCCATCTTCGGCAACACCGCACATGAGCTTCAGAATGCTCTCGACTAGTGTGGGCTCTTGCCCAGAAGTGAGTAGTCCTATTGACAAGTCACGCAGAAGCATTGGCCCAGGCTCACTAAGTAAGAAGAGGATAGTTGAGCCACAACATGTCCCGTTGACCCTCATGTTTAGAGAGGCCGGGAGAGGAGCTAAATGACAAAAGTCACCTGAACATCACAGGGACCGAGAAGTTGACCAGACACATTAGGGGTAGACTAAAGCTCTCCTATGAGGGAACGTACCCTTTCCCTGATGAAAGCAGGCTGCATCTCTTAGCTTTGGGGTAGAGGCATAAAGCCATGCTCTTAGTCCTTCCCTTTTACAGGGGCAAATTGCCATTTCCCTATAAGAGATCGAATTCACTGGTTCCCAACAATTAGGTCTCCTATTCTTCTTAGTCCCCAAAAGAAAATAAAAGGGAGCTGACTAAGGGGGTTGGCCATGATAATTAATCATGGTTGGGAAGAGTCCCTCACTTTGTAAGGTTCTCAGGGTACCCAGATGATCGAGGTATCTCTAAGCCCTCCACGGCCATTTTCAGTTACACTGACTTTTAAGTAGAGAACATCAAATCCCAGTGTGTGTGTGTGTGTGTGTGTGTGTGTGTGTGTGTGTGTGTGTGTGTGTGTGTGTTTTCAAATCCCAGATGAGCCCCCACAGATATTACAGGAGCCTTGGGTGATGGGTGGCCATCTCTGGATACTGTGAAATGGACAAAGAGTTCTACATCTTGGGGAGAAGTCCAACTCAGGAAAGTGAAGTGACAGGCAGAGATCTGAGGCAGGAGACATGAGAGCAGACCATCCACCCCCAATGAAAGTAGCAGAGCTCCTCTGAGGGTCTCAGACAGATCTGAGGCAGGGGCACCAGAACGGCTGCCACTGGAGAGAAAGGAGAGACCCTGAGCATCCCTGATAGAATATACCAGTTGTGGATCATGAGGGCAGCTGACAAGAGTGAAAAGCAAGTTACAGATTTCGTTGATCACCAATGGAACTGACCCACATCCAGTCACGGGACTTTGGGAAGGTTTGGGAGCTAGTAATGAAGGTTCAAATCCTGCTTTGTATGTTTTACAACATGTCTGGATGTCATTGGAACCCATATGGCCTCTGATTGAATGGTGAGGCCACGATGACAAAGGGAATTGGAGGAGTTGGCTCTCGGGCCCCCAGTCTCGGGTTCCAGGACTGACATGTTGGAAAAGGGACTTTTCCTCCTGGGCCAGCAGGCAGCTTTCTTAGGAGATCCAGAGTGTCCGCCATCTTGGTCACAATCATTTCCAGTGCCTGAGAGGTTCTGTGCCTTCTGCCCCATCTCCACACATTCAGCAAGACCCTGGATCTGATCAGTGGGAGGAAGAGGCTACCCCAGCCTGATATTTGCAAGGGGAAAGGCAGCATTGTTTTCTCACACAAAGGCCTCCACCACCAAGCTGTTCATGAGGCTGGATACAGTGCCTGATGACCTTGCGGGAGAGAATGGGGATCTGTGTTCTGAAGGAAGCAGAGGAAAAGACAAAAGCTCCAGTGTGAAGAACAGGACAAGAGCCAACTGCCTTCCTGCCCAGCAGGAGGCCGCTGCCCAGCCGGGAGCCATAGCATCTCAGAGCTCTCCTCTTGAGTAGCCTATGAGTTTACATGTGCACGTGCAGTTGGCGTGATCATGTGTAGCCTGGTTACTGATGTTATAAGAGCTACTGTGCATGTCTTATCAGATGAACGTGAAACTGTGAGAGCCACAGAAACTGCTCAGTCAGAGAAAGCAAGACAAACAACAGTGGCACCCTCCTGAGCCAGACACGCTAGGAGCTATCATGCAGGCCGAAGAATCATAGGCCTGCTGGAGTGTTGTGAGTCCGGGAGTCCTCCCCGCGCCTAGTTGGTATAGAATGTATGCATGCACATGTATCACCATTTATTATTTTTGTTCCAAATTCCACGAAAACATCTGTCTCCGTCCGGAAGTCAGTGAACCTGGAAGACCACACTCAATGAGGAGCTTGGAGCGGAAAGCAGGGTCCTGCTATTTCTCTTCTCCGAATCTGCTGAGCCAGAGAGTAACAAAAGGGCCCAGTGTGGACACAACAGGACTATTGTTTTTGTATTTGTGTCTGGGAAACGGCTAGAGGTGGGGGCGTGAGGCGCAGCCACGTGAAGCTACCCTGTGAGCCATTGCTACATCAGGTGTACTTGGACTCATGAAATTTCTCGAAGCCAGAGAGAGAGAGAGAGAGAGAGAGAGAGAGAGAAAGAGAGAGAGAGAGATTTGAATTAATGCTGGTGAAGATGTCCAAAGAAAAACTGCATTCTACCTTTGTGGAGCTCTTCTGTATTTGTTTTAATTATACTTTTAAAACTTTTATTTTTTATTTTTTTATTTTTTTTTTAAAGAATCTGGGAGATGCCATCAAATCATAGCACATTTAAGGTTGAAAAAACAAAACAAAACAAAAAACCTTCAGGCTCCCCCTATCCTGTTTTGTTTTTGAACTCAGTGGAAAACATTATTCTCCACACAGTACTGTGGCTTTGTCTTTGTCCGTGATTTAGGATGCTGTGCTCCCAGAATATCATACAGCATCCAGCTCCATCCTTCCAAGTGAACAGTTGAGTGCTAGACCGACGAAAACTGAGAAGTCTACAGCTTGATTTTGATAGAGCTCCACTGAGCGTGGCAGAAGTGGGGAGAAGTTGGCCTTCTTCAGAGACTTAAATATGGAATAATTAAAATCTAATAGTGCAGCTGGGTGTTAATATAAATGGAAAATGAGAAAATACTCAAGTTATAGGAAGGACAAACTATTTGGGGGATTAGATTATAAAGGAGCCAGCTGGGCATGGTGGCGTATGTTTTTAATCCCAGCATGTGAGATGCACAGGCACAAAGGTCTCTGTGGGTTCAGGGCTAGCCTTGTCTGTCTACAAAGTGACGTCTAGGCCATCCAAAGCTACTTAGTGAGACTCTAAATAAATTAATTAAAATTTAAAGGAATAAAATTGAGTAAGTTGGTATATTTTGTGGTATGTTAACATGCATAGCATTTAAAATTATTATTGTGCTTCTGTGTATATCTTATATAATTTTTAGAGCCTATATTAATTACATATAGTGGGTTTTATGTGACATTTTTGTACGTGCGTATAATGTATTTTGATTATATTTATGTAATATTTGAAAATATATTTTATTAATTTATTCATATTACATCTCAATTGTTATTCTTTATGTAATATTTTTTATGTCATGTATTTAACTATTGTCATCTTTACCTGTTGAAGCATTCGTCAAGATTTCCTGAGCAGGATTTTTGCACCGTGTTTCTGAATTCAGTCTCCTAGTGGTCCCTGGCACGGCCTTGGCTGCCACTGTTCCCTGTTATTCCCACCGGCTTCCTGTCTGTGTGGCACTTCCTCCCGATGAGCCACAGCACATAAAGACAGACAAAGACAGGTTTTATGTAACCAGAGCTTTTAAAACAAAAACTCACCCTCCAAGGATCACAGTCACCGATGCCTGTTGACTCTCCCAGAGAGAGGCCACTTGCTGCCTTAATAACAAAGTTCATGTTTGCTTAGCCCTTGCTTTGATAGCTTCAGTTTCAGTCTGTGTACTGGGTTATTGGTGCCATGCATGTGTGTGTGTGTGTGTGTGCGCGCGCGCGCGCATGCGTGTGGTGTATGTCATGTCACTAGGCAACATAGTGGGGATACAGTGCATGTGTGTTTGTTGTGTTTATGTACCTGTGTGCTTTTGTGTGTGTTCTACAAATGTGTGTTTTTGTATGTGTTTATATGCATGTGCATGTGTCGGGTGTGTGTGTCTGTGTGTGTGTATGTCTGGTGTGTGTGTCTGCGTGTGTGACCTGTCGCTAGGCAGTGCAACGGGAATACAAGACAGGCCACTGAACCCAGTGAGGAGCCAGGTGTCTTTCAAGACCAACTTTGCAACATAAGTACCAGTGACATCCTCCACCTTTGGCATAGTGACACATGTGTCCCAGTGCTCTGCACCTAGCATGATAGCTATGTGTCTACCCCAGGCAGGGAGCCCCCGCAGGGGCCATGTGCTCAGCACTCAGGCCTGGTAGCTCCAGTGATAGGAGGGCCGCTCATGAGGTTCTAGAGGTAGAAAAGGTAACTGACATGCATGTTCCAGGCTTGGAGCTGCCTCCTGAGTGCTGGCATTAAAACCATGCACCATAGGTTTTCTAAACCTATAACTTTTTGGTGATACTTCTTTTTGTAAATTATGTATATGTATAGTTGTTGAATTGCTTTCTGTATTTACTTATTTATTTTAGTTTTAGGTATGGTCTTATGCAGCCAAGATGCCCTTGACTATTTGTTTGTTTTTTGAGACACGGATTCTTGGTGTATGTACCCCTGACCATTCTCTCTCTCTCTCTCTCTCTCTCTCTCTCTCTCTCTCTCTCTCCCCCTCCCTCCCTCCCTCTCTCCCCTCTCTCTTTCTCTCTCTCTCTCTCACCCACCCACCCATGTGTATGTATGTGTGTGTTTGTGTATGTGTGTGTGTGTTTGTGTGTGTGTGTGTGTGTGTGTTTGTGTGTGTGTGTGTGTGTAGTTCTAGTCAGTCTGGGAATCTCTATGTAGACTAGGCTGGCCTTGAACTCAGAGATCCACTTGCTTCTGTCTCCCAAGTGCTGGGATTAACGGTGTGCACCACCACCGCCCGGCTGAACTTTGAATTCTTATGAATCCATCTCCTTTGCTTGCTAGGATTAAGGCATATGCTGCTATGCCTGTTTTATGCAGGTGCTGGGGTAAACTAGGGTTTCATGGGTGCCAGACAAACAAACACTGCACCAACTGAACTCTGTTTCCAGCCCTCACCTCTATCTGTATTTAAAACAAGTCTTGTAGGAAAGATAATGGCCAAAAGGGAAAAGAAGATGTCCGTCATGGTCGACTCGGAAGAGTGACTACGGTTGGATGTTTTCTCCCATGACAGGACTGGTGCCCTTATCGCTGCTGTGTTTGTGTTACCAGAGTGTGTTTGTTATGAAAGTGAATCTGGCTTTCTCTAGCACCCTCTCCTGCTGTCGCTACACCGCAGTAGGACTGCTGCGGGAAGCCCTGGTTCTTGGCGTTTCCCGCCTCCAGAACTACAAGCCAAATAAACCAATAATAGTGTTTATTAAAGCAGAAAACTTGTGTCTGAATCCCCAACCCTTACTCTTTTTCTAAGAGCATCTTCACAATTTAGCAGAGTGACCTTTGCATGCAATTTGGATCACTTAACCTTTGTCGGATCCCTCATAAGTCATAATCAATTGTAAATCTTCCATTTAATAAATTTCACACAGTTTTCCTCATAGCTGCCAGAGACGATTAAAGCCCTTAAGAACCGGCTAGAATTCTCTCACCAGTGACTTCCACTGCCCAGTTCCACACACATAGGAAAGATACACTCTCACTAACAGTTGCTATTGCTGCAAGCTATCCCAAAATGTATGGATGGATGGAAAGAGGGGGCGGGAAAGCCCGACTATATTTTATTACACCTCATGAATGCAGGGAGTTAGGCTTCCGGCTGGCTTACTCTTTCCTCCACACAGTGTCAGCTGAGGTCACCGGTCCCATAGAGCTGGGACTTGAGTTGCTCTGAGGGATTACACAATTGTAAGGCTGGAGTGTGGTCTCAGCGTGGTGGGGCACTTTACACGGAGCTACCTCGTCTAGGATGAGATGCATCTAAAGAAAACCAGGCACAAGTTTTGTGAGTTCTTGTAATTAAGCCCCAGAAACCATGCTGAGTTTAGTTAGCCACCACACAAGGGAGGCCCCGTTAGTGGCAAACACTTATATTACTGCACTTTTGCAGTTTCTTTTTCATGGTAAACTATGTGGCAAAACCAGGCCTTTCAGAAGTGTTCCTGTTCACTATTTTAACGTTAGTAAAGCCTTAATATATGGATGGTCCATGATCTCAGGCTAAGTATGCCCAGAAACCTGACTCTTGTCTTTCCTTATACTGTGACCTTAAACTGTGCATGCTCAGAAATGTGCCCTCTGTCTCTGAAGGGCTTTCCTATAGCAAGTTTATAGGTTTCTTCAATAAAATCCCTACAGTTCTCTGGGAGGGCACTGCTTTGGGAATAACACTAGTGCTCCCCTTACTGGCTGCAGCTAATAAACCTCTCATTGCCCTTTTATTTTTGGTTGTACTTTGTAGCTTTGCACTAGCCAAGATGTATATACTCATTACACATGGTTACAGGTTTTGTTAGTGTCTTCCTTAACAGGCAGGTTGTAAGGCCAACGAGGGATTAAAAGAAGGGGGAGTAGTTGCAGTAGAATCCACTTTTTTAAAAATATGGATTTGCCTGCTTGTTTGTAAGCATGCTACACGCATTCAGGTGCCCATGAGGCTAGAAGGCGGCGTCAGACCCGCTGGAACTGGAATTACAGGTGCTTGTGAGCTGCTATGGATCCTGGGGATTCGACTCAGGTCCACTGCAAGATGAGCAAGTACCATTGAGACATCTCTTCGGGCCCTAGAATCCACTTCTTAAAAAGGGGATTTGTGAAGGAACAGGATGGGAGCCTATCATAGAGGTGCTTGGAAAGACTCCGCCCAGCAGGGGAGCCAAACAGATGCTGAGACTCACAGCCAGACTTTGGGGTGGAGCACAGGAAGTCTTATGGAAGAGCTGAGGGATAGAAGGACCTGGAGGCACAGAAGCTCCTCAAGGAGATCAGTGGAGCCAACAGATCCGGGCAGAGGAGGGTGGGGGCTGCAGGGACTGATGCACCAACCAAGGACCATGCAAGGTGAGGACCTAGGCCATCTGCTCAGATGTAGTAGATAGACAGCATGGTCTCCTTGTGGGTCCTATAATATGGGGAGTAGGGGCTACCTCTGACATGGACTCTGGTGCCCACTTGTTGATCACTTCCCCCTGGCTGGGCATCCTTACCAGGCCACAGAGGAAGAGGATGCAGGTGGTCCAGATGAGACTGGATAGGCTGAGGTCAGATGTTAGGGGAGAAGGGTTTCCCCTTTCTGAGGACTAGGGGAGTGAGGGAGGGGAAGGAGGGAGGGAGGGAGGGAGGGAGGGAAGGAGAGAGGGAGGGAGGGAGGGAGGGAAGGAGGGAGGGAGGGAGGGAGGGACTGGGAGGTGATTGGGATGTAACATGAAAATATTTTTTAAAAATCAAAATAAATAATAAAAAAAGAAGATTTGGGGTGTGTGTGTGTGTGTGTGTGTGTGTGTGTGTGTGTGTGTTGTTTTGTTGAGACAAGGTTTCTCTGTGTAGCCCTGGCTGTCCTGGAACTTACACTGTAGACAGGGTGGATGCAAACTCTTGAGATCTGCCTGCCTCTGCCTCCCAAGTGATGGGATGAAAGGCATTTGTACGCTACCACACCGGGCTAAAAGGATTTAGTTTTATTTTTAATAATTACATGTGGGTGTATGTGCTTGTGTGTAGTATGTGCAAGCGAGTGCAGCTGCCCATGAGACCAGTGGCAGTGGATCCTCTGGAGCTTGAATTACAGGTGGTTTGTGAGCCACCTGACATGGGTTCTGGGAACTGAACCAGGGTCTTCTGCAAGAGCAGTAAGTGCTCTGGACTGCTAAGCCATCTCCGGCCCCTAGAATCCACTTCTTACAGAGCACTTGTAAGGCCATGTTCTGCATTCAACCACCACAGGCACCCTTTCTTTTTTTTTTTTTTTCTTTTTTTTCCTTTTCGAGACAGGGTTTCTCTGTGTAGCCTTGGCTTTCTTGGAATCGCTTTGTAGATCAGGCTGGCCTCGAACTCACTGTGATCGCCTGCCTCTGCCTCCCAAGCACTGGGATTTAAGACATGCGCCTCCATGCCCGGCTATTTTAGGTTCTCAGGGTTAATCCCAGCACCTGGAGACTGAGCTGAACTACCCCAGCAGGCTTCCAAGATTAGGTCTGATCTTACTGCAGTTTAGGCTCAGCCTTACCCACTCCACCCTAGAATCAGCCAGAACCTGGCTTCTTTGGGGGCCTTCTCCTTCACTCCACGGTGCTCCAAGCAAAAACTTGCTAAGTTGTGGTACGCAGCGCTGTTCGGTAACTGAATGTATGAGTCAGCGGTAAAAGGCTTCCAAACACACAGTGACTGAAATGAATTCAAGCTCAGGTCTGTTCCGAATCCAAGGCAGCAGTCACCCATGGTGCATTGCGCAACTCCACGGCAGCTGAAGGTACCATAGGCCCAGTTTACACTGCACACGTCGTGCAAACCACTGAATGCTGCCTGAGATGCATCACAGCAGGGTTGAAAGCATTATGTTAGGAGCTGCCGGTGTTTCACAAGCATCATGGTTTAATTACAGAAAGGAAAGAATTTTAACGTTTTTCTCATCATACCTCAGCATATTTCAAATTATAGTTATCTGGATTAAATTGGACAAACACAGGTTGGGTGTCGTGGTGTACGCCTTTGATCCCAGCGTGGGAGACAGAGGCAGGCAGATCGCTGTGAGTTCGAGGCCAGCCTGGTCTAAAAAGCGAGTCCAGGACAGCCAAAGCTACACAGAGAAACCCTATCTTGAAAAATAATTAATTTATTTAGTTACTTGGACAAACACATCCAACTAACTAGTATAGAAATCTGCTTTTGTCACTAATAAGTGGTCAAATTATGTGTATCCTAGGTCTTAACTTCTTTTCCGACCAAGAAGAGACTTGATATCCTATGAGCATATACAGGGGGAGGAAGTCCCCCTCAGTCACAGTCATAGGAGAGGGGAGTAAGGGGAAAATGGGAGGGAGGGAGGAATGGGAGGATACAAGGGATGGGATAACCATTGAGATGAACTATGAATAAATTAATAAAATAAAAAATTTAAATTTGAAAAAAAATAAAAAATTCTTTTCTGAATTGTTATTAGTAAATGTTTTGATTTGTACGACTATTTTAGATACCTAGAGTCACATAAAATTTTTTCCTGGGTAGAAAAGGTATTGCCAGTGGAGAAAGCTTAGGAAGCCTTGCTTAGGGTCACCTGATATCAGTGTCACTCTCTAAAGCGCCTCCCCCCTCCCACCCAGCACCAAGATCTTCAGCCCTTGGGGGCTCTGGTGTGTAATGTGCCTCAGCAGCTGTGTTGGGCACCACCTCCAACCCCAGACAAAACTTGGTCCCAGATCCTGTAGGGAGACTCCATTCCGCAGAAGCCGAATCGATCAAAACTAGGTTTATTTGACGTTCCGAGAAGGCAGGCGGGCATCAAACACACCAGCAGCCCCGGGTGCACTCAGGACAGCAATGGCATGCACTCCCGCTTCTTCTGCCTGGCGACAGGTGTCCTGGTTCGAATCCTCTGGGCGCTGTCTATACCACCTGTAGCCTCCTACCAACGTCCAGCCTTTCCACAGCCGCTACCGGTGAGCGGATCATTGCATTTCCTCACCTGCTTCCAGCACCCTTGAGGCCCAGGACTACCGGCCGGAAGCAGAGACATAAGATGCGCCTGCGCTGAGTAGCAAGCTCTCTCTTCGAGAACCCCTGCCTCAAGGGCTCTGTACACTAAGCACACCGAGTTCATACGGACTGCGCCTGCGCGGGACACCGAGCCCTGGGCGGGGCGTGCGCTTTGGCCAGCCCAGGGGCTCCGCGCGTGCGCAGGTCTAGGGCGGCGGCTCAGGCTTCGGGTGGGCACCCTCTATTCCTTCCCGGTGTGCCCCTAGAATTCAGCGGAGAAACACGACCGAGGTAGGTTCTTAATGGAAAGCTTAGACAGCTGGACCGCGGGTGAGGCTGGACATGTTAGGCAAAAGATCTTCCATGCGTGTGTCTCCTGCGTACTGGGGCCTCCGCCCCCTAACCTAACCCTGATTTAGAGTGCCCTCTCGAAGGGTCTATTCCAGCCTCCTCCTTTCTCAGCAGTCCTATTCCCCAGAGTCCCTCCACTGGCTCCCAGAGCCACGCCCTCTCAGGACCACGCCCACCTGTTTTATGCATCCTGAGCCACGCCCCCCCAGGTCTCTAAATTCTTGGCCCCCACCCCCCCCCCGTCTCTAAATTCTTGGCATCTTTCCTCCAGGTACGCACCTACTTCTGTTCCCGAGCTTTTCACCGAAGATGTGATTGTAAATTATTTGTAATTCTAATTGTTACGAAGTATGAAGTCCAGATCCAGAAGTACAGCAGGCATTTAAACAAATAATTGATGTCGTAGAAGTTAATTCAGAGCCAATAGGATTGCACTGCCCCTGAAAAAAAAAAATTAAAAAGTAGGAGGGTGTTCGGTCATGCAGATTTCATTTCTGCCAGCAAGGGGTTTAAATTCGAGTTTAAGCTGTTAATAATTCCTAAAAATTTTTTTGATACTGATTTATTTTAAGTAAAAATAAGCTTCAGAGGAATAAAATTAATACCTAACAGAGTAAAGAAGGAAGCACACAGTATTTGAAGCTTTTAATTTTTAAAGCCCTCTTAAAGAATTGTGATGGTCAGCTCCAGTCCTGTACCTTGCTTTACACGCACAGTGAACTGTAGAGCTGAAAGGAATTTAATTATCAAGCAGTATAACAAACACTTGTATTTCTCTTTTTTCAGGTTGCCATGGAAGGGGAAATGAAATAACAAAGCGGCAGTAATGAGGCCTGACCTTATTGTGCTATGGAGACTCCAGGTGAATGTCCCGGAAATGAGTCACAGGCCATCCCGGTTTTGGTACGTAAGAGCCATGTGTAACAATCATCCAGAGAAGCAAGCGCCACTCATAGGTGTGATACAGTTTTTCTTGTCTCTCAAAGTCATGGCTAACAGGAGGATGCTTGAATTTAAAGACCGTTGAGGCAGAGGGATGAGCCTAATCATAGGTACCATGGTGGTGGTGGCTGAGTGGTGGCAGAAACACGTCAGGAAACTCTTTAGCATGCCTTAAACATCACAGTTTATACATGTGCTTGCTTGGTCTTAGGCATAGGACCAGGAAGTGTTTGGTACTTGAGAAGATCTGTGTTTGCATGGTGTTTTCTGCAATTTAAATCACGTTAGTAGAGAACAGGTCTCCTTCCATGTTAAGGAATTTTGATTATGTACAATTAATAAAATGAATATTCAAATAAAATGCTTTTAAAAATAAAAAATTTTCATGTCTGTGGTATCAGCTTCAGCATTTTTTTTTCCATTCTAATGATTTCCACCCATTGGATTTGAATTTATTTAATTATTTAATGTATTGATATAGGGTCTTACTGTGTATCCCTGGCTGGCCTAGAACTGGTATGTAGACCAGACTAGTTTTAAATTCACAGAGACCTGCCCACCTCCGGCTCCTGAATCCTGGGGTTAAAGGTGCCTCTGTGCCCAGGTATTGGGTTGTATGTATTGGATGTTTTTATATGTAGGAAGTGTATTTATTTAATCATTTTGTTAATCCCAATTTTCAGCTGCAAAATGTTTTAATCCCATGAACTAGTTTTTCTTTTGAGAAATGTAAATATTAAGACACTTATAAAATAGTATTGTAGACATTGAGTATATGTTCTGCAGAGATGAGTACTTAATCCTTTGTCATAGTTTCCTCAAAGTATGCTCGTGTACACACACACACACACACACACACACACACACACACAAATAAATAAGATTAATACCATAGTCTGTTCTAAAAATCACAACCATTCCTTCCATTTCATAGAGGCAAACAATTGCTTCTGTATGCTTCTGTACCGTGTCTGTACCTTTATGACCTCAGAAGGGTCCCCAGACCAGCCAGAACTAAACAGTGAGAGCCTTTGTCCATCAAACAAACAAAGCGAAGGGTCCCTGAACGAAGTGTGAGGTTGCCGTGTGTGTCTCTGAGGCTTGTGTAGGCGGGTTTCCTGTGTAATTGTTCCTTGGGCGATTTGGCCTTGCTACTGCTACTCTGTGGCTGTGTGGCGCCAGAGTTTTGTGTAGGGCTGCTGTGGACCTGCTGCCGTGCAGCAGGTTTACGTCTCCCTCTGTTTCCCTTTTGTTGGGCTCGGATGTGTTTCACATTTCTCCCGCCGTGGTCTGCAGCAGGTCTCTGTTGCCATACCTGGTGCTTCCGGTTGGAGACGCAGCCATAGCTGTGTGGAGTTTTGAGGGCAGAAGGACCACATAACTCTGAGTTTCCAGGTGACTTCCCCAGTTCAGGGGTCTTCAGTAGCCCATGATGGTGTCATAGATAACACTTCACTTGTGGTCAGTTAGATGCCTTAGAAAGGGCTTCTTCTAATTGCCCCAGTGACGTGTGCCTCTTAGTGTCTCAGCAGTACTTTTGTTTTTGTTTTTGTTTTTTTCAGTCAGGGTTTCTCTGTGTAGCCTTGGCTGTCCTAGACTCACTTTGTAGACCAGGCTGGCCTTGAACTCACAGCGACCTGCCTGCCTCTGCCTCCCGAGTGCTGGGATTAAAAAAGGCGTGTGCCACCATGCCTGACAGCAGTTCTGTTAATACTGGCCCCCCCCCCCCACTAGGGAAGATGCACTGATATGAGGAATTTATATTTTTACTCATCATAATGTAATGGGTATTAGAAAAATTTCCAGACTATTTGGAAATATCTTACTTTATTGCTAAGTATTAGGGAATTATCTTTATTTTACCATTATTGATTTGTGCACATGCGTGTGCACGTATGTGAATATATGCCATGGAGTATGTGTGGCGGTCAGAGGACACCTTTCAGTGGTTTATTCTTTCCTTCCACTTTTTCACGGGATCTGGGCATTAGACTCAGGTTGTCAGGTGCTTGTGCAGGAAGCACCATTGTCTGCTGAACTATCCAGTTGGCTCCAAATTTGGGAGATTCTCCTCGCTCTTTTATTACTGAGTTTTGGCATGAGAAAGTAACATGCTCTCTGTAATTTGAGCCTTTGAAATTCATGAAACTGATTGTTTCTCTTGAGTGACGTGGACATCCTTCCAAAGACCGTGGTTTCTGCAGTTGGATATAGTGTCCCGTCACTGTCACTAAGGTCAAATTATTATTATTTTTAATCTTAAGTCTTTTTCATGAGTGCATGTATATACACACATGTGTATGTGCACGTATGTGTGTGCTTCCCAGAGGGACAAGGTTGTGTGTCATCCTTAGGAATACCACCTACCTCCTTTGATTCAGGGTTTCTCATTGGCCCAGAGCTCAACAGCTAATGCCTGACCTGCATGGCCGGAGAGCTCCGGGAATCCTTCTGTCTCTGTCTCCTGAGCCCTGGGATTGCCTGTGCGTAACAAGTGTGCCTGGGATGTTTATATTGTTTGTGGGGGTCTTTGTTCTTAGTGCCTGCCTCTGCGATGGAGTGTTTTAGTTCATTAATATTGAATGTAATGACTGATGCAATTAATCTTAATGCATTTGCTGTTTGTTTTCTGATTGTTGCAGTTCTTGTTTGTGCACTTCTCCATTTCTGCCCAGCTTTGGGTTACTATGACAACTGATGTAGTTTTACGTATTGTGTCTATCGGTTTGCTGGCGGTATCTTTTAAAACACTGCCTTCGTAGCTCTCCAGAGTGTTGCCGAGCACATTCTTAACCTGTTCCAGACTTCCTGCTTTGCAGTATGAAAATCGGAAGAGTTAGTTTTGTTTTCTAGTTTCCAGTCCATTGTAACGTACATTAATTGGCGTGTATTGTGAACTCCGGGAGAGAGCGTCACTTCTGGCTTTACACTGTGGAAAGGATGTCATGAGAAGTGGTTTCTCCTGCCTTTTCTTTCTTTCTTTTTCTTCTTATTTTTAAGATTTATTTATTTATATGTATACAGATCTCATTATAGATGGTTGTGAGCCACCATGTGGTTGCTGGGAATTGAACTCATGACCTTTGGAAGAGCAGTCAGTGCTTTTAACCTCTGAGCCATCTCTCCAGCCCTCTCTTGCCTTTTCTTACATTTATAAGTTTCCTTGGAGGCTCAGTCTCTTCAGCCTTGACTTTTTTTTTTTTTTTTTTTTTTTTTTTGGTAAGTAGCATGAGTTTATTGTGATATGTGTGGCAAACTTGGTTTGAATGAAAATGTTTTGCCTTAATTTATTTGAAGGGGGTGGGTGGGGAAGGGACTGTAGCCTCACACTGTATTCCTGGCCTGGAACTTTCTGTGTAGGTCAGACTGACTTTGAGTTCACATAGACCTGCCCACCTCTGCCTCCCGAGTTCTGGGATTAAATTTGTCCTTCACAATGCCTAGCTCTTGCCTTAGTTTTTGAAGATGGCTTTAGGTTTTCTTCTTTTCCACTGAGGACTGTGTTTCCTTGTGTTCTGCCCATTATGTCAGGCATGCTGTTCTGTAAGCTGCAGTGACCCACTCCCCTCTCCCTGCAGTGCTGGGTGGGGCTACAGGTGCCCTTAGCCAGACCTGGCTTTTCAATGTGGCTGTTGTGTTTGCACAAGAGACCTCGCTCACTGGACCCTCCCTCTCGCTCTCCACCCAACTGATTTTATGAATTATAAACAAACAAAGAGAAAAACAATGTATTTGGAAAAATATTGGCTCAAGATCTTGGAGAAGACTTGTACTGTAAAAAGTGCTCCTTCAGTCTCATAGAGGCTTGGTAGGGAAATGAAATATATAAAGATAGAGTAAGTAAATAGAGTAAGTAAATAATGTCTCTTATAGAAGGGGAAGATTCAAGCTACAGTCAGGATATGTAAACAAAAGCCCTGAGGACACGGTGGTGAAAGAGTCAAAAGTAAATGGCTGAGACACCCTTGATACCAGTGTCTGGCACAGGTTGAAGCATTGGTGATGTCTGTGTGTGCCAGCTTTTGAGGCAGAGGGCACCCCATTGTGCAGGCAGAGTAGGCAATGGGAGGGCCCTAAATTGTAAGAGTATGATATAACCTTTGAAAAAGGCTTACCCATTGAGCCTGGCAGTCTGTCCTATAGGAATAAAGCCTTTGTATAAGGATACGCATGCACAGAGTTTTTTTTTGTGTGTGTGTGGCATATTTTATGGTGGTAGAAATGATACCGAGAGAAAAACCAGAGGATGGCTGAAGAATCAAGCAGAATTCAGTATTTTATGTAAACATTAGCGTTTTCTACAAGGCATTGTATAGAAAAGTAAACTGTGAAAAATGGAGGGGGGGCATGTAAGGTATGTACAAACTAGCCATGTTGAAAGGGGAAAATCTACTTAGAGAAAGAAAGAAGAAAGGGAGGGAAGGAAAGATGGAGAGAGGGAGGGAGGGAGGGAGAACACATGTGCTTGTGAATGTGCCTGGGACGGGTCTCAAGGACTTACTTAATAGATGGAGAGAGTGATATGGTGGGTGGAGGGCAGGCCAGAGGAAAACTTACCATACGAAGGCAATTCATGTTACTACAATTCACATTACCACAATTCACGTTACCGCAATAAGGAAAATGCCTTATAGGCAATTAGCAAAATTAAAATAGGGCTAGTAAATGTTTAGAGACTCACAGATGGCCCATTAGGTAGGCAAGTGGAAATGCAAAACAGCAATTGTCACCCATTAAATGGCAGAGATAAAGTGGTCAGTGTCTGTTGTTCACGAGGGAAATAGATCCTTCGAGCTCCCGCTCAGTGGAGCAGGTCTCATGGAGACTTGGTATAGTCCTCGGGGCATTTGGTGAAGAGATGAAAGCCCTGGAAGTGAAACTCTTGGGCGGGGTGCGGTGGAATACACTCTAATCCTGGCACTTTGGAGGCAGAGCCCGGCCCTGGGGGCCAGTCTGGTCTACACAGTGAGTTGCAGGCCAGACCTACACAGTGAGCCCCAGCCTCGAACCAACAGGAAACAGACAACCCCAGACAACAAGAAGACACGGCAATCTTGACCAGCTTTACACGTGAGGAATTTATCCTGAGGAATATCTTAGGTATGCACAGGGTGATTTGCGTTGAAGGAAATTAATAACTGATAATAGAAGAAACCAAACGCAGCCTGTATATTCAAATGTAGGAGACTGGATAAGTAAGTTCTGATAGTTCATGGACAGTCCTATTGCACAGGTGCCCAAAGTGTGATGTGTTTTGTTCTCGGCTCTGTGTATCCACCCAGGGGAAGCTAGATCCTTGACTGATGCAGAACGGCACTTTTGGATGAGTCAGAGTGAAGCAGGCTTAGCGAGTGTACTGAACATACACAAGGGAGAATACGTACTTTAGATAAAGCACCTGTATTCTGAGAGAGCGATAGGTGATCACCCGGGCTTTTGAAGTTACAGTGTTTAAAGGGTGTAACTGACAAGGGAGTTTAAAGATTAAGGAGTTTAAAGATTAAGTGGAGTTATTGAAAAAAAAAAAAAAAAGACATGAACTGGGTGACTTATTTTTCAGGAAAGAGTTTTTTAATTGTTGACTAGAATCACAAGGTAGCTTTATGAGGCACCCTGTTTATAGTTAGGGTTGACAGAAATGTATTAATATGGTTAAATTTAAAGGCCACAAATGCTCAGGCCCTAAGTAAGCATAGTTTGCTGTTTTTAACCCCAGAATTTAAGATGTCTTTGAGACGATAAATATCTCTTAGGTAGTTTTGATTTTGTTGCTTGCATTGAGGTTACTGTCTTTTTAAAAAATCCTTTAATTTTACTTTATGTATATGGATGTTCTGGCTGCATATATGTGTGTGTACCACAGCATGCAGTGTCTGGAGAGGCTAGAAGCTGTCAGATCTTGGGACTGGAGTTTCAGATGGTTGTGGGCTGCCATGTGGATGCTGGGAATTGAACTTGACTCCTCTGGAAGAGCAGCCAGTGCTCTTAACCACCGAGTCATCTCTCTAGCATGTGTTGGAAGTTCCTGATTCTCAGTAAGTTTTTGGAGTAAGGGGCTTCTTTTCCTTCCCAAGTCCTCCCAATTCCCCGCTTTCCAATCCTGCCTCAGTGGGAAGCATTCCGGCCTGAGCAGCGTGTGCTTTCAACATGTTCTGTGGTCGGCATGGTGGTGGGTACTTTCCAAGTCAGGGAAGATAAACAGCAGGGTGTTCTTTGTCATCTCTTATCTGGAATGAGGTTACAAGATACTTTTTATTCTGTGCTTTGTGTTTTTATATGTTGCTTAAGCAAATTACTCCTCTGTCTAGGTTTGGGTATACATGTTTATTGGGTCAAGGTTATGTCACTAGAGTGTATGGTCTGAGTCCATGGCACCTTCAGTCTATGTCTTTTTTTTTTTTTAAGATTTATTTTCATATGTATATGGGTATTTTCTGTACACACTAGAAGAGGGCATGGGCTCCCATGGGACTACAGTATAGATGCTGTGAGCCTCCATGTGGGTGCTGGGAATTGAACTCAGGGCCTCTGGAAAAGCAGCCAGTGTGTGCTCTTAACCACTGAGTCATCTCTTCAGCCCCTAGTCTATGCCTTTAAGGTGTCTTTATTCTGATAGAAGGTAGCTATAGGGTACAAACTATGGACTTGCTAAATCTCAGCCCATAGGTCCTTGCTGGGTTGCTTGAGTTCTGTTGGTATGTTGGAGGTTTGTGCCAGTTTCTAGCACCTTCCATGGGCTGTTGCCATATCCACCTAGTATCAGTGTCCTTAGGTCTGAAGGGGTCCCTGGAGTCCAACTTGCAATAGTGTCTTCCGCACTGAATGTCGCTCCCAGGAAGCAGAGCTGGTGAAGCTAAAGACCAGCACCCCTTTCCCCCCTGCTTCGGCTGACATTCTCTTTAAGTCATCTTGTCTTGGAGATACAAAGGTGGACCGAAGATGACAGCCCTCAAGTATGCTCACAAAGGTGACTCAGGTTATGGGCTGGAGAGATGGCTCAGAAGTTAAGGGCACTGGCTGCTCTTCCAGAGGTTCTGAGTTCAATTCCCAGCAAGTACATGGTGGCTCACAACCATCTATAATGAGATCTCGTGCCCTATTCTGGTGTAAATGCAGGCAAAACACTGTATACTTAATAAATAAATAAATAAATAAATCTTAAAAAAAAAAGTGACTCAGGTTATTTGAATAATAAGTCTTGCTCACATGAATCTTTATTTGAAACAGTTCCGATCAGGTGGTACATAGAGACAAACACAGACAACAAAGCCCACAGTGACAGCAAAGCTCACAGTGCTGTCCTTGTGTCTCTCCTTGGCCACCGTAGGAGGAAGACCCCGTGCACTATGACGGGGAGATGCAGCTCCTGCAGGATGGGGCACAGTTGCAACTGCAGCCAGAGGAGTTCGTGGCCATAGCCGACTATACTGCCACTGACGAGACCCAGGTATCTCTGATTACCCACTGTACTGTGACTTAGGAATCTCAACGTACTTCACGGTGAGATTCATATGCATACAGTTAAACAAGATCTGGGTACTAACCCTGACTAGTCACTTCTTAGCCCAACAGACTACCCCAGCAGGATGCAAAGATGCCTGCAGGAGGACGGGGAAGCGCCTCCCTGCCTGGAGAACTTGGTATAGAACCCCCCTGCTCAAGGGACAGCGAGGTTAATCAGTCCATCATACATTCTTGAGTCTGGGAGGAGCACATCTGTGGAGTCTCCTAAGTGGAGACTCTGAACACAGCTGCCTCCTGCCTTTTTAAGAAAAGTGTTAGGAACTGGCTGGCAAGATAGCTCAGTGGGGCAAGGTGCTGGCTAGCGGCCTGAGTCAGATCCCTGGAGCCTATGTGGTAGAGAGAAAACTGACTCTCAAATTCTCTGGCCCCAGTACATATACTGTGTCAAGTGTGTACACACACACACACACACACACACACACACATGTAATTATAAGAAAAGAATGTTGGTTAGGCTATGGTCTTTCTGATGGATGCCCATACAAAATTTATATCTTGCTATCGTTTTTTTTTTTTTTTTTTTTTGTGGGTCATCCGTAATCACTGAAGTCACTGTGATCTGGCCACCAACACTGGGGACTTTAGTACCCAGTTATTGGTGATGAATGCCAATCAACTCTTTTCTTACACTATAACTTCTGTCGGTTTTGGCGATTGTTTTCCAGCTCAGTTTTTTGAGAGGAGAAAAAATTCTTATCCTGAGACAAACCACAGCTGACTGGTGGTGGGGGGAGCGTGCAGGCGGCTGTGGGTACGTGCCCGCGAACCACCTTGGCAAGCAGATCGAGGACTATGACCCTGAGGACACCTGGCAAGATGAGGAATACTTTGACAGCTACGGAACGCTGGTACTGCTTTCCAGATTCTCTGTGGAGCTGTGTGTGTGTGTGTGTGTGTGTGTGTGTGTGTGTGTGTGTGTGTGTGTGTGTGTGTGTGTGTGTTGTCCTCCTAGTGTTTACAGTGGACATGCAGATCTTCCTGTTGACTTAGAGGCACCGGGGTCTCTGTCACCACAGAGGGACCGCTGCTGTGCTGGATACTTGATGTGCATGTGCCTGCGGTGACACACCACAGAGCTCTGTGAGTGACATAGAAATCTGAAATTTGTGTGCCTCTCAGTATCTCATTTCGGTTTTTTTCTTTTCCTTAAAAATAAGAACTTTTTTTTTTTTTTTTAAAGGTAAAAGCCACTTTGATAGGCTGATTGACCCATGAGCTGTCATCTGCTGACTCAGGCTAAAAGTAATATTAGAGCAAGAAATTCTAAACTCTCCTTCTCTCGGTGTTTAAAAAAGAGTAGAATGTCCCACTTTAAAATTGAGATACAAAAGTTACATAACTCAGCCAACAGTAATACTGCTTAAAGTCTTATTATTTTCCCACTTGGAAGTCAGTAGCCCTCTGGCCCAAGGTGCACCCTTGCTAAAAACGAGGTGAAAACTATCTCCTTGTGAGGTGGCTGGAGCAGATGAGATGCTAAGCAGCAAAGCCAAGAGCTCATCTGTTGTCTCAGTCACCAGTCTACTGCTGCAATGAGCCACCGTGACCGAGGCAACTCTGATAAAAGAAAGCATTTGCTTCGGGGCTCGCCTAGGCATGCTATACATCAAGATTAAAGCTAAAAACACCATTGCATGCATATGGTTAAAGCTCTTAGTCTATGGGCTGGAGAGATGGCTCGGCAGATAAGAGCACTGGCTGCTCTTCCAGAGGCCCTGGGTTTGATTCCCAGCATCCACATGGTGGCTCACAACCGTCTATAATCCCAGTTTCAGGGAATCTGACACACTATGTTGTGGGGAGGACCCTGTTGTCCCAAGGACACCTGCTGCAGTAAGCCCGGTGTTTTCTCTTGATGGAACCTGGTGGGGAGGTAAAGTCCTTCCAGCCTTGGAAAGTACATGTGGGGATATTTTTTCTTTTCTTCTTCTATGTGGTCCACATTGATTTTCTGCTCATCTCACTGACTTATGGAAGAGTAACTTCAGCTTTTCTCGCTGTCCACTGATACCTTTAATCTCTTGGCATTCGATCTTTTGATCTGAAAGCCTGTTTGCTGCTAATACTTTAGGAATGGGACTGGGTGCAGGCGCTGTGTCCCTATGTCTGCGGTTCAGGTCCAGGCCCTTGCAGTGACACTTGATGTGCTGTTTATAGAAACTTCACCTGGAAATGTTGGCCGACCAGCCTCGGACAACAAAGTACCACAGTGTCATCCTACAGAATAAGGAGTCCCTGAAGGACAAGGTCATCCTGGACGTGGGCTGTGGCACTGGAATCATCAGCCTCTTCTGTGCCCATCACGCACGGCCCAAGGCAGTAAGTGTGCGTGCGTCTGCCTCCATCTGTGCCCACCATGGGCCCGAGTGGTGGCTGACTTGACAGGCGGCCGTCATATGTCTTGCTCTCAGGATGCTGTTTTAGCCTTTATGTATCTGTGCAGTTTAGGCTCATGTGAAGGAAGGAAGCAAGCTGGTCCATCTGTGGCTAAGACTGGCTTACTGTGCTGGCCACGAGCAGTGCAAGAGCAGCAAGACAGAACAGCAGTGACAGTGGTTCTGTTAGTGGGACATTTGTGAGATGTTACTTTAGTTCATGATAGAAAAAGGTGGGTGCTTATGACTTACGTTGGGCCTCACATGGTTACCTGCCCCAATGCAGGCCTTTGGCTCCCTGAAGGAAACCCTTTTTCTCCTCCCTTCATATTTGTGCTAAGCTGAGCTGTGGCCTTGTGACATAGCTGTGACATCGCCGCGTCACCTTTTTACCACTGCAGGTGTATGCCGTGGAAGCTAGTGAGATGGCACAGCACACGGGCCAGCTGGTCCTGCAGAACGGCTTTGCTGACACCATCACTGTGTTCCAGCAGAAAGTGGAAGATGTGGTGCTGCCCGAGAAAGTGGATGTGCTGGTGTCCGAGTGGATGGGGACCTGCCTCTTGGTAATGCCTGGCCTGTGGTAGGCTGTGGGTGTGGTGGGGTCTCATTTCTTCCCATCTGAGGAATTTTTAAAAATTATGATTGTGATTATTTTTTCCCTGAAGTGAAGTGTTTTTATAATTTATTGAATGATACTAGCTCAGTGTCTGGAAAACAACAAAACACTTCATGAGCGAATGAGTGCTACTTTACCCTGAGCTCTCCAAATCATCTTCTTTCTCCTGGGGTGTCTTCAGAGTGTCAGGGCTTTTTTTTGTTTGTTTGTTTGCTTTTTTTTTTTTTTTTTTGAGACAAGGTTTCTCTGTGTAGCCTTGGCTGTCCTAGACTTGTTTTGTAGACCAGGCTGGCCTCGAACTCACAGTGATCCACCTGCCTCTGCCTCCCGAGTGCTGGGATTAAAGGCGTGCGCCACCATGCCCAGCTATGTCAGGGCTATTTGTTCAGCCAGTAGCGTTGCCATTCGTGCCTCCCTTGCTGTAGGCTAGCCTTGTCACTGTCTGTGAGCCTGTCATGGTCCCAGTTCATCATAGAAGGGCTCAGATGGACCTGGTTACTTGTTCACATATCTGCCATGACACTCACCATTCATGCCATCAGCGTAAGTGACGTTGCATTATTACATCTTTAGAGGAGTCTCCGCTAGGAGGCAGGGTCAGCAGTGTTATGTGTTTAGCTCTCTCCTGCTGTGTTCGGTATTGTGAAACCCAAGGTGTTTTGCGCACTAAAGCCTGAAATTTAGCCTTTGTATGAAAGTCCAACAAAATCATCTCTGGATGGTAATTTATGCCTCTGGCAAGACCTTTTGAATACTAAGTGGCTGTTGAGTGCTGCCTCCTGCCTACAGTGCAGACGTGGATGGAATGCTGGCTGAGGGCGTTGGACTTGGGCCTGCTGGATTATTTTGTCAGAAGGTGAAAGTATTTGGGAACTTGATGTCTGTGATATGTGCTGACATCCATAGATTTATAGGATGATGGGAAAAGGGATGCTGCTGTTAACCATGAAGTGAGCATGCGCCTTCACCCTGAGGCCTGTGTTCATTCAGCCAACACTCATTTACTGACCACTTGCTGCTGCCCCAGCTGTGGGAGCAAGAAGAGGGCAGAGTAAGCCTGTGGCAGGGAGGCCCCTGCTAGCTCTCTTTGGGGTTGAGAGGCAGGGATGGGGAGGAGAGGAGCCTTGGAGGTCCAGAGATGTGGAGGCTAGTTCCTTACCACTGCTTCTTGATCCAAGACTGGGGACTGTGTCTCAAGTACCCGCGCAGAGGCGGCTGTGTCGGGAACCCAGCACACAGTTACAGGCAGGGAGTGTTGACTTCTTGATGAGGCGCTATCAGGAGTCAGGGCCTCCAGTGGGATGTGATGAGGAGGCCCAGCCGTGCAGCTGCCTGAAGACAGGAGGGCGTGTTGGGGTCAGCCTGTGCACTGGTTGGGGCATCTCCAGACATTTGGTGGAGAGTGGAGAATGCTTTCTCAGGGTAGCAAGGTCGCAGGTGGAGGGGACCAGTGGCTTTGCCAGCTACCGGTAGCAGCCATGGCTCGTGGTGTGTTGGGATGGTCTCTAAGGAGTCAGATCGTGTGCCGTTCAGCAGTGTAGGTTGGTTCAGTTCTTTGAAGCTGACCAAGCCAGGGTATGTCAAGTTGTTTTTTTTTTTTTTAATCTTTAAGTGAAACTCTGGCAAATGGCTCAGCTGGTGGAGGTTCTTGCCGTCAAGTCTGGGATGCACAGAGTCAGAGGGGAGAACCGACTCCTTCAGGCTGTCCTCTGCTTGTGTGCACACACAGATGCACACATTGATTTAAACATTCTGTAAATTGTATTGTCCTGTAGAAATGGATGTGAACAGGAATCTGTATTGAAAGATGTTCATGACAGCAGGGTGTGGGATATGCTTCTATAACCACAACACGTGGGGGCTGGAAGCAGAAGGATTATAATTTGAGGCTAGATTGGGCAATATTCACCACAAAATGTTCAAATGAGAAAATTAGAAACACTTATGACAAGTCATATGAATGGTAAAAGTTATGTTTTAGGGTGTTTTGTTTTTAAAAAACTGATCTTGGCTGAATAACATGATTTTTAAAAGGTAGACTGTGTCCAATATGCATTTATGTAGCAGTGACATGGTTTCTACTCCTCATACGATCCAGGGACCCCCTACCTGTCCTTCCCGCTGCAGCTGCAGGGGTGCGCAGAGGCCAGGGGAAATTACTGCAGACTGAGCTAAAGATGTACTAAGCTGGCCCTGACTGAGCGGCTGACTCCTCCTCCTCCTGCCCCTGCTTCTCTTCCACCACCATCTCTTCTTCCTCCTGCTCCTCCCCTGCTCCTCCTCTTCTCTTTTGTGTTTTTGTTTGTTTGGTTTGGTTGGTTTTGGTTTTTAAAGACATGGTTTCTGTGTGCAGCCTTGGCTGTCCTGGACTCACTTTGTAGACCAGGCTGGCCTCAAGCTCACAGCGATCCACCTGCCTCTGCCTCCCGAGTGCTGGGATTAAAGGTATTTATTTGCCACCGCAGCTGAGCATTCTCCTTCCAGTCCCCTCTGGATACAGGGTTTCAGCAGTTTAGGCAAAGTGGACCTGTTCCTGTGAAAGTTGCGATCTCCCGTGGTTCATCAAGATGAAGTGGCTAACGTTCATCGGCCCAGAGCAGTGCAAGCCGTGTTCGCACGGCACCCCTTGGACGCACAACCATACGAGTTCTGGTTATAATTAACCCAAACTGCAAACAACCCATATGCCCTTCAGCGGTTTAATGGACAGTCTGGCAAATCTATACGGAGGAGGCAGCCTCAAAGCATGTGATCCTGTGGACAGCCCCAAAGGCCTCCCGCTGGATGGAGGAGGCCAAGTCCAAAAGGCGACTCCACTGTGTGACTCCGTTCAGGCGAGGGACGGTTTCCTGCGCCCCAGGGTGGGAGGGCATGGTCACCAGTAGATGTTTGTGTGAATGGGGAGCTACTGCTTGTCCTGTCGTGACTGTAGGGACACATCACATGGGTGCCCAAATTCATGTAGGGTGTATACCATGTCAGGGCAGTTCTATCTGATGTCGGAAAATAAAATGTAAAGGCCATATCTGTCTTTTGTATGTGCGCACAGACATGTGAATGCATGCAGAACAGTACTTGGAAAGAAAACAGTTCCTTCAGGGCCTGGGTTTTCTTGTGATTTGAGTTGTTCCCTTCTCTAGATTGTGTAAATTCTCATGGTCTTTATTTGTTGTAAGACTTGGGCAGATTACTAAGGCAACACAAGCCTGCTGCTAATTCCCACCCTTGACGGCAGAAGGTGGAGGGTCCGCTGGCAGTAGCCTTCAGCCCCTGCCCCGACTCTCTTATTCCTGAGTTTGAATTGACTTTAGGTACAAAAGGAAACATGGCCTATTTATATCGGTCCAACTGAGTCCTAAAGATGACAGGCTCCCCTGATGGCTTCCCTGAGGGCGTGAGGGGGGAGGTGAAGCGCCTGCTCTTCTAAGGGACCCACAGTTAAGTGCTTGACCAGAGGGTTGTGTGAAAATCCTGGGAATATTCCAGACAGACTAATCTTGCTTGTTAGGTAGAGCCATGTGGCACTTAGGGGCACTTTAAAATCTAGTGGGTTTTCTCTGAGTGCCAGTCTGGGGCAAATTTGAGAATTCTTATTGGCTGTTAGCCTCCCTTGGATCCCAGATCAGTGGGAAGCGACAGATTCCCAGCCAGTACATGGTGCATATGTAATGGTTTCTAAGGGCGCAGACTAATCCCCAGGTTCTCTCATGTGATCCACTGGCCTGGCTGGGATAGCTCTGGGGTAAAACGGAAACGCCCAGCATGAGATGGAGCACTCTGGCCTTGCTGGGTGAGACCTCAGTGACACCCTTGCCTCTCTTCCTCCCATGCAGTTTGAGTTCATGATCGAGTCCATCCTGTATGCTCGGGATGCGTGGTTAAAGAAGGACGGCATCATCTGGCCGACCACGGCCGCACTGCACTTGGTGCCCTGCAGCGCTGACAAGGACTACCACAGCAAGGTGCTCTTCTGGGACAACGCGTACGAGTTCAACCTCAGTGCACTCAAGTAGGTGTGCGTGACCACTCGCAGGACTGCCCCGTGTGTAGGCAAGCGGACAGGAGCTGGGTGGGCGGCCGGCTGATGAGGGTCTCGGTATGTGCCGCCTCTGCTTCCCTGGGGTGGGTCTTGTGAATCTTCACTCTGCGGAAGGCACAGTTTCTCCTTCTTTATGAAGGACCAGTGACCCAAAATGAAGGCACAGACATCGCTGAGATTTTCTTGTTTTATCACAGCAACAAGAAAGTAATATGGCATCACACAACCACAGGCTCTGTTAAAGCTGGGACTGACAGGTCTCACAGTCCTAAGTTCCTAGCTATAGTGGAGGGAGTCCATTGTAATGGTGAAGTCTTTCATAGTGTGTGTGATGCTGGAACACGCGTTGATTCCCAGCGAGTGCTCTGAATTTGTAATGGGCTTTAGCTGATATACCTGTGCTGTTCCCGGAAACACCGCAAGACCATTGATTTTATGGTCAGGCCATTGCACTTGAGCCCTGAATTCTGATCCAAATGCTTTCCTAATGAGGCCTTTGGTCTTTTATAGCTGCCCCTGCTAGGGTGTGGCAAGCTGTTCCTTCCCCTTGAAAAGAAGGCAGAGGTCAAGGAAAAGCCCCTTTACCAAGTACTAGAACCCACCAATTTCTCCAGGGAGGTCCACATCAGCCTGGGCCCGTGCTGATACTTTTGGAGGGTGAGAGGAACTGGGACCAAAGCATGCTGCTACAGGCATTCTATTTTATCTTTTTAATTAAAAAGCCAAAATAATAGGAAAAGCAAATATAAAAGCATTATGCCTTCCCTAATTAATATGGGGAATCATTGTTCCCTCATTCAACAACCCAAAGGGAATTGAGAGGGAAGGGTACTGTGTATTGTGGGTCTCAGGCTCACCTGGAAAGCAGGGCACAGTGTTCCCAACCACCTGGCTCGAGTTCTTTCACTATGCCCAGGCAGGAGCCGTGGGTAGACAGGCAAGGGAAAGCCCTTCAAGTGACAGCCTCTGGCAGCGTTCCTTTCCTCACTGTTTGACAGCACTGAATGGTGGCCGGAGGTGGATGGAGGCAGCAGAAAGCGCTACCCTCTATTTCATAGTCCAAGCACGGGCCTCCTACAGGGACCCTTAGCCCTTGGCAGCAGCCATTGGTACAGCTCTCAACCCGAGATCCTTGGCTTTGAGGACTTGACAAGTCATTGGGATTCCACTCTTACCTGGTTTCTTTCTTCTTCCGCTGCCTTTCTTCCTGTCCTGGCTGCATTTTCAGCCACTCTGCTGCTGCCTCAGCCCCCTCACCTCTTGCCTAATGTGGCTGATGCACATCGGAGGGCCTAGCTGCCGCGTGTATCTCTGTTGGGGGGGGGCCCTCTTGAGGAAGTTCAGACGTTGGGACAACTAAGTACCAGTACCTTTGTGGATTTGGTGTCTGTGGCCTCACTAGCTGTTGAGCCCTGGGCTGCCTTGCTTCTCACACAGTTTGGCCTGTTGACTTTTGAGTGGCTATCAACACTCTACTGTCCTTGTCACTGTCACCCATCTCTGTTGTTTATTTGTAGTACTAGTGCAGCCTGTGTTACTGAAAGAAGGAGGAGGGAGGGAGGGAGGGAGAGAGGAGAGAGGGAGGGAGAGAGGGAGGGAGAGAGGGAGGGAGAGAGAGAGAGAGAGAGAGAGAGAGAGAGAGAGAGAGAGAGAGAGAGAGAGAGAGAGAGAGAGAGAGAAACTACTCAAATGAAGCCTTTTAATGGTGCATCAATACCAGTTAGGGCAGCATAGTAGAGTGACCAAAAAGAGCCAGAGAAGACTAAGTGTAAATAGCTTGAGAAAGTGTTTGGACCAATCACAGCTCCGCCTCTTATTTACCCCATCATTGAAGTCAATGAGGTTGTCTTAGACTAGTGGTTCTCACCTTTACTCACACTGCGACCTTTAATACAGTTCCCATGCTGTGCTGACCACCAACCATATAATTATTCCATTGGCACTTCATAACTTTGCTACTGCTGTGGATCGTAATGTAAATATCTGACATGCAGGAGGTCTGATATGTGACCCGACACAGACCCACGGGTTGAGAACGGGTGGTTTAGAACAATCAGCTTTCTTTTTAACACAGGTGTGGAGTCTCTTTGTGAGACATCCAGGGGAAGTGTTCCCACGCTAGCCAAGGTTTACAGAGTCCTTTAGAGTTCATCATCTGTGCTCATGTTAGCTGAAAGTCTGATACAGAATGTTATCAACAGCTCTGGCTAACTCAGTGAGCTGTGATCTCTCTCTTGTTTTCCCCAGGCGTCCAGATGACGGATGCTGGCCGAAGTGCCATTTTTGGTTGTTAGGCTTGATAGTGTTTTCGTTCAAGGAAGCCTGGTATGGTTTTGTTCAAGGAAGGAACAGAAAGACAGTCTAGTAGCTACTAGTTATGGAGTCAAATAGCCTTAGCACCAAAATCTTCATCCAGGAAAATGAGTGTCAGAACTAATAGTATATTAACTGATTTTAAACAAAGTTTACCTATCCAGTGCCCCAGAGAGAAATGGGTTCCCCTTACCTATCTTAGGAGAGTAAAGAAACTTTTAAAAGCCATGGTGGAGGGCTGGGCATGGTGGCATATACCTTTAATCCCAGTATCCCTGGAGGCAGAGGCAGAGGCAGGCAGATCTCTGATCTCTGTGAGTTCAATGCTAACCTGGTCTCCATAGCAAATTTTAGACCTGTCACAGCAGCGTTGGAGGCTAGCCTGGTCTACATAGCAAATTCTAGACCCTGACTCGGAAAAATAAAGCAAAACAAAAAGCCGTGGTGGAACTATAGTAACTAAACAGTGCTGCCCAGTGTGAGAGAAGCTAGTGTGTAGGACCAGAGACAGCAGAGAGCAAGACGGCTGAGGATGGTAAGGTGGATCTGAGTTGGAAGTGGCGAGGGCCGAGTCTTCACATTCTTCACTGATTGGCCCTTTGGAGAGCATCTTTCCTTCCTCCTTCAAACCAGGAATTAAAACTAATTCTGTGTGGGTTTAAGAGGTCTGTGTTGAAATATCAGCACTCACTATAGGAGTGCGCACACACGTGGTGTGTGTGTGTGTGTGTGTGTGTGTGTGTCGGGAACATGGTGTCTCTCTCTGAGCTGGAGAGGAATCACTGTGTCACCAATGGAGTGACATAAACACTGAATTGGAATTTATAAAGTTTGGTAGTTTGTGTGCCAGAAACCAGCAAGAATCTTAATTTAGAATCCTTTAGAAAAAAGATACATGTCTCCCTGAGATCATAGCCAAAGAGCTTGAATAGATCAGGGGGGAAAAACCCAACAAAATTGCCACCAACTGTTCCAACATTGCTAAATGGCACTTTGTCCATCAGATGAGCCAGTGTTGAATCACCTGTCTTGCTGAGTGGCAGTCATATGCTACACTGTTTTGGGAGAGACAGGTATCTTCTGTCAAGAGCATCAAAGCCTTGTTAGTAGGTGCTAGTTATCCACTCTGTGGTGCCTACTGTGTCTGTCTCAGTCACTCTTCTGTCTCTCTGAAGAGACATCATGACCACAGCAACTGTTATAAAAGCAAGCATTAACTGGGAGCTGGCTTACAGTTTCAGAGGCTTAGTCCATTGCCACGATGGGGAGCAGGGCTCTGGAGCAGTCCCTGAGAGCTACATCCTCATCCTTAAGACCTGGCCACCCCTAGTGACACATTTCCTCCAGCAAGGCCATACTTCCTAATCCTTCTAATCTCCTCAAACAGTTCCACTTTGTGGTGACCACGCATTCAGATCTATGAGCCTATAGGATCATCCTATAGGATCATTCTATAGGATTCTATAGGATCATTCTCACTCAAACCATCACAGTTGCTCTTGCTCAGGTAGCGCTCAGGCTATGCATGAAAGGCATTGGGAACAAATGGCTTCCTGAAGGAATGTGTGCAAATTTCTGTGTATCTATCAGAAATTCAGATCATCCTCATCTACATAGAGAGTTTGTAGTTAGCCTGATCTACATAAGATTCTACCTTGAAAGAAGAAAAGAAGCGCTCTCTCTCTCTCTCTCTCTCTCTCTCTCTCTCCCTCTTCCTCTTTCTCTCTGGGGTACCCCCTTCCCCCTTTTCCTTCTCCCCCATTGCTTATTTAATAAACTCCTCTACAACATAAAAAAAAAATAAAGAAGGAAAGAAATGACATGGAATTTTAGAGATATGTAATAAAAAAGTTAGGTAGTGAAGTTGACAGGACAAAGCATTTATACAGAAAGGGCCCTAATTTACATAAGCATTTCTATGTATGTGGGGAGGTCACCTAAGTCACCAAAATGCTGAGGCAAAAGTACAGGAATTATTCTTTCTTTATGTTAGTTTGTTTGTTGAGACAGGGTTTCTCTGTATAGTCCTGGCTGTCCTGAAACTCACTTTGTAGACCAGGCTGACCTCAACTCAGAGACCCACCTGCCTCTGCCTCCCGAGTGCTGGGACTGAAGTCATGCGCTACCATACCAGGCTACAGTTTGTCTTTATGTTATTTGGACATATTCATAATTATCATCAGAAGTATATTAAGAAATTTGAACAAAAACTATAATCCTTTTTTAAAAGAGCTGTTTGTTTGCTATTTAGGAAGTTACTGCAGGTGCTGTGCTGATACAACAGCGTGCTTTGTGCTGCTGTAGTGAGGGTGGTGAGAGCAAGGTGGGAGGAGGGCTGACGTTGGGGGCGGGGGAGGGGGGCATGTGCACAGGGACAGTGGGAGTAGGTCTCAGCACTCGGGTTTGTGCAGCACCTCTGGGTCCCGTTCTTTGTCTGTTGCTGAACTTCCTTGCTACAGAACAGTTTGTTTTTTCCTCCTGTGAATGAGACACAGGCACCTCCTCCAGTCCTGCCGGTATGCATTGGGACTAGTTAGGTTCAGGAGTGTCAGCTGAGTTCTCCGCATAGTGAGAGGTCCACAGAAAATATTTTTGAGATACATACATTGAGATGCCGAGGCAGCCACATGAGAACCCCCCGCCCCCGACTTGTCATGGCTGGCTTCTGAGTGCTTGGGTCCCTATATTTGACATGATAAGGAAGGGGCCGCTGACAGGCAGCCTCTGAGGGCCAGCTAGTGAGGCTCAGCGAGGCTGGAGAGCAGAGGAGCTGGGCTAGCAGGGATGATCCTTCAGGCGGGGCCTTCAGTGCTCACTTACTGCGCCCAGTGTATTTACAGCTAAATCCTTGAGCCTCTTCTTTAACTCCCCCCCCCCCCCCCCCAGGTCTTTAGCAATTAAGGAGTTTTTTTCGAAGCCAAAGTCTAATCATATCTTGAAGCCAGAAGACTGTCTGTCTGAGCCATGTACCATACTGCAGCTGGACATGAGAACTGTGCAGATCTCTGACCTGGAGGTGAGAGACCAACCTGCTTCTGACATTAAGTAGTTGCACGAGACACTGGGTACTGATAGCAGACATGCAGCAAGCATGTGTGTGTGTGGTGTGTGTGTGTGTGTGTGTGTGTGTGTGTGTGTGGTGTGATGACTGAATTACACCAATAAATGAACTGCTATACTCCATTTGAGACTGTTTTTCCTTCTTATGTTCTATTTTGGTTTTGCCTTTCATGTTTTAAAATTCTTTATGCTTAATCTCTTCACTGTCTTCAGATAGTTTTATATTATATTTGATGTTCTTGGCATCCTAATAAATTGTATCCCATTTATTGTGGCCAAGTAATTGGGTAACAAATTCTTTCAGTCGTTTACAGCCACTGTCAGGGACAGAATTCTTGACACTTTCGCTATGGTTGGCTAAGTCTGGCTACTGTTGTGTGGGCGTAGAAGTTCGGGATGGATGTGGTTGGTGGAGCCCCATCCCCGTGACCCAGAGTGGCTTGCGGTGTTGAAGTCAAGGCTAAGGTATTGGGATTGGCACCAACATGTTCTCCTATGTTTGGGTGCAGACCATGCGTGGTGAGCTGCGGTTTGACATCCAAAAGGCTGGTACTCTGCATGGCTTCACAGCTTGGTTCAGTGTGCACTTCCAAAGCCTAGAGGAGGGCCAGCCACAGCAGATGCTCAGCACAGGCCCGCTGCACCCGTGAGTGACCCTACTGGGGGATGCAGGGGGAGGCAGGGGAGAAGGAGTGGATGGAAGCAGGCTGGTGTGCTGTGCTCCGGGTACCCTTGGCCGGCCTTGTGGGCTGCGAAGGGTTGCCTCTTATCTCTGCTTTGGCTATTCTCTACTAGCAGGTTAGCGCTCCTGAGATGTTTCCCCAGTGTAAAAGTGCATCATAGACTTGAGGCTTTCCTCCCCTGGCCTCTCCTAGCCCCTCAGCCCACAAGTTTGAATACATCCTTTGGCTGGCACAGTGCCGTCCAACCTCTTACTCTCCCATAATGGTGGTGTACGTTGGTCAGGTTGGTGTGCCCTGCCCTCACCCCTGTGCCCCAGATCAGGGAGGAGAGGTTGACCAGGGACATTGGAAGAGTGAGAAGAACCAAAGAGCAACACGAGAAGGGATGCTGTATGTTATGGGCACATGGGCTGACATGAGACCAGAAGAGCTAGATACGGCACTGAAACAAAGAAACGAGAGTCCCAGAGCCTGGGACTGTCCACCTGTGATGTTGCAGTTGACTGGCTCACATTAAACTCATCTCTTCGAGAAATGGTCTTTTGTCCTGGCTCCATTGTATGTGCCCCTCATTAGCTGTGGTGACTCAATCAGGCATCAGCAGCCTAGAAAGGGGCACAGTGACCGAGTAGACTCCTGTTCTCTGGGGCTGGGGGTTCAGAGCCCAATGTAGTCGGCAGGCCACCCAGGTGGACCTTTCAGCCATCTCTGTAATGTCGTCTCCGCTGCATCTGGAGCAGGGTGTCAGCCCCATGTTGTGGTTTTGATCCTGCAAGGACTTCAGATCATAGGGCTGGCTGTGGGAGAGCGGTGCTGCGCCTTGTATAACATGAGACTAAGCTCCGTGCTCCTAGGTTCCTGGGCAGGAAGGCTGCCAGCGCAGAGGGCCTCGTTGGGGCTGCCGGATGAGGCTCCTAGGTGCCTGCTCCTGTCTTGCAGGACCACACACTGGAAGCAGACCTTGTTCATGATGGACGACCCAGTCCCAGTCCACACAGGAGATGTGGTCACGGGCTCTGTTGTGTTACAAAGAAATCCGGTATGGAGAAGGCACATGTCCGTCTCTCTGAGCTGGGCTGTCACTTCCACACTGGACCCCACATCTCAAAGAGTAAGATACTTACTTCTGTAATCGTATCTTATAGGGGCTGGATCTCAGGGAGACCGTTCTGGGTGGTTATTAGGAATGGTGACGATGTGTGTCTCCTGCCCTGGTTGGCCCAGCCTTTCCTGTATCGTTGGCTTCACACAGGTGTTACTACTAGGTAGATTTATTTCTCTTTCATATAACAGCAGGTGGACAGTAAGAAGGTAAGTGTGTAATAATCAGGTGACACAGCTGGCGGAGGAGTCCACACCTGCCTGGGGCCACTAGTACTTTTTCTGGAAGAGCCATGCATGAGGTGTGGACATGTGAGGGACATATTTCACACGTGGAATGACATGGGGTGTACAGAGTTGAGTGGGGTGTCAGGCCTCAAGTCTCAAAGGCCACTGGAAATTGGAGCTTGTTTGTTTTTGGATACAGAGTTAATGTAGGAGAGAAAAGAAAGATAATCAGACGGTTGTGTTTTATTTAAATTGTGGTAATTTTATATTCATGTCAGGATGTTTGTCATTTAAATATGTTCACTTGGAATGCCACAACATCCAGAGTTAAATTGTTCAGAAGTACTGTATGTTAATCAAACAGAAACGGTGAATTGACCTTTTCTTATGTCTTTTACAGGTTGGAGAAAAAGTCTTTCCAATCTGGAGGTGACGATTGAACACTGCTTGGGAGTCATGGTCACAGTGTGCATCTTGGTGGAATAAGATGCATCTGGCCACCCGCTGTGACATCCAGACGCACCTGTCCCATGCACACCTCTCCCCTTTCCAACTAGCAGGTGACATCGGGCCCCTCACTCCAAGTGTCATTTCTCTCGTAGGCTGTGTATGTAGGTGTTCATCCTGTGGTGCCTGTCGGCTGCCAGTTGTGACTGTGACCCCAGCTCTCTGAGTAGTTGTAGATTCTTCAGACACACATTTCAGCCTGTTGGCCTGTGACTGTGATGCCCACACCTTGTGTCAGTGGTGTCCTTGATGCCCTTGGCCAGTTGCTGCCCCTGTAGACTGTGGCTTGCACAGCTGTGCTGTGGTGTTAGAGACAGCTGAGCACCTGTGCCTTACTGCAAGGACTGGTGGCGGTAGTGTATGCAGTGGGCTCTGCATGGGTAGCAGTCTGTAGCGTCTTATGTGTAAACTATTTGCGGGATATAGTACACGCTCAATAAATATTTTTTAATGAAAAAAATGTTCTATTTCCTGCTTCTGTGCATGTGTACTGTTTTTCATAAGCATGAGGTGGTGGTGGTTTGAATGAAAATGGCCCCATAGGCCCACAGTGAGTGGCACCGTTAGGAGATATGGCCTTGTTGGAGTGGGCATGGCCTTGTTAGAGTAGGTGTGGCCTTGTTGAAGTAGGTGTGGCCTTGTTAGAGTAGGTGTGGCCTTGTTAGAGTAGGTGTGGCCTTGTTAGAGTAGGTGTGGTCTTGTTAGAGTAGGTGTGGCCTTGTTGAAGTAGATGTGGCCTTGTTGGAGGAAGTGTGTCACTGGGGGTGGACTCGAGTTTTCAGATGCTCAAGTGAGGCCCAGTGTCACCCTCTCTTCCTGCTGCCTGCCTGTCCAAATGTAGAATTCTCAGATACCTCTCCCACACTGTGCCTGCCTGTGTGCCACCATGCTTCCTGTCATTCAGACAGTGGGCTACACCTCTGAACTATAAGCCAGCCCCAGTTAAATGCTTTCCTTTATAAGAGTTGCCACGGTCATGGTTTCTTATTACAGCAATAAAATCCTACCTAAAACACATGGGAGTGCATACTACGTATTGCCTTGTAACCTTTCTCAGTATTACATTTAAATTTATATTTTTAAATTTTTTTCTGTTGTTTAGTAAAATTATAAAATAATACTCCTGAAAGTATAACAGAGCTCAGTGTACATATGAGCCTCATGCCAGGCACTCTGCAGGTGTGGCAAGTGGCTCTCAGTGGGTTAGAGGCTAGCCTGGTCTGCTTACCAAGTTTCAGACCAGCCCGAAATGTATAGTGAGACCCTTTCTCAAAAATAAACAAAAACAAAAAAACAAGCGCACACAGGCCATGCACCCAGGTTGAGACATAACCACACGCAGAGGCTTCGTGTTTCCCAGCACCCCTCAGGCACATCAGTGGAACCACATGCCATGGAGGAGGATGTCATTTCCCCCCCCCCCATTCTGTTGTCAGTTTTAGAAAAAAAAATTAGTTTTCAGCTCCTGAGGGTCATAGTTGTTCCTGATTCTCCAGGATTCATTCTAAGAGGGAGACTGTATGCCGGGCGGTAGTGGTGCACACCTTTAATCCCAGCACTTGGAAGGCAGAGGCAGGCAGGTCTCTGTGAGTTCCAGGCCACCCTAGTCTACAGAGCCAGTTTTAGGACACAGCCAGGACCACACAGAGAAACCCTGTTTTGAAAAAAAAAACAAAAACAAAAATAGTAAAAAAAACAAAACAAAACAAACTGAAGGAGACCATGGTGGCGGACACCCTGTTTTCCACTGGAGGACGACAGGCCTGGATTCATCCTAGGCCACTTAGGAGGTGTGTCAGTGGGTGCTCCTGGTAGAGACCTCTTACTTCTTTTGACTCTGGCTGACCCTGTTTCATTGAAGAACTTGGTATAGTGGACATTCCAAGTCTCTACCTGCTGCTCCTCTTTCTGAGCCATTTTGGTATCTTTGTGGAGGAAACCTTCAGAAGAATGCATCCTGCTAGCCGGGACAGGGAGCCTGCATGTGGCAGTTAGCTTTGCAGGCATATTAACGGTCTTTGCCCGAATGTCCAGTCATAAGAGGTAAAACGATTCAGGAAGCGTCTCTCCCATCTAGAGGTGGAATTATCCAGAAGCAGAACAAATACAAAACAAAGTCTGGTGTGTGAGTGTGTGTGTGTGAGTGTGTGTGTGTGTGTGTGTGTGTGTGTGTGTGTGTGTACATGCACATGTGTGTGCCCAGGAGTGCCTCTTCACTCTGAGGTCAGATCATGTCTTGATGTGTTTGGATGCATGGTCCCAAATAGAGGAATTCTGCAGGCAATAGAGGAATGGGCCTTTAGCAGAGGTGTCACCCTTGTCATCCTCATAAGGACCCTACCTCAGTCTCCATAGTGCTGGGATTATAAACCACCACACGTAGCCTGACAAAATATTACTTAAATATGTAAATAATTACATGTACAATTCCATCTCCCCAGTAGCTTTACCATATGCATGCTTATTACGTGTGTGTGTGTGTGTGTGTGTGTGTGTGTGTGTGTGTGTGTGTGTGTGTGTACATGCCCCATGCACACTCGGGAAGCTAACCATGGTGACAGTCAACGGTTCTTAACCCTGGTGTTAGCTGACACAGGTTTTCCCCACCAATGCAAGAGAAGGCTCCTACAGGACAGGGCCTGGTGTCACATTCAGCTTTGCATGCCCACAGCCCTAGGATTTGTAAAACACACACACTAAATGAATAATACATAGGGGACATGGAATGAGAGTGGGGGGGGTTCTAGATCTATTTAGGAGAACACCCACACACTTCGATAAGCTATTTGAAAAACCCCTAATTCCTATTCTTCCCAAAGAGAGCAGAGAATACATATAGCTTAATGTCCACAGGCATATATCCTGTCAGTTTGTGGTCAATTTTAAAAATCTGAACAAGGGGGTTAGGCCAGAGGGAATTTTTTTTTTTTGAGAGTAGAGAGATCCTTTGGGGGATGGGGGAGATGGGAAAAAACTTATGAGAGAAACTCTCCTGCTGGTCCTTAAACACAGCTGGGATGCCAATAGTGGGGGGACCCTGTATCCTGGGTCTGCCTGTCACAGAGATGTGCTTTCTGTCTTACTTGAATGAATGGCTGGCCAACTGTGTGAATGATTGAATGTTTATAGGCAAGTCTGTCTCAGGGAGCTCTTTTATTTCTTGATTTCTTCCTGGTATTTAAAATTTGTCTTGTTTTCCCCTGTCACCCTCTTGTCTACCCCATCCCTCCCCATCTAAAGGGGAGTTGACTGAAAATCTGCTGTTTTTTCCAGATACTGCCAATAGGTGGCACCCTGTATATTCTGTTGTTAAGTTGCCTTTTTCCCGTTTTCTTTGCTCTTCCTTCCTTCTTTTCATTTCTTTTCTTGTGTGTGTGTGTGTGTGCGTGCGTGTGCGCATGTCGAAAATCTCTTTTCCTCTCCAGGACAGGAAATTTCCAGTTTTACCAATCCTAACATGGAGCCCCCACCCCCCCACCCCACACCCCAATGCTGCTCTGGCCAAGGCTCCACTATAGAGCATCCTCCCCTGACCTGCTTCACATGGCAAGGTCCCCAGGACCTAGACATGAGCCCGGGTGCTGGAACTCCTGCCCCTGCGGGAGGACAGAGAACACCCCCCAAAGAGTGGAGGGGGGACAGTGGGGCCACTGCTCTCAGCTCTGAGCCTTGGGGGCACTAGTGGGTGGTGGACACCCATTTGTCAGCCATGCAGAACATGAGTGGGCTGCCTCCCGGGAGCTCACTTGCTTGCTTTTGCTAATCCAGCATGCGATTGCTCTGAGCACTTGCTGTTGTTATCATGTGAGTCTCTCTAACAGCCATGTCTGCCATCTTACGGCTCTTGCTCTGTGCCCTCTTCTGTCCTATGGGTTGAAATAGATAGAGTTGGTGACTTCTCAGTTTGCTCAGTCTCCTCCCCTCTGTGAAGATGGAGTGGCCTCTTCTAGGTACCTCACACGCAGAGGTAGAAGCTTTAAGTGTCCATTAACTTTTCTCAACTGAATGTGGCACCTCATTGCGTCCTCATTACTGCAATGGGAGTGTGTTCGTGTGTGGGGCTCTGTGGGTGTGCTCATTATATCCCTGTGTGTGTAACTCTGTGAGTGTGCTCCTGTGTATCCCTGTGTGTGGCTCTGTG
>OU015751.1:8144052-8204503 GCA_907169655.1 Acomys percivali
CCAAAAAAAAAAAAAAAAAAAAAAAAAAAAAAGACCTATCATATGAACCAGCAATCTAACTCTTAGGCATACATTCAAAAGAAACGAAGAAGTCTTTTTTTTTTTTTTTTAAGATTTATTTATTTATTATTATGTATACAGTGCTCTGCTTGCATGTACTCCTGCAAGCCAGAAGAGGGCACCATATCACATTATAGATGGTTGTGAGCCACCATGTGGTTGCTGAGAATTGAACTCAGGACCTTTGGAAGAGCAGGCGGCGCTCTTAACCATTGAGCCATCTCTCCAGCCCACGAAGAAGTCTTATAGAGACAGTAACACAATTTTCCTGCATCTACTGAGAAGAGCTTGTCACTTAAAAATGGCTCCAGAATAAACTACCTGCCGTCAGTGGCTACAGTATGACCAGATGCTCCCTCCCACCACCATGACTTCCTTGACAAGACAGACTGTATCCAGCATGCCTTCATGATAACAGTCCTAGGCAAAGTAGGACTAGAGGAAACATAATGCAACATAATAAAAGCTACATATGAAAAACCAACAGCCAACATTATCCTAAATGTAGGAAAAGCTGAAGCGATTGCACTGAAGTCAGGAATGAGACGGGATGAGCGCTGCTTCCCACCCTTCTCAGGGCTGTGCCTGAAGCACTAGCTGCAGCAATGAGGCAAAGCGAAGAAGCAGAAGGGGCACACGTAGGAAAAGAGGAAGTCAAACAACTGCTATTAGCAGACAGCATGATAGTGTATGTAACAGGCCCCAGAAATTCTACAAGAAAACTTCTAGAAGCAATAACAATTTCAGAGTTGTAAAAAGACAAAGACTTAACTGGCAAAAATCAATAGCTTTTTTATATAGAGCGAGGAGCTTGTTACAGGGGCCCATGACAGAGGACCACTGAGACACAGTTTATACACAATTCAAAGTCTTAATTCCAGCCACATGGAACTACATACACTAATGTATTGGGGACCCAAGTGAAGGGCTGAGCATTTAGAATAAGAGGCTTTTAAAGGCAAAAACCATATTCTGAGCAGGGGGTGGTGGCACTCGGGGAGGCAAGGGCAGGAGGATCTCTCTGAATTCGAGGCCAGTCTGGTCTACAAAAGAGAGTTCTAGGATAGCCAGATCTATTACACAGAGAAACTCTGTCTCAAAAACAAACAAACAAAAAATCATATTCTGTTATCGCTTAGCAGCTGCAGGGGAAGGTTTTGTGGAAACAAGCAGTTGAACAGAAGCTAAAAGAAGCAATCAGCTGAAAGGGGAAGTTTTACACAAGCAGACAGTTTAACAGAAGCCAAAGTAAGTCAGCTGGGACATCTTGACCTTGGGCTGAGAATAAAGCTGGGTAATTTTACACAGGGCTTTCCATCAAGATTAAATTCTAGTGAAATCTAAAAATGGCCTCAGCAAGAATATAAGATGGAGGCACATCTGTTCTGTCTTGCTGCCACATTATCACGGGCAATTAATAATAGGCTCAAAGAAAATAAAGTATCTAGGAATAAACCTAAACAAGGAAATCAAAGACATCTACAATAAAAACTTTAAGCCTCTAAGAGAGAGAGAGACAGACAGACAGACAGAGACAGAGACACTAGAAAATGGATTGGAAAGACATTCCTTGTTCATGGATTAATTATTCAGAATATCCTGAAAAATGACTGTTCTACCAAAAGCCATTTACAGATTCAATGCAGTATCAAAATTCCCATCTCATTCTTCACATAGAGAAAAAAAACTATCCTAAAATTAATATAGAGCCACAAAGACACCCAATAGCCAAAACACTCCTAAACAAAATGAACAGTGGTAGAGACTACTGGCACAAAAATAGACACATAGGCCAATAAGCAAAATCGAAGATCTAAACATGCGTACATGTAAATTCAGCCACTTAATACTTGAAAATAATGCCAAACAGGGGGGGGGGGGATCTTCAATAAGTGGTGCTGGGAAAGCTGGATGTCCATATGCAAAGAATGAAATTAGACCTGTATCTAAACCCTGCACCCAAACGATTTCCAGCGGACTCCAAATGGACAAAGAGAATAAATGTGAAACACTGAAACTGCACAAGAAAACAGGCAGTGCCCACATGATCTAGGTGTAGGAAAAGACATTCTGAGTAACATCATTTTCCCAAGAGAAAAGCCACAATTGACAAGTCAGACTTAAAACTAAGAAGCTGTTTTTGCACAGCTAAAGAAACAATTAAGTGAAGAGGAAGCCACACAACCATCTTCGCCAGCTATACATCTGACAGAGGATTCATTTCTACAATATATCAAGAACTCAAAAAAAAAAAAAAAAACATTTTTTTTTCAAAAAAATGGGTTTGGGACCTGAACAGAGAATTCTCAACAAAATAAAGATGGCTAAGAAATGTCTCAAAAAGGGATCCCTCATGTCCTCATTCACTGTTGGATTCAAAACTAACCCGATCACCCTGAAAATCAATGTGGAGAATTCTCAAAAAGTTAAGAATAAATCTATCATTCGACCCAATTGTACCATTCCTTGGCGGATGCCCACAGTAGGTGTGTGCCTACCTCACAATGTCGAGGAAATAGAAACAACCTAAATGTCCTTCAAGTGATAAATGAGATAATGAAGATGTTGTACACAGATAAACCCCAGAGAAATAAAGCAAACTAAAAGTCTCCCAAGCACAAAAGAAAAAAAAAAAAAAAAAGAGGAAAGAGGCCAGGCCCAGATTAATTCAGCATAGTAGAGTTCTACCAGGCTAATTAATTAATTAATGCTAATATTACTCAAACACCCATGAAGGAGAGGGAGAGAGGGGTAGGGGAGAGAGGGAGGGAGGGAAGGAGGGGGGAGGGAGGAGGGAGGGAGGGAGAGAGGAAGAGAGAGAGAGAGAGAGAGAGAGAGAGAGAGAGAGAGAGAGAGAGAGAGAAAGAGAGAGCACCGAGAGAGCAAGCGCGCTAAGCTCTTAACCCTTCCCCAGGGAAGAACACCAAATGGTCAGGCCTGAAAACATCCATACAAGCAACAAGAGAACTTCGGGGAGGAAAAGGAAGGAGGAAATGACACAAATAATTTCAAAAAATAAAGTTTTTTTTTTTTAATTGCAAAAACAAAAAAAACCAAATGGTGCGAGTGAGCACTTTGCCCTCTGCTATCACTTTCTGATGCAGCCTGCTGACACTAATAAAGCGGCTTAGAATCCCTGGGGTAAAAATAAATAAATATTCCAGAGACAAGGCTTGTACATACCTGTACCACAGCACTTGGGATGGGGATGTAGTCAAATCTGGGGTTCAAGGAAATTCTCAGCCACAAAAACCGCCCACGGCTAGACAAGATCCTTTCTCAAAAAAAAAAAGGGGGGGTAGGACTAATCCAACTTAACACTTTACTGAATTAGCAGAATCTTTGTTTGGTTTTTTGTTTTTTGTTTTTGTTTTTCGAGACAGGGTCTGTGTAGCCTTGGCTGTCCTAGACTCGTTTTTATAGACCAGGCTGGCCTCGAACTCACAGCGATCTGCCTGGGTGCTGGATGTTTGTCTGTTTTTCAAGATAGGATTTCTCTGTTTAACAGAGCTCTGGCTGTCCTGGACTCACTGTCGACCAGGCTGGCCTCAAACTCACAGAGATCTGCCTGCCTCTGCTTCCCAAGTGCTGGGATTAAAGGCGTGCACCACCACACCTGGAAAATTTGCCAAATCTTAAGATGTATGTATTAATTCTTTTTTGCCTCCTACTATGATTTAAAAAGGATAAAAAAAAAAAAAAGCTTTATCAACCACCACTTTTTCCTATTTGAGGAGGCAACTTAGAAGGTCCCAGAATTACTTATATCAAAACATGGCCTGAATTTATCATACTCATTCAGATTCCCTTCAGAGAGAAATTCTAAAAAGTAATTTTGTTTGATTGTTTTCCAAGACAAGGGTCTCATTATGTAGCTCTCTGCCTGTTCTGGAATTCATTCTGTAGACCAGGCTGGCCTTGAATTCGAAGAGATTTATCTTCCTGCCTCTGCCTCTCAAGTGCTGGGATTGAAGATCTACGTCGCTGCCGCAGCCACCACAACCACCCCTGGTAATGTTTAATTTTATCATAGAAGCAAACAGAAGACAGAAAATAAAGGAAAATAGACCTTCATCTTACCTCATTTACACACTGTACCTCTTTTTTTTTTTTTTTTTTTTTTCCGAGACAGGGTTTCTCTGTGTAGCCTTGGCTGTCCTAGACTCACTTTGTAGACCAGGTTGGCCTCGAACTCACAGTGATCCGCCTGCCTCTGCCTCCCGAGTGCTGAGGATTAAAGGCGTGCGCCACCACGTCCAGCTCACACTGTAAGTTTGGATAACTTCAGAGAGTCCTGGAGTTGGAAGTCACATCCCTGAGGTAAACAGAAAAACAAAACTCCTAAGATTTAGTTACATTTCACATGTTTAAAAGATTTTACTCTACTTCACTCCCCACCAGCTTGCATTCTTACTGTTGCGTTTGCTTTGATAACAAAACATGTTATGATCCTCGGGTCTCCACCTAACTTACTTTTTACCTGGCTTAAACTTACTGGATGTGAGGCCATCACATCCGGTTTGTGATGCACAGGGATTCAGGTCAGGGGGCTTTGTCCTTCCTAGGCAAGCGTTCTTTCAACCATCTTACACGCTTACCATCCAGTACACCACACCTCAGTGAACAAAGTAACAAAACCACCCCAGCAGCTCTAGGAGAGGGACCCTCCCCCCTCTCCCCTGCCCCTCCCCCCTCTCCCCTGCCCCTCCCCCCTCTCCCCTGCCCCTCCCCCAAGCTGCACTGGGATTCAAGAAGGCACGGAGTTTACAAAATACACAAACAAGATGTTGCCATATGGGAAAAAGGCAAATAAAGGGCCTGCGGACCTCCCGATTTACAAAACCGGCTTACAGTCTATTTACTTACTTAGCAACTTTTTTGAATCGGTCTACGAGGTCCTTGCATCCGCCTCCCTAAGTGGCAGAGATTACAGACCAGCGCCACCGAGCCCCAGAGCCGGTCTCCTGCCTTCAGGACTGTGGGTGCGGTAAGCGCCACAGGGGCGGTCCGCGATGGGGCACGGGATTGCGGGGGGCCGGGGGGGAAGCAGGCCCAGCCCTAGGATGCAGAGCTTGTGGGAGGGGGGGAAACGCACGTGTGCGCCGGGGAAGCTGCCAGGAGAGCTCCCGCGGCGCCCGGCCTACCTACTCTTCCTTCCCCGGGGCACGCAGAAGGCCCTCACCCGGCGTCCGCCCCTCCCGGTGGTCCCCGGCCGAGGTCACCAGCGCCACACCCTCGTCCTTACCTCCTCCGGCTTACCTGACCCTCCCGGGACGCCTCGGCCCGCGAGGCGCAGCGCGGGAAGCCCCGCACCACTGCCACCCGGGCCCGCCGCTCCAACGGCAAAACCCCAGCCGCCTCGGACTGGCCCACGGCGACCTGTGATTGGCTGCCAAGGGTGGACGCGAGGTCAGTCGCACGGAGCGCCGTTCTGATTGGTCCCAAGGCCCCCTGGGAGCGTTCTCTCGTCTCTGGCACCCCTAGTGGCTACCGCGGGCGGAGGGGCCAAGCCGAGATGGACAAGGCGGTGATCAGGGTGATGACGCCCCTGAGATCTGGGACCTTCCAGATCTGAAAACCAAAGCCGGGCCGCTCATCCATTCACGGCACTCAGGGGGCTGAGGCAGGAGGATTGCACGTTAGGCCCGGGACCCCGTCTCAAAAAAAAAAAAAAAAACAAGCTGCAGAGCCGGACATGGTGGTGCATCCCAGCACTCGGGGTCGGGTGGGGGTGGAGGGTAGGCAGATTTCTGTGAGTTCGAGGCCAGCCTGGTCTCCAAAGCGAGTCCAGGGACAGCCAAGGCTACACAGAAAAACCCTGTCTCGGAAGAAAAAAAAAAAAAAAAGACAAGCAGGAGTCGGGGTGGATAAGAGGTAAAGAAAAAGTGTAATTTAGCCAGGGCCAAAGGTGGATCTCTTTAGGAAGTGGTTTGCCTCCTCACTTGTATACCTTTTGCGTATGCACACTGCTGACTCTGACACTTAGCGAATGACCAAGCTACTGAGTTTGAAATGAATCTCCTTAAAGCCGCCTCTGGGACCAATCCAGCTCAAGCAGCCACTGTTTTTATCCAACTAGAAGCAAACTCAAAACAGATGTACCGGGCTGTTGGTTGGATAAATGTCTTTTTCGTAGCATGAAAAAAAGTATATGAAATTCAATTTTTAATATTCAGTTTTAGAACACAACTTATTGCCTATGCCTGTTTTCTTACTACAACAGGAAATTTTATTAACTACCAGAGACCTTTTTATTTTCTGGCCCTTTAAAAGTTTGGGCCAGGGATGGCTCAGTAGGTCAAAGTACGTGCCCCATGACCTGACAACCCAAGTTCTATGCCTATATCTCACAGCGGAAACAGAAACCAATCTTCGAAAGTTGTCTGTCAGGTGTGGTGGTGTGTACCTTTAATCCCATCACTCGGGAGGTTACAGGAGACAGAGCTCTGGGTTCAAGGGCAGCCTGGTCTACTTAGAGAGCTCCAGGCCAACCAAGGCTACACAGGGAGACACTGGTTCAAAGGAAAGAATATTTTTTTAAATAAAGTTTTCCTCTGCCCTCCACACATGTACCATAGCATTCATAAACACACACACTCTCTCATACACTCCCGTGTTCATGCATGCACACACCAAAGCATACGATAATAAGTATTTGATTTTTTCCAAAAGAGAAGTTTGCTATGGTGGTTTGAATAGAAATAACCCCAATAGTGTCCTGTGTTGGAGTGCTTGGCCTATAAGGACGAGATGTGGCCTTGTTGGGATAAGTGTGGCCTTGTTGGAGGAAGTGCGTCACTGTGGAGGCGGGGATTTGGGGTTTTATAAACTCAAGTCTAAGCAGCATGTATCAGTCTTCACTTCTGCTGCCTGTGGATTCGGGATTAGAACTCTCAGCTACCTCTCCAGCACCATGGCTGCCTGCTTGCATGCTGCCATGCTTCCTGCCATGATGATAACGGACTAAACCTCTGAAAAGGTAAGCCAACCCCAATTAAACGTTTTCCTTTAAAAGAATTGCTGCAGCCATGGCGTCTCCTCACAGCAATGGAAACCCTAAGACATCTGTGCACTCTCAGTTTTATTTGCCGCTACTAACGTGCATATGTGTGTATGATACATATGTGTATATGTGTGTGCACATATGCATGCATGTGAAGACCAGAGGTCAGTATCTTCCTTAGTCATACTATACTTTTTTCTTTTTTTTGTTTTTTTATCTTTTGAGTTTTGTTTTTGTTTTTATTTGTTTGTTTTTTGAGGTCTCACTATATAGATCTGGCTGGCCTGAAATTCATTATGTAGACCAGGCTAGTCTTGAACTCAGAGCTCTGCCTGCCTCTGCCTCCTAAATGCTGAGATTAAAGAGGTGTGCCACTATGCCCTGCTTATTTTTTCTCTCTTGTTAGTGTATATTTTTAATTTTATTTTTGAGATTATAATATAATTAAGTCATTCCTTCCTTCTTTTTCCTCCCTCCAAACCCTCTCACATACTTCCTTGCTCTTTTTCAAATCCATAGCCTTTTTTTTCATTAACTTTTTTTTTAAGATGTATTTATTTTATCATGTATACAGTGTTCTGCCTGCAGGCCAGAAGAAGGCACCAGCTCTCACTATAGATGGTTGTGAGCCACCATGTAGTTGCTAGGAATTGAACTCGGGACCTTTGGAAGAGCAAACAGTGCTCTTAACCTCTGAGCCATCTCTCCAGCCCCATTTAACTATGCCTACATGCATATATGTATATGCATATATATTCCTAGATATAACCAGCTCAGTCTGTATAGCTGACCGTTTGCTACTGGATAACCAATTTCTTATTACAGAATATTTGATCACACTGTGAACCCAGAGATTGTGAACTGGAAAAACCTGGGTTTTGTTTGTTTGTGGTGTGTGACTCAGCCCTAGCACGCACCCTTTATCCCCAAGAGCTGTCTGTAAAAAAGATCTAAATAAAGTTAACTAGTTGACAGAGAGTGAACACAGGAAATAACAATAAAGAATGAGAGAAAGTCTGGAGGACAGATAAAGATACGCACAGGAAGTAGAAAGGAGGGACATTCAGCCGGGCGTGGTGGCACATGTCTGTAAGCCCAGCACTGAGGAGGCAGACGAAGGCGGATCACTGTAAGTCTAGTCTACAAAGCAGTCCAGGATACCCAGGACTACAAGAGAAAACCTGTCTGGAAAAACAAAACAGAAAACAGAAAAAGAAAGTTTGAAAAGTTTCTGTTGTTGTTTTGTGGGGTTTTGTTGTTGCTTTTTGGGTTTGAGGTTTGTGTTTCTTTGTTTCTTTGTTTCTTTGTTTTTGGTTTGTTTGGCTTGGTTTTCCAGACAGAGTTTCTCTGTGTAGCAGCTCTAGTTGCCTGGGTTTATAGGCCAGGCTAGCCGCTCTGCCTGCCTCTGCCTCCTGAGTGCTGGTATTAAAGGTGTGCACCACCACACCTGGTTTGAAGGATTTTTAAGAGCGTGGAGCAGCAGCAGGGGCTTTTTACCTTCTGGAATGCTGGCTGAGTGGGAAGGTCAGCAGGGGCTTTTCTCTGTCTCTCTGAGCTAGTGGGCTTTCATCCTGCATCTAGCTCCTGAGTCTTTATTAGGAAAATCGATCATTTGGGATTTTGTTTAAAGGCAACAATTTCTCAGCCTTAGTGTTTGAGACAAGGCCTGTCACTGAACCTGGAGTTCACCAACTTGTTAGAATAATTAGCTGACCATTGAGCTACCTGGCCTCTTTCTTACAGTACTCAATGCAATATAAATGCTACAGTTGTCAAAATGCATTTAGAATAAAAGCAATGAAGAAGACATTTCTGCATGTTCAATACATGCATATGCAACTAGAAATCATTAAGGGACTAGAAAGATGGCTCAGTCATTTCAAGACACTTGCCTGTCTTGAAGAGTACCCAGTTTCTGTTCCCACCACCCATATGAAGGCTTATAAAACATCTGTAATTCTAGTTCCAGGATGTCTGACACCTTCTTCTGCTTTCCTGGGGCACCAGGCATGTACATGGTTCATATGCAGGCAAATACTCATGCACATAAAAATAAGAGGAAATTTTTTAAAAAAAGAACTATTTTAAAGAAATATAAATTAGATATAAGTAATCTAGAGAAATTCAAGATATAAAGAATTATGAGGGGGCTGGAGAGATGGCTCAGAGGTTAAGAGCACTGAATGCTCATCCAAGAGGTCCTGAGTTCAATTCCCAGCAACCACATGGTGGCTCCCAACCATCTGTAAGGAGATCTGGTGCCCTCTTCTGAGTCAGAGCACTGTACACATGATAAATAAATAAATCTTTTTTTTAAAAAAAGAGAGAATTGTGAGGATTGAATAGAATTCAACTACTGTACAACTTTATATAAGAAACTAAAGTATCAATGGATTCAGGTGTCCTCAAGAAACACCTAAAATCGACGCCCTGTGGTTCCAGCAAAGATAACCGCTAATGATTTTTGTAACGTAAATATAATTGTGAAACCTCTAATGGGACAGGTTTTAGAGTGTGGATCTTCCCTACTGTGCTTTAGAATTAGCCTGGGAGCTTCAGAAACACCAGTAGCCACTTCACACCATGTTTCCAGATTCTACAAGAACACATAGGTGTGCCTTCACCCGAGGAAGAGCTAGTGCTACTTCCTGTGACAGGAGAGTCTTTCCTTCTATGCTTTTCAGGTCCTTGCACAGTGTGTGGCCCAGGTTATACCATCTCCCCAGGGCACTCGACAGTGGTGCAGTTTGAAAGAGTACTGAAGTCAGGACTGCACCTTACTTTGACCATCCATTTCAGAGGAATTCAAGAGAATGAGCCCCGTCGCTGCCCTGCGGTCTGCTTTTCCCTTTGGGGAGGCCTGGCACTCTTGTGCACCGGGCTGGACTGGAGGAAGCGAAACTTAGCTGGGACAGGCGAGTTAGGCAGGATCTCGGTTGGCACTGAGTGCAAGAGAAACAGTTCTTTGTTGGGGGTGAATAGGGACTATATAAACCTAGACTTGGGGAGTAGATGGGGGTTTTGGGGTGTGTGTACATAATTGGTTGGGGACTGAGGTGCTGGGAGTGCTTAATTTGTGTGAGAGGAATTTGAGGTGCTAGCTGGAATTTGGCCAGCAGGCTACATGACTACCTCACGGGTAGCAGAGGTGGGGCTCCTAAAAGCTACGTGCACCAGAACGCGCAGGCCCAGAGCACAGAGGAAGCGGTTCTACCCCTGCCTGTCTCAGGACAAGATTTTCAGGGTTTGGACACATCTCTGTAGGGGACAGGTTATATGGCCAATGTTCAGCCATCTTGTCAGAACCTAGGTTCCTATTTCTCCAGCAGTCTGCCATTCACCAGAAACCAGCTGACCTTGTCGTGGGTCGGTAGTTAGACACCTGTTGTGGTTTATTGTGGGGGCTGGTCATTCCAGACCCCCGAGCTACTCCCTTTTCTAGTAAGACTACCGATAAGCTCAGATTAAAGGCCAGCTGCCTGCGAGCAGCAGTTCCGGAAACTTTTTCCTGACTAGCCAGATCCTTCACAACTTCCCTGGAATTTCTCTCCTGCAATTATAGCAGCTGTAAAGGTAGATACCTCCTGGAGCATTCTAGAGTTAGGTATCCATAGCAACCCTTGCTTACGCAAATACCCATGCCCCTGATCATACAGCTTACGGGCTCCACACCATGTTACAGTAACAAAGCTCCATCCCACGCTACAATAGCAGAACTCCATCCATATGGACTTTTATGTTTCTCAACATTTTCATTCAGAAGAAGCAGAAACAGAAATCCCAATTTTGCCCTCCGTCCACCCCCACTCCCGCACACCACCCCCACTCCTCCACCCACACCCACACCCCTACACCAGGAGGGAGATAGTAGAATGTCTGGAGGCAATTTTGATCATGTTGTCATTTGTCGCGCTAGCAACTAGTGGGCAGAAGGCGAGGGACTCTATGAAGCACAGGACAGTTTCTTCCCACCAGAAATCAACCAGACTAAACATGTCAACAGTGCCTAAGCCAAGACAGGGTCAGCACGACGATCCCACACCCAATCTGCACAGCGCCCTTGGTACCCTGCTTCTGTGTAGCTAAAAATGCTTAGATAATTACATGATGAACTTCAGTGGGACTCAGGTGTCCTGCATGTGTATTTGAGAGACGGTCTCACCAAATCCCTGAGACTGTCATCTTCTTCCTAATCCTGTCCCAGCATCATGTTATCACAAATGGGGAGGAAACAAAGGCAAGTCCCAAAACATCATGTTGTGACTTATGGCTTATGTTTTCTAACCAAAAAAAAAAAAAAAAAGGCTCATCCCTATTAGTTTAGAAAGAGAAGTCCAAATAAGGGGTGGTTTATATTCTAGAAGTTGAAGATCAAGGCTTCCAAGATAAGTTAATATTATGACGGCTATGCTCTCCCACATATCTATAATAAATGTTCTCCTCATGTCTGGTCCTTTCTTTTCCTTTTTTTTTTCTTTTTTTTTTTTTTTTCATTCAGTAACAACCCAGCTTTCCACAATCACAGACTTTCTAATCAGTCAGTCAGCTTTATAGGATCTTTCACAGAGGTGTGGCTGTTTTTCTGGGAACTTTGATTCATAGAAGAAAAAATAAAAAATCTGCCAAGTTTGGAGGTGATTCCTGTATTATAATCAGTGCTCTTTAGAGGGAAACAGAACTGAACTGATGGAATGACTGTATGTAACAGGGCCTCCACACCATAGTAACACAGCTGACTCCATGATGGAGGTACCATTCAGGCTGTCAAACTCAGCATACAGACAGCACCACCTGCCAGATGAAAACAAAGACCTAATCCATCAAAGTCCATAGTTCTGTCAAGGCAGCACATGCTTTTAATCCCAGCACTCAGGAGGCAGAGGCAGGCGGATCGCTGCTGTGAGTTCGAGACCAGCCTGGTCTACAAAGTGAGTCCAGGACAGCCAAGGATACACAGAGAGACTTTGTCTCAAAAACCCCCCCCCAAAAAAAAAAGAAAGAAAGAAAAAGAAAGAAAGAAAAGAAAGTGTTGTACTAACCTTGGTTTTGGGCTTCTGTAGTTCCACTCTGGTTAACTGTTCTTGTTAACTGAAATGTGTCCACCCAGAATATGGTTCTTATGCATAAAAATTCACCCTGAGAAAGGCTTAGGGTTACCCAGGAATTCCTAGCACCCAGTGTAGTTGCTGGCTAACTAATAGACTTTTATTTACTTAAATTCATGTCTGAGTAGTGAATACCCCACCACACCCACCCACATACCACACACACACACACAGACACACACACACACACACAATTTATTAAATTATTTTGAAATAGCAACAACACTTGTCTTACATTTGAGAGGTTTAAAATCAGCTGGTTTCTCCATCCATGAGGTGGGGTGACCCAAGGCAACACTGAAAACCTGGAGGGATCCCTAAGAGCTGCCAGACCTTAATCAGTGATGGAAGTCTCAGCCGATGTGGATGGTTTATTGAGGGAGCTCACATCCCCCAAACAAGGCTGTTTGCAATCAGGGCCATAGACAGGACTCAGGATCTACCTGTGACTTCGATCTGTTGTCCAGAGTCAGTATAATAAAGGCAAAAATTAACTCATGCCGGTGGGGGGGGGGAGTGCAGGGTGGGGCAGACGGTGGACCAGGGTGGCCAGCACTGACTCCAGTTATTTTGCTATGAACAAGCAGTTCTAATTGACCTTTGGTTTGATTGATCCTAGGTGAGGTAAGTGAGGCGCAGTGCTTTAGGGTACATCCAAAGTGTAACCAAGTGTGTAGATAGCAAGAGTGCAGCCAGAGGCTGGCCAAGTGTGTAAATAGCAAATTGTGGATTATGACACCGTCGAATCATCTAGTGTAGGTTGACTTGACCCTCCGTTAGTGTCAGCTATGAGTAACTGCTTCTAGGAAGCGGAGTTGAAAAGTTTAAAATTTTATGAACTTAATTTCACCTTCTAAAGAAAATAAAAGCTGAATATAGAAATGGTAGCAGCTATGTCAAGAAGCAGGGTTCAACATTCCAGGCTTCAACAACTTTATCTTAAGCACAATCGAAAGAAAAAAAAAAAAAAGCAAACGAACAAAAAAACAAAAAAAAACAAAACCAAAAACCTGCTCAAGGAAAGCTAAAAACCAGAGATAAAGCAAGGTCAAAGGAGAGTCAGGAGATACTTTGACCTTATTTTTAATTGATAAACTCTAAAATTAAATTTCTTTTTTCTTTTTTTTCTTTTTTTTTAGTTTACCATCCAATTTAACTCACATGTAATTTTCTGAAGAGCTCTGTATTATGCATTACCAATTTTATCAGTTTGTGTTTGTCGTTGTTCACAGATATTTTAATTAAAGCAAACTGTCAGTTTGTGAATTAAAAAAAAAAAGCAAACTTTATTGCCTCAGGGCTTTGTTAAGCATGCAAGTTAAACAAGTTTGGAGGTGTCTTGTGTCTCCTGGTTTGTTTGTTTGTTTGTTTGTTTGTTTGTTTGTTTTTCCCAACCCATGGTTGGTTTCTCCCTGAACATTTCCTCCTTTGGGCAACTTTGTTTCATATACATACAGTTGTGGTTGTTTGTCTGTTGGTCCAGAAAAGTCGCCTGTCTGTGCTAGCTAGGGAATGTATGTTTTGGGTCAGTTTTATGCACTGTTTTGGGGATTTACTTTCTCAGCTGTTCATCCTGGGTCCCTGGTTATCCCTCATGTTTACGTAAGACACGGGGTGAACTGGTCACTCATGTGTGTCTTCCCAAGGGAGTCACTCCAGTTCCTTCTGAGCTACGAACGGGATATGTTTGTTGGTTTCTCTGTGAGGCTGTTGCACATGTGGAGTGTTCCTCTGCCTCCCCTACACTGGTGAGCGAGAAAGAACAAGAGCCTCTTATTTTCAGAGTCTTTGTCACTCTGCATCCATAAAATCCCTAAGCTAAAGGCTTGGCAAGATCACTGGGGGAAACAGGAGACAAAATGATAATAAATCAAAATATTTCAAAGACAACAAAAACTGAGACAAAACAAAAACCAAAATGTTTTCAGGGTTCCAAAAACAAGCAAAATACTAATATCAGGTGTAAGCTCAATTTTTTTTCTTTTTTTAAGATATATTTTATTAATTTATTTTTATTACATCTCAATGGTTATCCCATCCCTTCTATCCTCCCATTCCTCCCTCCCTCCCATTTTCCCCTTACTCCCCTCCCCTATGACTGTGACTGAGGGGGACCTCCTCCCCCTGTTTATGTTCATAGGGTATCGAGTCTCTTCTTGGTAACCTGCTATCCTTCCTCAGAGTGCCACCAGGCCTCTCCATCCAGGGGACGTGGTCAAATATGGGGCACCAGAGTTCGTGTGAAAGTCAGACCCCACTCTCCACTCAACTGTGGAGAATGTCCTGTCCATTGGCTAGATCTGTGTAGGGGACGGGCTATATGGTCAATGTTCAGCCATCTTGTCAGAACCTAGGTTCCTATTTCTCCAGCAGTCTGCCATTCACCAGAAACCAGCTGACCTTGTCGTGGGTCGGCAGCTAGACACCTGTTGTGGTTTATTATAGGGGCTGGTCATTCTAGGCCCCCTCCCCCCACCACCCGAGCTACTCCTTTTCTGATGGGACTACTGATAAGAGCAGATTAAAGGCCAGCTGCCTAGGAGCAGCAGTTCTAGAGCTTTTTCCTGACTAACCCAATCCTTCACAACTTTCCTGGAATTTCTCTCCTGCAATTATAGCAGCTGTATAGGTAGATACCTGTGTTGGACCCTAGCCCAAAATGTTGGACCCTGGGAGTCCAATTCAGTAAGGGGGTTGCCGCGAGAAACCACTCAAGTCACACCAGCTGAGAGGTATAGGTAAAATTTATTACTGACACACCAGAAGTCCCAATTGTTGATGTGTCAGGGTCTCTCAGCACTCGGGAGGCAAAGGACCCCAGTAGCTGTTACAGACTGCTTATAAAGGCTAAAACCACAAGCCAGGGGGAGGACCTGACCTTTAAACTGATTGGTTGGGCTGCTGTATCTGAGGTGTGTGAGCTGGATGATTGGCTCGGGCCAGGTTAACTGGGGGTCAGAGAGCAGGCCGTGTGTGGGCTTTCCGCACAGGGTGTTTTTGCTAAGGCTGCAGGTGGTGTTTTGTTTTGCTGGTTCTTGTAACTAAGGTGGAACTAGGGCAGGGGTCAAATGGCCCGGAGCTTAGCCTTGTTTTTCAGGCCTTTCATTCCCCCCTCTTATTGCATGGCGGCTCAATCCTGAGGCTCCTGTGTTTTAAGGGCTTGATACTGTTGGGTTAATATCATGGCTTGAGTTATGTTTAGTCTATCTTTGATGAAAGTGAGGAAAATGTAGGGGCCAAGGGTAAGGACTAGTATGAGGATCAAGAGGGGCCCTAAGAGTGTGGAGACCAGGGTAGTAAACCAGGGAGACTTGTTGTACCAGCCTTCAAACCACCCTTCACCTGCTTCCCGCTCTTCTTGTCTTTTATCTAGGCGTTCCAGCAGTTTGGACGTAGAATCTTTGACTACCCCTGAGTGATTTACATAAAAACAGCATTGTTCTTGGAGAGCGGCACATAACCCCCCTTCTTTCAGGAAGACTAGGTCAAGCCCCCTCCGGTTTTGTAACACTACTTCCGATAGGGAGGTCAGGGACTCTTCTAACTTAGAGATGGATTGCTCTATGGCTCGTAAATCTTTGTCCATCGCTTCTCTGAGTTGTCCGAAATGTTGGGTCCCCTGTACAAGGGCTGCAGTTCCCGTTTCTACCCTCATTAGCGTGATATTCAGAAATGTACCAGTTACCGGCAGCCAACTGACAAAGGTCGGGGGTGAGAGTGGGCCACCAAGTCCAGGGAGGCGCTTCCTGGGAAGTCATCCAGACTATGTCCCCAGTTTGAGACATTATTTCCCAGGTCAGAACCTGGGGCATATGGAGGTTGGAAGCGAGGCAATTGGGTAGGAGCCACCCCCAGAAAATAAGGAGGATCAGGGAGAACCAAGTTTGGTCAGTCTTATCTTGAGTGGATCCTGGGAGCAGTGTAGCTGTCATCGTGAAGTCTCAGTGGCTGGGTCCTGTATGGTGGGAGCAGCTTTTGTGTGGGCGGCGTGGATCCAGACAGCTATTCCGTCCACTTTGAGAGCGGTGGGTGTGGTCAGGAGGACAGTGTAGGGTCCCTTCCACTGGGGCTCAAGTCCCTGGGACCAGTGTCTTCGGATGTAGACTGAGTCCCCAACATGGAACGGGTGTCCCATCTGGTTGTGGCCAGGCTTGTAGATCTCAGCAAGGGGGGCCCAAACTCGAGCCTATACTGCTTGTAGCCCTTTTAGACGAGCCTGCAATTGGTTTTGGAAGCAGAGGGCTGATAAGAATTGAGCATGGTGGACAGAGGGGGTGGCCCTCCATATAAAATCTCATATGGAGTCAGGTTAAAACGAGAAGGGATGTTTCTGGCCCTAAACAAGGCCAGAGGTAGGAGGCGCCTCCAGTCTTTTAAGCCAGTCTCTATGGTCAATTTAGTCAAGGTCTCTTTTAGGGTTCTATTCATCCTTTCTACCTGTCCTGAACTTTGGGGTCTATAAGCACAATGTAATTTTTAATCAGTCTCCAGAATCTTGGCCAATCCCTGACTTACCTGGGAGACGAAGGCCAGCCCATTGTCTGAATGATTACCTTAGGGAGTCCGAGCCGAGGGAAGATGTCTTCCAGGATGGCCTTGGTTACTATTTGTGCTGTTTCCCGTGGGGTTGGGAAAGCCTCTACCCATCCTGTAAAAGTGTCTATGAAAACCAATAAGTATTGATAACCCACAGCTGGGGATTTTACCCCAGTGAAGTCTACTTCCCAGTAGGTTCCTGGTCTGTCCCTGCAGACCCTGGTTCCCTCTAGAACTTGGTTCTTGCCAGCGTTGACTTGTTGGCAGGCTTGGCAATTAGCTATGGTTTTGTCAATCAAGGCATTGGCTCCAGGAACAACGAACTCCGTTTTGTCCAAAATCTGAGTCTAAGTAGCTGCTGTCGTCCGTATACCAAGTGTGGTCAGCCTCTGGAAGCTCGTGGTCTTGGAGGTCTTCTCGAGTTCCGTGTGTCTCAGCCAGCACCTGGTGGCAGCTATGTGGGGTCTTCTGTTCGTGATCTGGGGCTGGCAGCAGTGTGGCGGGGTTGAGAGTAGCTCTTGTGAGCAGACCTGGGCCTTCCTGGCCGATGCATGATAGCCCTTGTTACCCAGTTCTTGGAGTAAGTGCTGGGTGGCGGAGATAGAGGCCTCCTTGGTGGGAGCGGCCAATAGAAGGTCATCCACGTACTGCAGGAGTATTATTACCTCAGGGTTCTGAGTGCAGAAGTCGGTTAAGTCCTGGTGTAGGGCCTCATCAAACAAAGTTGGAGAATTTTTGAAACCTTGAGGGAGGCGCATCCAGGATACCTGTCCTGAGAGTCCTATCTCAGGGCCCTTGCACCAAGCACCCGCCTTCTGCTCAGCTTCATATATACAGGGGGAGTCCACGATTGCTTTCAAGGTCCCAGGACACACAAAAATGTAAGGGACACATTCATATTGAACTTCAAGGTATTTGTAAGTTCCGGGACATGGATCAGGAAATACATCTGACCCGGTAACTACTACACACTGTGTTCGATTGCTGCACCTTTGAGTCATGATTTTGAAGGCATCAGGGAGGTAGCAGTCTGTGTTCTCCATCTGGAAGGGGTCTGCATCACATATCTTGCCGTCGGTCCGACTGTAGTTTGCACTCTCGACCATGATGACATCACTGCCTGGACATCACAGGTCTATAGAATAACCTTCACAGGACAGTTCTCATCTAACTAACCCGAATGGTAAGGCTGCTCTGCTGAAACCTTCTGTATTCAGTGAGAAACTGATTATAATGATAAACCGCAGACTTTGCATTCTGCAACCAGAAGACACCATTATTGATCCCTTTAAATATTTTCTTTGTATTCCTTAATGAATCTAGTTATAAATGCCCAGCTTCATCGAACTCAGCAGTCTGCATCACTGATCCTCATAGCTTGGTGTGCGAGCGCCCCCCAGGGGAGGGCCAATGTGGTGTGGAGAGCTGCGCGGGGACACCGGCTCTAGAAAGCGGCCAAGGCGACCGGGGTGCTCCTGCTGGCCAAGCATGCGTGGGGAGGTGGCGGCCCTGGCTGGCGGGCTGGACACGGCCGCCATGCGGCTCAAGCCTCCACTGCCGTCAGCCGCCGAGTCCAGCCAAGCAGCCCAGCGGCCGGGGCGGCTGCCGGGAGGGGTTAAGTCAACATCTTCCCGCAGTTTCCCACACGCTGCTCCGCGACACCGAGGGCTTTGCCCCCACGCGCACGCTCCTACTGCTGCACGCTCCCTTCGGAGCCAAAAATCAAAAATTAAAACCAAAGGATGCGGGAATGAGAGAACAAGGCCGACGGAGGTGTGTTAACCCGGGAGTCCCCTAGCAGCGGTGGGAGCGCGGCCGCCAGGGAACGAGGCCAAGTCCGTCAGTCTGTACGGAGAAGCCAAGAGCGTGGGGGGCAGCGCAGGCAGGACCTGCATCAGGCACATGCGCCGCCCCTGCGGCCTGGGGCCCTTCCTCACGTGTCGGGTCTCCCGTCCTGGGGGTGCTCCGCGGATGCAAGAGGCGAGGAGCTCAGGTTCAGGGAAAGCGACGGGAGGAAAAGGGAAGAGCTGCACCGACGCACAGCCGCCAAGGGAGGCTGGTCCCTTCAACAATTGCCAAGAATCCTCCGGTAAGCTCCCGATGGCGCTCGGGCACCTCTGCGTGCACGTGCGTGAGTGTGTGTACGTGTGTTGTAAATGTAGTCAATTGTGTTCTTGCCTGCTTTGCTTTCATTGTCTTGGTACACTGACCTGACCACGTAGAGAACCCCACATATCATGAAAGCATTGGATGCTGCGCGCTTGTCATACACTGTCTCCCATGTTGCCTCGAATCGAAGAGTGTACGGGTTGAGCTGGCTAATTATGAACCTCCCATTGTTCTGCTCAGTGGCGTAGATCACCCACAAGCCGTTCTCATCCCCGGCCAGGTCGATGTCGGTCTTCCCTCCCCATCTGTAGGGCAATGTGTCATGGTAGTTAGCGTAGTTGATTATGGCCTCGCCACTCTTAATCCTAGTCCTCAAGTCAAACTTCACAGTATTTCTTGTTTGTTCTTTGTTAAAGAAGACAGCTCCATCATATACCACAAACCCAGTACTGTCTACTCGGTTTGGAAGTTTGTACGTTGTTGTCTGGCGGCTGTTTTGAAAATCTTCTAAGGAGGCATATTCTATTAAAGTGTCAGTGCAGTAGGGAGTCCAGGGCATGAAATAGATTTTATCTGCAGCCTGAAGAGGGTCCTTGTCTACTCTGGGCCGCCTCCGTTCCCCACCCCACCCCACCCCGGTCCTGTCCTCTTGGTCTAAAGTTATCTATTACCACTGCGGCCAAGATTTTGCTTAAGTTTCTATCTCTTTTCCGGTTTCTACGGTCCTCTCATTCCTCCTGTTCTCTGGCTAGCCTAGCCTCTTTTTTTTCTCGGGTGTCTCTCTCTTATTATACACCTTCTCTACCACTTTAACTAAGTCCTGAATATTAAAAGTCTGGATGCCATCTAATCGCTGTAATTTTCCTTTAATATCGGGAGCTGCCTGATCTATGAGGGACATGACCACTGTTGCCTTGTGTTCAGCTGCCGTGGGGTCAAACGGAGTATACATACGGAAACCCTCTAGCAATCTCTCCAAAAAGGCTACAGGGCTCTCATCCTTTCCCTGAGTAATAGTTCTTACCTTGGCCAAATTGGTGGGGCGCTGTCCAGCCCCTTTGAGACCTGCCAACAGAGCCTGGTGATAGACAGGGAGACTCTCCTTACCTGCAGGGGTTTCATGATCCCAGTCTGGGCGTGTGAGGGGGAATCCCGCATCGATCTCGTTAGGGAGGAGGGGGTAAGGAGGAGGAGGAGGAGGATCCAGGAGGAGAAGGTCCTGGGCAGAATCCGGGGGTAGGATGGGCTTCCGATTTTGTCAGGAATCAGGGTCCCCAGTAGTTGGAGTCTGGTCCTGGGCGGTTGATGAGGTCATGGGGAGAAGCGTAGATTCAGGTCTCATCAGCCGCTTAGGTGGCAGGAAAGGGTGGACCCAAGGAGGAGGATCGGAGACCAGGTTCTCTCATGTCAGAACGTAGGATACCTGGCTGGGATGGCCATGTGGGCCTGGGCTAAAAACTTTGGAGATGATGAGAGGGTTAAAGGTCCCCTTGGGTGGCCATCCCACAATGAAGGTGGACCACTCCGAGGAGCAGAAAGTCTGCCAGTGTCCTTTGTGGACACCCACATAGAGGTTTGTGCACTCAGCCTCACATATCCTTGAAATGGTCAAGAGTTAGAGTCAAGGGGGTGGTCACAGTCAGTACCATGTCAGTGTTGGTCGTCTCAGTCAACGCAAAAAGGTCGATAACACACACAAACAGAATTAGCAGACAGGAAGACACAAGCCGCGCGGCAAAGGATCGGCGCCAAACAGAAAGTACAGCCAAACAGAAAGTACAGCCAGACCACCACCGGAGCGTCCTCCAGGGTGAAACCAGACCACCTGGAGTGTCCCCCAGGGTGAAGGGGAGAAGGTGCCGGACACGTCTGTCCCCCTTCTCGCCCCAATACAGATTGCGCGCTACCAAGAGACAGAAACACAGACAAATACAAAACAAAAGTAACTCACGTCTCCGTCGTTTGTCAGTGGCCCGGGCCAAAAAGGGCCTTCAGCAAGGTGAGTTGGTGGTCCCGGAACGACCCCCCAAATCCCAGACGAGCCCCCAAATGTTGGACCCTAGCCCAAAATGTTGGACCCTGGGAGTCCATCCAATTCAGTAAGGGGGTCACCGCGAGAAACCACTCAAGTCACACCAGCTGAGAGGTATAGGTAAAATTTATTACTGACACACCAGAAGTTCCAATTGTTGATGTGTCAGGGTCTCTCAGCACTCGGGAGGCAAAGCCCCCCCCCAGTAGCTGTTACAGACTGCTTATAAAGGCTAAAACCACAAGCCAGGGGGAGGACCTGACCTTTAAACTGATTGGTTGGGCTGCTGTATCTGAGGTATGTGAGCAGGATGATTGGCTTGGGCCAGGTTAACTGGGGGCCAGAGAGCAGGCCTTGTGGGGGCTTTCCACAGGGGGTGTTTTTCCTAAGGCTGCAGGTGGTGTTTTGTTTTGCTGGTTCTTGTAATTAAGGTGGAACTAGGGCAGGGGTCAAATGGCCCGGAGCTTAGCCTTGTTTTTCAGGCTTTTCACCTGCTGGAGCATTCCAGAGTTAGGTATCCATAGCAACCCTTGCTTAGGCAAATACCCCTGCCTCTGTGCCTATATAAACTCTGTGAAATTTTTCAATAAACGGGGTTTGATCAGAATGCAGACTTGCCCCCTTCTTTGTGTCTTGTGTTTTGTCCCTATTACAGGAAAAATTTCCTCCCGAGCGTTAGTCGAGGGCATCAGATCATATTACAGATGGTTGCTTAGCCACCGTGTGGTTGCTGGGAATTGAACTCAGGTCCTCTGGAAAGAGCAGCAAGTGCTTGTTAACCACTGAGCCATCTCTCCAGCCCCTTTATGGATCTCTTAAGCATGGCAATTTTAGCTTAAAACATAACTTTAGTCATCACCTCCCTTCCCCCTTGAGTTGTATCCGGAGTCAAATCGTTGGCTCTGAGATTGGTACCTGTTGATTTTGGGATCTAATAACCATCAGCTTAATGACACCCAGGTTGGAATTTATGTATCTAGTTAAGGCATTAATAATGAAAGGGCTGGCAGTAGTTAGCAGAAACAGAAGGGCCAAAGGCTCCAAGATGGCTGAAATCGGTGTTACTATGAGAATGGGAACTAGCCGTTTATTTTCAGGTCCTTTTCCCCACTGCAATTTTTTCAAAGTACAGCCAAATTATCTCTAATGATTCCCTAGTGGTTTACATAGTAACAACAATTTTTTTCTTAAAGTTACATGACAACATCTTTGTTTCACGTAGGGCAGATCAAATGCTCTGTCATACTGTAGTACTGTTTCAGCTAATGAATCAACCCCTTGATAGATCTGGGTCTATTTGGTTTTAACAGGTACCTTTCCTGGTATGCCACCAGGTACTATAGGTAGCCACTTTGTCCCCTTTGCCAGGGAGTTTTCTTTGAATCTAACATTCCAGCCTTTTGAGGATAAGGGGTAACATACTCTGTCCTGTACCTGCTCTCTGCTGAAATTAGGATGTTATTGTCAAGGCCTGGGAAGGCTGGAATGCTAATCAAAGGCCAGCAGGGAATTCAGGCAATGGTTTATTCATCAGAAGCATCTGGTTCAATGACCCAGCTGAAGAGACAAAGTAATCAATAGGCTGGACCGGTTCAATCAGATTTCAGCAAGTTCAAGGTTTTCTGGACTCTGGATTCAGATTTACCTGAGGCTATCATGCTGTAGATTGCTTTGGGGGCACTTTGTAGCTCATTCCTAGATGGTGCCTTTCCCAGTGGAAATCTGATGGGCCAGATGTAGACTGGAGATAGAGGTTAAAGTTTAGAAACTTAAAGGAAATCTTACAGGCCCTGGTCCTGAAAGTTAGGGGAGGAGAGGAGTCCCAAGACCAGGGGATAGAGAGAGATCCCACCCTCACAAAGAGGCAGGTGAGAAAACGTAGGCTGTTGACTGGTAGAAGTAGTTCTCTGGAGTCCATTTGACCTGTGAGTGGTCGTCCAAGTTTTATGACTCCCTTGATTCCTTGAAGCTTACACAAATTTTTCAGTTTACAAAAGGAGATCATCGTTTTAGATATATTAGCATTACCACTGTTGGTAGTCTGTACTAAAATCTGCATTGTAAAGAAAGCAGCTAATAGGTGTCTGTAAAATAGCCGGAGTAAACTCATGCCTTCTAGTCATAGCAAAAGTTATGGCTTTGGGTTTAAAAGCGTAAACATTCTTTTCTCTGTCCAGAAGGTTAGATATATAGATTGGACAGAGCTATTTTTAGCGTGATGATAAGCACCTTTCTGTAAGTAGAAGACAACCAAAGATATCCAGCGATAGTGGCACACACCTGTAATCCCAGCACTCTGGGAGGCAGAGACAGGCGGATCTCGGTGAGAATGGCCATTGTCTTAATGAATTTTCTCTTGTTGTGAAGAGACACCATGACCAAGGCAACTTATAGAAGAAAGAGTTTATTGGGGCTTACAGTTTCAGAGTGTAAGTCCATGCCCATAATGGCAGGAACCATGGCAGCAGGCAGGTAGGTAAGACACTGAAGCAGTAGCTGACATCTGATCCTAAGAGGCAAAGAAAGCTCTGGCTGAGAATGACATGGACTTTTGAAACTTCAAAGCCCTCCCCCAGGGACACACCTCTTACAAACAGGCCACACTTCCCAGTCCTTCCCAAATAATTCCGTCATCTGGCTTTAACACCAACATGTTGGCCCTGAAAATATATATAAAAGCAACATTATACATATTGAGTATATTTAGGCATTAATATGTATATTCATACATGTATATAATAACAATTAATTTTTTAAAAGATGTAAGTACTGTTGGACCCTAGAGTCCACCCGGGTGGGGGGTCGTCGCGAGAGACCACTCAAGAACCACAATGTTGATGCAAAGGCACAATGTTTACTGCTGATGCGCGTCAGGGGGCCTCGACACTCTCTCGGGAGGGAGAGAGGAGGCGCACCCCGAGTCACTGCTACAGACTTTTTAAAGGCTAAAACCACAAAGGTTAGGAAGGGCTGTGTGCCCTATGTTAGGATTGGCTCTGGTGGTCGCTAAGGGTGCTTGTCTAATTATTATTGGTTATTGCAGGGAGGGGTGTTGGGGAGTTTCCAGAGAATTTCCAGGTGGTAATTGTTTACCTTAGTTGAAATTGTTTATCTCAGTTGGCCACCTTGATCTCAGAAACTGAAGCTGAGCTGGCCTTCAATTCTTTTTTATTCTTTTTGGGTCATTTTCCCAAGCTTGCCTGGGTCACGTTCCCAGGCTGGCTGAGAGAGAGAGGGCCTTACAGTACCAGATCATGAATGTAAAAGTGAGCAAGAAGGGCTGTATGGGAGGGTTTGGATGGAGGAAAGAGAAGGAGAAATGTAAGTATAATCTCAAAAATAAATTTTTAAGTCTACATAGCAAAGGAAGAACATTAGTAAATGTCTTTTGTTGTCTAAAACTGCAATTGCAGTGTTAGTATGTGGAGCTCTTTTGCTCTCTATGTGCTTCCTTTGGCGTCTTTTCTTGTTTGCAGAGAGTGTTCTCTCATCTGGGTCACTTTAACAGTGTACCAACACTCTTGCTAGAATGTGAGCTATTGTTATCACTCACAGGTTCTACGGATCAACAGGGGCAAAGGGAGATGTAAAAGTGGGGAGGAAGTTTGATCAAGATTTTCAACATGAAAAACCTTGGTAGTTGAAACTATGTGTACAGAAATCCTAATTCACATCAATGTGCCATATGTGTTATTTAGTTTCAACTTCGTCTATGGATGTGAACTTTCAAAAACAAAAACAAAAACTAAGTGGATGTGAAAGAGGATTGTTAAAAATAATGTTAAAGCCAGACAGTGGTGGAGCATGCCTTTAATTCCAGCACTTGGGAGGCAGAGGCAGGTGGATCTCTGTGAGTTCAAGGCCAGCCTGGTCTACAGAGTAAGTTCCAGGACAGCCAGGGCTACACAGAGAAACCCTGTCCTTTTTTTTTTTTCTTGAGACAGGGTTTCTCTGTGTAGCTGTGGCTGTCCTGGACTCGCTTTGTAGACCAGGCTGACCTTGAATTCACAGCGATCCACCTGCCTCTGCCTCCCGAGTGCTGGGGTTAAAGGTGTGCTCCACCACGCCCAGCGAAACCCTGTCTTGAAAAGCCAAAAACACCAAAACAAAAAATGATATTAAATACAAGGTTATAAGTTTTGTATGATAAATGAGATTTTATGATAAGAATAAAAAATAAAAGGTCACCAGGCATGGTGGTGGACACCTTTGATCCCAGCACTCAGGAGGCAGAGGCAGGCAGATCTCTGTGAGTTCGAGGCCAGCCTGGTCTACAAAGCGAGTCCAGGACAACCAAGGCTACACAGAGAAACCCTGTCTTGAAAAACTAAAAAACTAAAAAAATAAAAAATAAAAAAACAAAAGGTCAGGACAAGACTGTAAAATTTAAAACCAGGTGCTGGGCGCTCTAGGCTATATAAGGTTTGTGGACAATGAGAGCTAAGGATGACATATGTCTGATAATGAAAGTTCCCAAGGCTAGACTGATCTACTCATGATAAAGGTCATCTAAGAATGGAGTTGTGGGGCTGGGCATGGTGGCACACACCAGTAATCCCAGCACTTGGGAGGCAGAGGCAGGCGAATCTCCATTCCCAAGGAACATTCCCAGGGAAATGGGAAACGAGGCCAGCTCCAGGCCCCGACTCAAAAACAAGCCTACAGAGCAATGAGCTTTTGTTCCAGCCCGCAGCAGCGATCCTTTTCTAACCTCTGTAGAGCAACCCCAGGAAGCGCAGGATTGGACCTCAGTTCCACCACCCACACAGTATTAACTCCAGAGATGGGACCTCAAGCACTCGCTACAGGGATCTTTGGCCCTTTAAGCCCCAATACTTTTGGCCTTCTGCTAGGCAGAAGTAGTAGTACTGTGCAAGGCTTTGCAGGTATTTCCTGGAGTCATTGACAATGATTATAGAGGAGAACTCAAGATCGTGGCTCAGGCAATAAAAAATAGAGTCACTATAGCAGCTGGGAAAAGGGTTGCCCAATCAATAATTCTTCCATTACTGTCTACCAATCATTCCTCTAAGAGTGAGAACAGGGGGGCTCAAGGGTTTGGATCCTCTGATGCATACTAGGTACAAACTATGTCCAAACAAAAGCTCATGCTAACCCTGTGGGTGGATGAGAAACCTTTCCAGGGATTAGTGGACACAGGAGCTGATGTGACGATCATCCATCCGGTCCATTGACTGGCCTAGTCATTGGCCTGTCACCCCCACCTTGACCAGTTTAAGAAGCATAGGGCAAAGTCAGAATCCTAATCAGAGTTCAAAGATGCTCACCTGGAGGGACAAGGAAGGCAACACTGGACAGGTCAAGCCTTTTATCATGCCTGGTCTCCCCGTTAATCTTTGGGGAAGGGATATTTTATCTCAGATGGGACTCATCATGTGCAGTCCAAATGATGTTGTCGTTGTGCAAATGTTAAATGCTGGATTTCGCCCTGGCATAGGCCTGGGGAAAAAATGAGAACGGGATTGCTGAACCCATAAAGGCCACCCCACGAACAGCAAGGGAAGGCTTGGGATGTTTTCAATAGGGGCCATTGACTCTGCTGCACCCCAGTTACCTTGCACCGATCCGATCACATGGAAGGACGACACACCAGTATGGGTGAACCAATGGCCATTAACAACAGAAAAGTTACAAGCTGCCCAGAGGCTAGTGCAGGAGCAATTACAATCAGAGCACTTGGAGGAGAGTACCTCTCCCTGGAACACTCCTATATTTATCATTAAGAAAAAATCAGGGAAATGGAGATTGCTACAGGATTTTAGAGCTGTCAATGCCACCATGATATTGATGCGTGCCCTGCAACTGGGCCTCCCCACTCATGTCACAGCTCCTTTAAAATATTATAAAATTATAGTTGATTCAAAAGATTGCTTTTTCACTATTCCTTTATACCCCGATGATAGGAAGCGCTTTGCCTTTAGTTTACCTGCTGTTAACTTTAAAGAGCCCATGCAGCACTATCAATGGAAGGTCTTGCCTCAAGGTATGGCTAATAGTCTGACTCTATGCCAGAAATTTGTGGCCAAGGCAATAGCAGGTGTGAGACAGACCTGGCCTCAGATTTATATGATACATTATATGGATAATATCCTCCTTGCAGGAGAGATTGGCCAGGAGGTTCTTCAATGCTTTGATTGCCTAAAAACTGTCCTGGAAAGGGGTGGATTAATTATTGCCCCTGAAAAGATGCAATTAAAAGATCCTTATACGTATTTAGGATTCCAAATTAATGGTCCAAAAATAACTAATAGCAAGGCTACCTTTAGGATAGATGTGCTCAGGACACAATGATTTTCAAAAATTGCTCGGAGACATTACTTGGCTAAGACCATATCTAAAACTCACCACTAGAGATTTAAAGCCTTTATCTTGAAAGGGGACACAGCCCTCACTCCCCTCGAGCACTTACTGATGAAGGAAGATTGGCATTAAAACGGGTAGGTGATGCAATTGCTTCTGTTTGTCAGTCAGATTGATTATGCTAAGCCACTTCTCTTCATTGTATTTTGTACCACACTGACACCGCCGCTGTATTCTGGCAAACAGCGCCTCTGCTGTGGGTTCATTTGCCCTCCTCAACCAAAAAGGTTTTATTGCCTTATTTTGATGCTGTAACTGACTTGGTCATTTTAGGCCAAAATACATGTCATACTTACTTTGGAAAAGATCCTGATACCTTGATTCAACCTTATGCTGTGGTGCAGGTTAACTGGTTACTACAGAACACAGAAACCTGGCCTATTGCCTGAGCCTCCTTTTCAGGACAAATAGATAATCATTATCCTCCTAATAAACTCATACAGTTTTGCAGATAGCATGCGTTTGTTTTCCCCACTAGAGTTTCCATGGTACCTATCCCCAAGGCATTACTAGTCTTCACGAGTGGGTCCTCCACACGACAGGCCATGTATACTTTTCAAGATCAGATGTTGTCCTTTGAGACGCTTTCTCTTTCGACCCTATTGGTAGAGCTCCATGCTATTAATGCTGTTCTTCAAGCTTTTCCTACGCAACCTTTAATATTTTTATTGACAGTGCTTATTTGGCACATTCTGTTCCTTTTTGGGGGACAGTTGCTATAATTAAACATGCCTCTGAAACAGTTCATTTATTTCTTACTTGCCAGCAGTTTATTCGCAAATGCACAGAATAAATTTTTGTTGGCCGTTTGAGGGCACATTCAGGCCTTCCTGGCCCCTTATCTAAAGGAAATGAAAAAAGGGATCTGGCTACATGCCAGGCAATGATCTTGTCCTCTGAATCTGCCACTGGTATCGATCAAGCTATGCAAACTCACAGGTTGCATCATCTTAATTCTCACACTTTAAGGCTAATGTTTAAAATCACTCGAGAGCAAGCACACCTGATTATCAACCAATGTCAGGCATGTGCATCCCATGTGGATGTCCCACATTTAGGAGTTAACCCGAAAGAGCTCACTGCAAATGCTATGTGGCAAATGGATGTGATGCATTGCAGTGAATTTGGCAACTTAAAATATATACATGTTTGTATTGACACCTTCAGTGGTCTTATGTTCACTACTCTGCAAACAGGAGAAGCAACAAGGCACATTATCACCCACGTGCTTGCAGCCATTTCTACCCTAGGAGTCCCTAGACAAATTAAGACAGATAATGGCCCCAGATATACAAGTACCAGCTTTCAATGTTTCTGTGAGACGCTGAATATTCTTCATAAAACTGGCATACCATACAACCCGCAAAGACAGGGCATGGTGGAAAGAGCACACCTCACTCTAAAACTAACATTTGAAAAAATTAAAAAGGGGTAATGGTACCCTACTAAGGGGTCTCCCAAGAATGTTCTTCATCGTTCATTCATTATTTTAAATTTTCTAAAATTGGATAAAGATGGAAAATCAGCAGCCGACACTTCTGGCATCCAGAGACTCAGAGATTTTGCCATGGTCCTCTGGAAAGATCCACCGACTGGGTCCTGGAATGGACGAGATCCCGTACTCAGATGGGGCAGAGGATCAGTTTGCGTCTACTCTCAAGAAGCAGATGCTCTAGATGGCTGCCGGAGAGACTGGGTAAGCAGATAACCAAAGCTCCAGGGAGAAATTTCCCCCTGAGGGGGAAAAAAACCCTCTCTCTCTTACAGATCATCATGAGAACCTGCCTGATCCCGGCTCTGATGCTGAAAATGACGATCGCCCTCCAGCTGAAGCCCGTGAACCAACTTCTGCCCTACCACCTGACTTGGCAGATTGCTGACAGTAAGGGCTCCACCATAGTCAGTCTCTCAAAGATAGGCCCCATTGGCAGCTGGTTCCCCAATTTAACTTTCAGTGGTAAATATTGGTTCAATTGTGGACAATGAACAAAATCTATTAATTTCTATATCTGTCCTAATCATGACAGCTGAGCAAGAGGTTGTGGTTATACAGAAGCAGGATTTGTGCTAAATGGGGATGTGAATCCGCTGGTCATATCTGGTGGAGCCCTCCCATCACTACCGATTGGATTAAGGTTCACATCATTAATCAGCCCTCAGATGTGCCTTGGAACACATGGTACACATGCAAGGGGCGCTACCCCAGATACCCGCAAATACAGATATCTTATACAAAATATGCTAAAAATGAGGATTGGACAACCACTCCAAGATTGTGGGGCGTTAGATTATATCATCCCATTGAATATGACCCAATATCCATCTTCAGTATCCTCCTGAGGGCAAGTCCTGTCCAAACCAATGTCAGACTCAGACCAAATAAGATTCTTGTCCCAGCAGGTAGGGAACAAGAAGCTCAGGTTGTCCCTTCCCCAGGCACTCCCCTCCCTGGTCGGGGGATGCTGCTGTTCCCCCTCAAAGACCACAGAGGAAGCCTTGTTGGATCTGCTTGTACATACCTTCATCACTCTTAATAGTTCCAGACCGGATCTGACGCAATCTTGCTGGCTATGTTACACCCCTCAGCCCTCCCCCCTTCTATGAGGGCATTGCAGTCATCCATGACGTTAACAGTACTATGGATCATACAGGCTGTAGATGGCAACAGGGTCTTCACAAGCTGTCTCTGCAATCCATTAGTGGATCAGGCACTTGTATGGGAAATATCCCTGATGCTTACAAAGACCTCTATAGTATCTCCATTTCAGTAAAAAAAAAAAATAGTAGCCCAACCACTTTTGTTATTCTCCCTACCTCCCGATGATGCCTGGTGGGTTGCTCTGATGGCCTTACCCCTTGCACTAATAATGATGCCCTATGCAGAAACTTTTGTATTTTAGTACAATTTATCCCTAGGCTTACCTACTATACTGATGAACAATTTTCCAGTTTTTGGGACCCCGTGGATGATCAAAGACTCCTCTGGCCTAAAAGCGAACCAATCTCCACTATTACAGTGGTGGGCTTGCTTGGCCTTGGATTGGCGGGGGCTAGCACCGGGGTCTCTTCCCTCATTCTCCAGGATCACGATTATGGCCAGTTAAAATCTTCTATTGACTTAGATTTAGAAAGGCTTGAGACTGCTGTCTCTCATTTACAAACCATCCCTATCTTCCCTTGCTGAGGTAGTGTTACAGAACAGGTGAGGGCTTGGCCTCTTGCTCCTACAGCAGGGTGGACTTTGTGCTGCCCTTAAAGATGAATGCTGTTTCTGTGTGGACCACTCAGGAGTTGTTAAAGATTCCATGCAGAAGGTCCGAGAAGGATTGGAAGGACGCAAGTAGCAATGAGAACAAGAACAAGGGTGGTTTAAACCCTGGTTTAGCACATCCCCTTGGCTTCCTACCCTCTTGCCGGCCATCCTCGGCCCACGCCTGGGTCTTCTCATTTTGCTGTCCTTAGGACCAGTGTTATTCAACAGAGTTATCACCTTCTTAAAGCAACAGATCGAAGATATACAAATGAAACCCCTATAGGTTCACTACCACAATCTAGATGCGGCTGACAGTGACTCTTTCTACCCAGAGTCATCTCCCTGAAGCTGAACGGGCAGTCAGTGATGGGTAAGAAATCCTTTCCTTGCCAGCCCTATCAACCTAAGATAGTACTACGGGCCTGCTCCCGTGAGATCCAAAGACGGGTAATGAGGGCAAGGGATCGATTCCAACGTAAGACAGACCAGACGCCGTTCCTTGGAGATTTACCCATCTTTTGAAAAAAAAAAAAAAAAAAAAGGAGGAACCTGTAGGGAGCCCTGCTCAGGTGTGTTGTTTTTCGTAAGATTGCTTAAGGCTGAGCGCTCAGAGTTTGTACTGAGTGTACCTTTCCACTGGTTACATTTGGTGTTTTTCCCCCCATATCCTGTTTGGATGTACCCAATGATTTTGCGGAACCCAAGCACCTGCTTCCCTCGCTCCACCCCCCTGCCTTCCGCCCCGCCTTCTGCTGACTATATATACTGTTGCCCTGCCGCACAATAAATGGATATTTGATTGGAATATCGTCTCTATTTCTCATGTCTCTTGTCCCATCCATTCCCAGTCCCCCTTCCAGGTACTCCTGTTGACTGACCTGCGGGCCAGGTCACTGAACGGCACTTTATATGACGCTAACAGAAGAAGAGAGATCTTTGTATCGTGTTTAATAGACGGTGTTACACATTCCCAGTAATAGCTTCTGATGGAACGATTACAAAGCCTCTTCAGTAGTTACTTTAATCAGTGAGGTAGGTAAAAACTCGGGAACGAATGACCTTTTCCTAATCATATGAAAGGATAGGCGGAAAATGTGAAGAGGGAGAAATGCCCTCCCCTGCTGTAAGTCATCCTAGGAGTCATGGTTGAAGTTGATTGAAGCTGTAACTGGCAAAAATCCCTACATTTTATCATAATATATTACTGATAAGGACCATTGAACACCATAATAATGGCAGGTTCTCCCCTAGGGCCAATGCTCTGTCTATCCATAGTTTCTCAGCCTGATAGTGGTGCCGGGTATGGGCTTCATCTTATAAAGCAGGAGTTAAATTCAATCAGAAGGTGGCTGGTTACCCTCATGATGTTTATGCCACTATTGCCCTATAGCGACCTTACCTTGTCAGACCAGTCACTATTGTAGCTCTCAGGGTTCACAGATGGACAGGACTGATGGGTAGTTCCCTCCTCTAGCTTGTGTAGCATGTTAGAGCACCATGAGAGCTGCCAGTAGGGATGCAGTTTCCAGATCAGCACAGGGTGGTTTCTCCGTGTTCTCAGACTCAAGTGTACAGCATCTTTAATGAGAGGGCCTTAATTTCCTGCTCTGGAGGATAAGCAAAAGTTTTGGCGATGCCTGTAATGCAGAGGATCTGTGGGATCTCACCAGACAGCAACTCCAAAAGAGCCAGGCCACCGCTGGACTGGTGTCTACAAGGAACATTGTTGCCCCATTGTAGGGTAACTCCATTTAAACCACTTTTATACACATGTATATATGTATCTTAGGAAACTTCAACAGTAGTAGGTTCCCATATGACTGTTCATAGGGGTTTTCGTTTTGTTTTGTTTTGTTTTGTTTTGTTTAAGAGACAGGGTTTCTCTGTGTGGCCCTGGCTGTCCTGGACTTGCTTTGTAGACCAGGCTGCCCTAGAACTCACAGCGATCTGCCTGCCTCTGCCTCCTGAGTGCTGGGATTAAAGGCGTGCGCCACAACACCCAGCTGTTCCTAAAGGTCTTAGTGTTAGTTATCCCTCACAATAGTCCCTCTTCTATAATTTCGTTCCTAGTTTCAAATTCACTTAACACTGAGTTTTTCTTAAGGCACGTGCTCAAGGGTGAGTCGTGTTCTCAAACCCAGTATTTTTCTGATCAGCTCTGCTGTTCTGAGTTAGCCAATCACAGGAAGGATGTTAGGCCAGCTTCCGACCACTCAGAGTGAGGCACAGAACCCCTGCTTGGCGGGCTTGGTAACCCTGCTCAACTACACCTGTTCATTTTTCTACAGAAGCAAAACGTGGGCCTTGTGGATATAATTCAGATGCTGTGGTCATTTTCTTGGGACCCCCCATATTCATTTCTAACACGGCACAACATATTGGGGGACACAACTAGCACTCAGATATCAGCTGAAGAATTAAGGAAGGAATGAGGGACGGGTGTAGGGATATGTAAAGTGAAGCCTCTGTGTCTGGCTTTGAGTGAAATGTTTCAGCAAAGCCTTTGCTGTGTTTGGGTTACTCGGGTGGGGGAGGCTGAGAAATTGTTGTGAGATGCTTTGAACTTTGAAGAAATGCTGCCTCCCTGGAAAGTGTTGCACTTGGGGCTCCGTGAAAGCTTGCAGCTGTTACAAACTGGTCCTAAGACACTCCTGGCGAACCTGGAGTTTTTACTTTTGATTATGGCCAAAAGGGACCGAGATCCGTGTGGGTCGTCTGCTCTCTCAGGCAGCAAGGGCCAGGTAATTTTGATAGTTGGGACCTTTCTGACCTCAATTAATTCTTGTATAATTATGGAATAAAAGTAACTGAAATGAGCCGGGCGGTGGTGGCGCACGCCTTTAATCCCAGCACTCGGGAGGCAGAGGCAGGCGGATCGCTGTGAGTTCGAAGCCAGCCTGGTCTACAAAGGGAGTCCAGGACAGCCAAGGCTACACAGAGAAAGCCTGTCTCAAAAAAACCAAAAAAAAAAAAAAAAGTAACTGGAATGAGCTAGTTCAGGGTCAGTTTAGTTTTGTTTTGTTTTGTTTTGTTCCCAAGAAGGCTGAAGCTTTCTGCTCCTTCTGAAAATGAAGGTTTAAGCATCTTGGTGAGCTCTGTACTGCAGCCCCTATGGCCAGCATCAGCCAACAGACAGAATATCTTGAGAGTGTAGTTTTCACAGGTCTGAGTGGGCCACCCCTAGGTCACTTCAAGACACATGAAAGTTTTGCAATCGGCACAAATCATTTATTATGGTCCAAGGAGAAGGAAAAAGAAAAGAGAGGTTTAGGGAATTCCCATAGAGAGACAGCCCTGGACCTGTTGGCCAGGGGATCAGTGCAGACCGGGAAATGGGTGGAGCTGGGCTTACACTGCTGTCGTCATTTCAGCAGGGCCACGCCTTTGAGACGAGTAGATAGAGGAAAGAGAGGCTGACAGTCAGGAATTGAAAGTGAAAGCCCATTTGCTTGGGTGGTACAGGCATTTAGGGAAAATTATTTGGGGGGGGGGGAGCAGGTGTCCTCACTGGCATGTTTTATAAACAAAGGGATATCCTTGGTCTCGCCCTTATGCGAGCACAGCTGTAAATGATTCATACCCTGAGGGAGTGTTTCTGTTGGTGTGGTCTTTGCCCCATATTGCTGGGCCTCTCTAAAGAAACCCCTTCACCTCTTCGTGACGAAGCAGACTGGGAAAGGCGGCAACCAATGCCTGAGCCCTCAGGCGTAATAGACATGTGCAGTAATCAGCAACACAAACAGAATGATCCCGCTAGCCTGCACGACTCTGTTCCAGAAGAGGCTCTCCGGAATGTCACTCCAGTCTTTCATCTTATCTTGGCGTTCCATTGTGTTCCTGGCTGCCATTCTCCTGGCCAGAACCTCTAAGTCTCGTGACCCGGTACTGCTGAACACCATCTGCTCCAAGGTTACCTCCATCTCCTCCTTGGCTCTGTTCTCAGGACTTGTCTTGGAGTTTGACTGTGAGTCAAGGCCACAGAATAACTCCCACAGCTTCCAGAGACAGGTATGGGCCTCCCCAAACATACCTGGAAGAGAGGGAACGGAAGTCAAGGGACAAGCAGGCTCTAACTCAGAAGGAAGGCCTGAAAGAGAGGCCTACCTTAGCAGCGTGAAGTTCCTCAGACTCCTTATACAAAAGCACATCCTCTACCCAAGAGAAGTTCTTAAAACAGTGGGGACAGAGGGTGAAAAGGGGCTTGAGAAGTGTTGAGGGGGCTGAAAGCTCAGAATCCGGCCCTGATCCTCTTGATTAGGCAGCCCACTTGAGTGTTCTAGAAATGTAACTATGTTGCCTATGTCAATATGCTGTTGCAATGCCAGTCTCTGTGGTTGGAGGTGTAGGGCAAGTGGTGGGCCCTCTTCTGTGTGCACCCTCTCCTGAGGTCACTATGCTTTGGAGGACAGGGAAAGCCCCTTGAATCTTGGCAACAGGCATTGTTCTCTTTAGTGACTTCTGGGAGCACGTCTTCTCCAGGAAGCTCTAGTCCTCTGCTTGGCCAGCAGGGACAGCTGCCGAGACCTGGGCCCTGGAGGAACATCCTATGGCCGTCCAATGGGAGCTTAGTAACTTCACAAGGCTGCCATTCCTTTCCCCAGGACTCCTAACTGGATCTGCACATCACCCCCGTGTCTGTCTGTACTGATGGCGCTGGCCGGCCCCTCAGAATCTGTGCTGGCCCCGATCGGCACCGTGTTGAACTCTATCCCACTTACACCAGGCCCAACCACTGCCTAGAATGTGTCCTCGCAGCCGCTCCTGGGACTAGGGCCCTGCTGGGTGACAAGACAACTCCATTTCAGTCAGAGCCGGATCCCAGCCATTGTGTCATGACATCCGATGTCTCACCCATTAAACAGCCTCTGAGCCCACGTCTCCTACCTCCGGTCCCTGCATCTCAGGATGGAGAGGCCTTGGGGACAGTGGAACTATCAGCCAAAGATAGAGTGGCCTCCATTACAAGGTGGAGGATATGTATAACCAGGAAGCACCGAAGTCAGTGGCATATTCTCTCATATTGTGTCTGAGAGTCCTGCTCCCCAGTCACGCTGTGGCTTCTGTGTTAAGGCCTGATCTTTGTAACAAAGCTGAAGCCATTTTGTCTTCAGACTCCATCTTTGTTTATAAGGTGAAATTAAGTTTAATTTTTTTTAAAACTCTGCTTCCTATAAATAGTTATTCATGGCTAACACTAAGAAACTCTTCCAGAAGGTCGAGTTAACCTCATATCTCACCATGATTCAGTGGTGTCAGTACTCATTTTCCATTATCTCCACACTTGGCTGCACTCTGCTTGCACTGTGGAAGGCCCTAACCACCACCTCACTTACCTCACTTTGGACCAATTGGTTTAAAGGTCAGCTGATGACACTTTGTCTAGTTGGCCAAAATGTAACACTGCCCTCCCCTTGCCTTTTGCACTTGGTTTTTCTATTAAGAAGCCAGCTATAAGGGCAGACTCGCATCCCAGTTTGGCTCCAGAGTCCACTCTATGTCCCTGATCACGATCAGTCTTGAGGTGTGCATTCAATAAACCATCCATATCTGAGACCGAAGTTTGAGTGGTCTGTGCGGTTATTCTTGCACTATAACATCTGCTGTAAACACCCACAGTATTTCTCTATTGCACGGTGTCCAGGAGCACCCAGGCTGCAGGGAGAGGCACTGGAGGTTATGTGGAAAACTCAACTAATGATTCAGCCTCGGCTCAAAGGCACCTAACAGGTAAGGCTGTATGACGAGCATCTGACTGTCTCTGGGGCCAAGAACGCGCATTTGAGGCGCTTTCACTGGCTAGTTACCTGACTGCTAAGTGCCTACTCTCCCCAACTCTAAAACAGGGTTCATCCTAATTTGCTTCCTCTGTTGCTTTGATAAAGTCCTAACCAAAAGAAACTTGGGGGTCGGGGGAGGAAAAGGTTTACTCCAGTGTACAGATTACAGCCCATTGTTGAGGGAAGTCAAGGCAGCCACTCGAGGCAGGAGCATCAATCAGGAATCACGGAAGAATGCTGCTTACTTGTTTGCTCCTGGGATCACATTCGGCTACTTTAATACACCCTAGGACCGCTTACTTGGGTTGACGATGCCCGACCATGACCTGGACCCTCCCATATCAAAAAACAAACAAACAAACCTGCCCCCAGCGACATGCACACGGACCAATCTGATCTAGGGAATTATTCAGTTGAGGTTCTCTTCTCCCAGGTGGCTCTGAGTTATCAGGTTAATAACCAGGAGCTGATTATGGAAGGGCTTCGAAGTATATCTGCCCCTAGATAAGTGTACTTTGACAAAACCTGACAGACCCGAGTGTCAGCCCCTTAGAAGGGAAAAGTCATCAGCAGGAGGTGGAGGATCTTGGAACACGGGGAGTCCTGTGTCCCGGATAACTGACTCCCACCACACAGAAGTCTACAGGCCATCCCTACCAAGTGCACATCTTTCAGTATTGAGAGGACACTGAATGTGCCCCCTAGGGATGTACCAGGGGACCACAGAACTTTACTTTCTCCCAGCCAGGTCTATTCTCTATTTCTTCACTCCCCTAGGCTCATACCCTGTAAGCACTCTCTGCTCGAAACTCAAGATCCACCTCACAACATCCTCATCCCTATTTGTGACAGGGGCTTTAACATGTTCAAGCCAGGGGCTGGAGAGATGGCTCAGAGGTCAAGAACACTGTCTGCTCTTCCAGAGGTTCTGAGTTCAATTCCCAGCAACCACATGGTAACTCTCAACCATCTATAATGTGATCTGATGCCCTCTTCTGGTGTGCCGGTGTACATGCAGATAGAGCACTCAGAAGTAAATAAATAAATCTTTAAAAAAGAAAAGAAGTTCAAATCAGCCCCGTGGTGGTGGCGCACGCCTTTAATCCCAGCACTTGGGAGGCAGAGGCAGGAGGATCTCCATAAGTTCGAGGCCAGCCTGGTCTACAAAGCGAATCCAGGACAGGCAAGGCTACACAGAGACGCCCTGTCCCAAAAAAGCAAAAAAAAAGTTAAAGGCCGGGTGGTGGTGGCACACGCCTTTAGTCCCAGCATTTAGGAGCCAAAGGCAGGAGGATCTCCATAAGTTCAAGGCCAGCCTGGACTACTGATCGAGTCCGGGACAGCCAGAGCTGTTATACAGAGAAAATATGTCTCGAGTGGGTAGCAGGGGCAGAAGCGGGGAGATGAGGAGGAATGGGAAGAGGGGGAGGGAGGGGGCAAGGGGAAGTTCAAGTCCTCATACTCTCTCCCTGGAGCCCATGGCCCTGATGCTATTTGCTGAAACTCTCCCAGACTTTGGTTCCTCCCAGGGTCACTCACTCTCTCCTTTCTTCCTTGGACTTGGAACTTACTTCTCTCTCAGATCTACTTTCCAGAGGGAGAAGGGCTCCCTCCCTCCCTGCCTGGCCCCCCACTGAGAAGCCTCTGGTTCGGAATTCTGCACAATCACCCCTCTTTGGTGCACTGCACTCCCAGTTTGCTCCATTGGAGGTACAGTATGTGTCTGTGGGGCTAAACCCAAGGGCTGGCTCCTGACACTTCACCCATCACCCCTTGGTGTGAAGCGTTTCTAGAACATGAGACATCTCTGCGTTCCATCTCCTTTGCTGGTGCCTCCTCATCACCTGGCTTTCTCTTTGTTCTCTTCCCTCTCCTCTAAGATCCACCTGGCCTCGTAGCCTCCGCCTGTGCTAACAACACCAAGAAGCATTTTGGGGGGGAGGAAGGGAGTGTTTCTACAGGGAAAGGTGTTTCTAGGGGTCAGAATGGTGGGGTAGGGTAAGAGGTGTTTGGGTCAGCTGCCCCAGCTTCAGGGTCCACATGGGACTACTTCCCAAGGCTGTGGCTGGTCTTCATTACCTGGCTGGTATGTGAAGTTGGACAAGGCCGTCCACCTTATCTCTCTGTATAAGGCCACCCTCCTCTGTTGGCTGTTACGTAAACTCCAGCAGAGGCCGTGAAGCTGGGTGTGGAGAGAGCAGAGTAGGAGCATGTCACCATGGGACTTTGGTCTGCAGCCATATTTCACCATAGCCTACAGGTAGGAGCCATGTCCCAGTAGACTGGAGAGGAAGACAGCTTATCAGGCATTAAGGTTAGGTGGGGGTCAGGTCACAGGAGACACGACAGGAATCGCCACTTCTGGTCTACTTCTTCTGACAGAGTGGGAGAAGCGCTGCCACCTTGCTGAGCACAGCATTGTGAAAGATCAGAGCTGCCCTCACTCCAAAGCTCTCTGTGGAGTATGAGAGAGGAATTGCACAAAATAGAATAGGTGGGTCCCCTACCTGGACCCAGGAAAGACCTTACCTGCTCAAGTTCAATAGAGCATCTTCACAGGCCCAAGGGGTACTCCCTTCCCACTTCAAACTATTTTTTTTTCCTTCAAAGGACAATTTTAGTGGGCTGGGGACATGTATCTCAGGTCATAAGACTGCTTGCTTAGCAGGCACAAAGCCCTGGCTTTGATGCCCAACACCACATAAATTTGGGCATAGTGACCTTATAAGTGTGGGTCTCCCACGCTGAGTCATTGATGATTCAGGGACATTTTGTGGTAGGATGGGAGCAAGCATCCTGACATTCCCACATGGGCCGTGTGTAGGAGAGAGAAGGGAGTAAAAGAAAACACTGAGCAGAAAGAGTGGCAGGATAGGCTAGAGATACTTGAGGCTTGCATGGGTCCAGATTGGCTCGGCTTATTTTTTTTAATAGGTTTTTGTTGTGGTTAATTTAGAAGTATGGCCTAATGAATTTTTCTTATTAAATGAATTATTATTATTATTATCATCATCATCATTATTGTGGTGGTGGTATTTTCTAGCCTGCTATTAATTAATAAAAATATAGACATCTGTTATATTTTAAAATAGCTTTTGTTTATTTGAGGTTGGATAGATAATAATCCCCTAAACTACCTTCTATATTTTCCTGCTCAAATCCCATGCTGTTTGTTTCTAATAATTTTGTTGTTGTTGTTGTTTGTTTGTTTGTTTCTAATAATTTTCATCTGGACTACTTCCCATCTAAAATCCTAAAATACTTGCCAATGCTCTTCATCTGGACCAAATCCTCCATCCATGCCAGCCATATGTTTCTTCCTCCACCTCACCCATAGTGGCCTCCTTCCTCTGCCTCTTCCTCCCAAGATCCTCTTCCAGTCTATGATCACTTCCTTTCCCTAGATCCTCTCTGCCACAAAAGCCTGGGAACCTTAGCCAAACCTATCCTATTTGCACTACCACGGTGTGTTGGCTTTTTATTGGTTAAAATGGGATAAGTTCTTAGGCAAGGTAACAAACATTTTGGGGTATGTGAGTCTGCTCATTTGGGCAGCACCCTGATCAAACCCCAACAGGTTTTCCCCAAGTAACCTGGGCTGCCATGGAATTTGCTACTTAGCCCGCTAACCTCAACTTGCAACAGCTATGCCTTTGTCGTTTCTCTTAACTTCTTGATGATAGAATTCACCCTTTTTTCCAGACTAAGCAAAGCAAGATACTTGGTCTCGCATCCTCATCCCTGCCTGTGATGTGCCATCTTTATCTTCAGGTGTATTCCTGGGACCTTCATCCTGCCAACGCCAATTCCTTGTTGTGCTAGGGTGCCAAACAAAGTGGGTGACAAAACAGAGCCAGTTCAGGCTTTGGAGCATAATAAGTACACTTAATTCATTCATTGCCTTAGATAAGTTATGTAGCTTCTCTGAGCCCAAGGCTTTCTAATAAATATATGAAATTGATTACTGACTCTTGCCTCCTGGGGGTAGGAAATGGCTTGTGAAGAGAAGGTTGAGAGCTACTTCTGGGTCCTGTAATCCTGTCCCCTGGCTCTTCAGTGTGGACTGCCCTGATGGCATTGATCTATACTGAGATTAGTGAACTTGGTGCTTCAAGGAAAATAAGCCCTTTGTAAGTCTAACTCAAGCTAAATGAGTTTGAAGTTGACGGGTCATTGAACAGCCTTTGTCTCTTAGTATTTTTGTGGGGCTGGGGACTGTTGAACAAACAGTCCCACCTCTCCTGTTTTTAAGGGCGGATTATTTCGGTGGTAATTTGCCCATTTCTGACCATACCTAGTGCCCCCCCCCCCACCGCCCATTTTCAGGAATCCAGCCATTCCTCCGTCAGTTGTGATTTACCACTCCCTGGGGCTCTTCCTGGAGCATCCTAACAGTGGCACTTACATATTCATCCGGAATTGGTTTTGTGGCTAAGGAGATGGCCAGGATGATGATAAGAGTGACCAGGAAGAGGACAAAGCCAAAATAGAGGTAATGAAGGCCACAGATGAACATGGGGCACTTGCGGTCTCCCTCACAGGTCGAGGAGGGTCCATAGAAAAACTCCATTGACAGTCGAAAAGTACCAATTGCAGTTCCCAAAATCAGCCCCCAGAAGGCACCCTGCCAAAGAAACCAGACAAAAGTTACACAGGCACAAGATGGGGGCGGACAAGACAAAGTGGCATCTATCTCACTTTGTTGTAAAGTTAAGTTCGTTGTAATGGGAGCATTGATACCGTGCAGAAGAGAGCTGGTGCAAGGGAAGAGATGAAAACCAGCCCCTGACACTGTCTCTTGCATCAAGCAGGACACAAAAGGAAGAACGGGAAACACTTTTAACTGAGACTATGAATAGGCATCTCAAACCGTGTCCTAAAAGAGCATCATCTTCCCTGTTTCCCTAAGTGGGAGCCCAGCTCAAACCCAGGAGCCAACCCCAGCTGTTCTTTTCCTTCTCCGTGCTGCTTTACCATCATCCCCAAGCAGATCCTGTTGGCCTCTGCTTCCAAAATGTGTCTAGAACCCAGTCCTTTCCCATGACCCTCACCCCCATCTTTTCTCATTTTGGGGGGAAGCACCTTGTTACTGTCCCCTGACAGTAACACACTAGAGAATGTCAAGCCTCTTCCTGGACTGCCCCCCCCCCCGCGCTACCCCTCCCCAGTGACTTGTCAGCACATGCCATCATGACCAAGCTTCACCCCTGCACTGCGGCTGACCTCACCTAGCTCCACTACTCCCCGCATGGTCACTCAGCCCCTGCCATCTTGGCCTGCTTCTGCATCCGCAAGCCATCCACTCAGGTCAGTTCCATTGAGAGACCAGAAGAACTAGAATTATATTTCAGAGTCACCAGGGCAAAGGTTAAGAAATGGGCCTACAGGAGAGACCAGGCATGATAAGGCATAGCTGGCCAGCTGCAGGGAGGAACTAGTCTGGCTGCATTCCTTTCCAGCCCACAGGAGATAGGGTTGCTAGGAAACCCGTGATTTTGGCGCCCTCTCACAACTATTTTAAAGTACAGTATCCCTTTTTGTATCCCAACCAATAAATGCTTGCCACGCTGGAACTCCCCTGCTTTGGGCCAACTGGGAGGGAAGGAACCTATAAATTACCCTCAGATCAGAGTTCAGGGCTCTTCTCCAGAAACCAGTGCGTTGGTGACTGTTGGAGCCTGGCTAGAGCTGAGAATAAAGATCCTCTTCTGCTTGCATCGGTTTCGGCTCCTGTTGGTCTTTCGGACGGGTCTCTTGAAACTGGCACAACATCATAGCAAAGGTCTTCTCCCACCTTTACAGCCTACCCAGCAACCTCTTTGATCCTTTGTAGTCTTTTTTAAATATTTATTTTTCATTGCTTTTAATTATGTATGTGTGCCTTTCTTAGGGTTAGCATTGCTACAACGAAACACCATGACCAAAAACAAGCTGGGGAGGAAAGGGTTTATTTGGTTTATGTTTCCATATCATAGTCCATCATCAAAGAAAGTCAGGACGGGAACTCAAGTAGGGCAGGAATCTGAAGGCAGGAGCTGATGCAGAGGTCATGGAGGGATGCTGCTTACTGGCTTACTCTCATGACTTACTCAGCCTGCTTTCTTACAGAACCCAGGACCCCCAGCCCAGGGATGGCCCCACCCACAATAGCCTGGACCCTCCCCCATCAATCACTAATTAAGAACATGTCCTATAGCTTGCCTATAGCCAGATCTTATGAAGGTATTTTCTTAGTTGAGTCTTCCTCCTCTTGGATGACTCTAGCTGCTGTCAGGTTGACGTAATACTAGCCGTGACAATGCCTGTAAATAGGCCCACCCCCATTAGTGACTATGAATACAGGCAAGCCCCCACAGAGGGGCGGGGGAAGCTCAACATTCAGCCAGGCGGAGCGTTACAGATGTATTCAGATGTTAATTGCTTGTCATTGTCCCCATCCTTCCCCCCAAAACCCCTCCCTCCCCACCCACACCCCAAGATTCTTACTGTTCTATGACCAGTCCCTCACATATACCAAAGTGATGCTGTGTAAGCTTGCCTCCCAATAATCCCTGTTTGACCAATAAAATGCCGACACCTGGGCAGGGGAAAAGAGAGCTGGGTGGAGTTGAGGTTCTCGGTCTTGGAGGGCAGAGGATGGGGGAGGAAAAGGGTAGAGAGAGGAGAGACAGGAGAGGAGAGGAGAAGCAGAGTCAGTCACCTTGTGTTAGCATGAAAAGAAGTATGTGTCCAGGAGGAGCCTGCTCTGAGGATGGGGAATGGGGGAGAGCATGGTCTGAGGATGGGGGATGGGGAAGAGACTGCTCTAAGGATGGGGGATGGGGGAGGAGCCTGCTCTGAGGATGGGGGATGGGGGAGGAGCCTGCTCTGAGGATGGGGAATGGGAAGGAGCCTGCTCTGAGGATGGGGGATGGAGAAAAACAACCCAGATGAGGAGCATATGCAAATATTTATGAGATTATGGGTGTGAAGTAGCCCAGATAGGAATGATTAGAGTGTGATATGGGATGTGGGCCTGGGAGGTAAAAAGATAGCTTAAGATGCCTAGTATCTGCCCAGTCCTGTGTATAGGCGCATTAAAAATCTAACAAGTGTCTGTGTATTCTATTGATACGGTAGTGAGTTGGATAATCACCACCAAAATAATTATATGTATAAATAGTAAACATTAATGGCCTTTTTATTTTCTACAACAGCAGAGGGCCCACAGCAATCACTTCCTGAAGGAGATATGCAGACCGCTGATGATTATACCATCCAAAACTGGGTGGAAGGGAAGAGCCAGGAATAGTGCTTTAGGTTAATAGAGGCTATGGAAGTGCATGTAATATACTCACAACCTTGAGCCAGGGACAGCAGGAGAGCTTTGGGGCTGGCCCCATATCCCAAGTTTGTTGTCCTCAAAGAGAGGCAGACTTCCATGACTGCCTCCCCTTCCAGTACATCCCTTTCCAAGGACAGCGAAGCAAAGCAACTCTGGGGCCCAGGTTACTCCCCTGACATTGCTGCTGCTAAATTAAGTCTTGGTGAGCTGGGTGGACTAGACCTCGGGATGTCTAAGGGACTGAGCAGCTGAGGTGAGCCTTGGAGAAACCGCAGCCAGGTGGAGCAGCCAAAATAGATCCCAGGCAAAGCAAGCGGTCCGTGAAGGAAGAGTCAAGGGGGTAGAAGTCAGTTCAGCAATCATCAGTTTGGCGCAGCATGGATCTGTGGGCTGTGCTGCCTGGCTGTTCACTGCAGAGAAAGCCTTTCCTGCCAGATTCCTTTTGTTTACTTTGCGTACTTTGTAAACTTTGTAGACTTTGCAGGAAAGTGTCCCCACCCCTGCTGAGGAGCTCCAGCAGCCAGGCTGGGCAGCTTCCAGTTTTTTTTGTTTTGTTTTGTTTTGTTTGATTTTTCAAAACAGAGTTTCTCTGTGTAGCCTTGGTACCACACTCCCGTGAGTACCACACCTTGTGGTCCCTAAAAGAGGTGCTTGGATCTTCAGGCTGTGCTCTGGCCTCTCTTCACCTCCAAACAGCAACACCTCAAAACCTCACTTCTCTCTCGCACACACTGCCCACCTGGAAGAGGGACAGCCCAGGTGGGAAGGCCAGGATGTTCGCTCCCATCCTACCACAAAATGCCACAGAATCTCCCCCTCACCCCAATCTGCTCTGCTCCAGCTTCTCTCATGGTCATGTCTACTTCTTTCTGGACTCTTCCAGATGCCTCTAGTTTTCTCTCTCATATCTACAATAAAATCCTATTCTTTAACCATACCATGGGGCGGTCATGTCATCAATTTATATACAAAGTATTATTGATAAAATAAGCCATTAATTTGGACCTTTTGGTTTGGGTTTTTTGGGGGGGAGAGGTGTCTTTCTTTCTTTTTGGCCTGAAGTGTTAACTGAGGAAACAGTTTGAATAATCATCTCAGTGCAGAAAAGGTGAGGGCTCTGCCGTGGTAATTCAATACGGAATGTGGGCTCTCTCCATGAACAGAGGCAACAAAGGGTTAGTTTCTTAGAGGCAACTGCACAGGAGAGGGCTCAGCTGGTTTTTCTTCACTTCCACAAGCTTAAGGTAAGCAGCTTTGTCTGGCAGGGATGAAAGTGGGTTGCTTTACGTTGGGGACAGTAGGCCATATGGCCAATGTTCAGCCATCTTGTCAGAGCCTAGGTTCCTATTTTCTCCAGCAGTCTGTCATTTACCAGAAACCAGCTGGCCCTGTAGTGGTTTCGGCAGTTAGAATAAAGATAAGATTTAGATGGAGCCACCCTGTTATAGTTTAACAGTTAGAGAACGTTGTAACCTGCTTGGAATTCCTCGAATCTTGAGATAGCCTGCAGCTGGGTTGCCATAGCAATATGCCTCCCCGCCCCCCTGCCTTATAAAAACTCTGTGAATTTTTTCAATAAACGGGGCTTGATCAGAATCCAGACTTGCCCTCATTTCTTTGTGTCTCCTGTCCCCCCACTTGTCTGCCCCCTCCCCATTGAAGACCCCGCAGGCCGGGTCAGCTTTCCAGAGAGAGGAAAGAAAACAAGGGAGATACGTTCCTTTCCCTCCCCGTGCTCCACAGTGAGTTTGAACCAGCTTCACTGGGGAAGATGTCGTCTCTCAGAGAGCCCATGGTCTTCTCAGGTGAACCCCTGATACAAAAGAGAGCCCCACCGGGCAGCCCTTCAAAAAGACATCTACAGGATGGAAATAGCCCCTCACACCATTCCAGGTGAACACTCACCTGCTCGTTCACTCTCTTGCAGAATACAGCCAGCAGAAAGACAGCAGTCACGCTGGGCGTCAGGCAGCTCTTAAGGACCTGCATGTACTCAAACAGTGTCTCGCTGGGAGCCATTTCTACGATGGGGATCCAGACAATGGTAATGGCAAGTAAGATTATAACAAAAAACCTGTGGATTAAACCAACAGTCAGTGATAATTTGAAGATTTTTCTCCTGAAAACAAAACAAAACAAAAAAACCAGGGGCTGGAGAGATGGCTCAGAGGTTAAGAGCACTGGCTGCTCTTCCAAAGGTCTTGAGTTCAATTCCCAGCAACCACATGGTGGCTCACAACCATCTACAGTGAGATCTGGTGCCCTCTTCTGGCCAGCATGTCTACATGCAGGCAGAACACTGTATACATAATAAATAAATGTTTAAAAACAAAAAACAAACAAACAAACAAACAAAAACCCACCCTACAGATTCTAACAAGTAGCTTTTCCTTAGTTACTTATGTTTCTTATTATAACTACTATTGCAGTAATTATGATCTACCTTAGGGAGAGTCTAGCTGGCCTGCTAAGAATATATATTCAGTGTTTGAAGGACATGTACTGTAGATGTCTCCTACATCTGTTTTAGCATTTGATCTCTAATAGCTTTTAAGTCAGATGTTTATTTTTTTGTTAGAATAATCTGTCTGTTGGAAAGACTGGATGACTGAGGTCACCCACAGTGTAAACTTGGGACTCCTCTGTTTCTTTACATCCAACGGTGCTTGTTTTACAAAGTGGAGCACACCAGGACTCTAGCCTTGCTCTTTGTGAAATGCCCTTCTTCATCCTTCCAGATTTGTTTTGGTTTAAGGTCTATTTTGTTCCAACGGTAACACCTTCTTAGTTTCTAGTTCCAATTGCTTGGAATGCTTTTTCCCCATCCTTTCGCTCAGCACAGTATCTATTTTGGTGGTTAAAAAAAACAAAAACAAAAATATGTTTTGAAGCGACAGAGAACTGAGTCCTGTTGAGATTTCTAACCCCATCTGTAGAGCGCATGAGGTCCTTGGGCTCACAGAGACGCACTAGGGAAGCCAGGAATGTAAAACAGGCAGAGGGAGGCGGATCGCTGTGAGTTCGAGGCCGGCCTGGTCTACAAAGCGAGTCCAGGACAGCTAAGGTTACACAGAGAGACCCTGTCTCGAAAGACCAAAAAAACAACAACAAAAAAAAAAAAAAAAAAACATGCAGAGCTGTCTCTTCAAAGGAAAAAATATGTAGCCCGTTTTCTGCCCAGAAAGCTGCAAATGCAAGTAGTTGATGGCCTAGCTACCCATGCTATCTGCAGGGCCAGGCCACCTCTGGCTCCCCGAGACTCTTACATTTCTCTCAGTCATCCTCCCTAGACCCTTCTCTTGTGTAGGGGACAGGCCATATGGCCAGTGTTCAGCCATCTTGTCAGAGCCTAGGTTCCTATTTCACCAGAAACCAGCTGACCCTGTAGTGGTTCAGTAGTTAGACTAAAGATAAGATTTAGACGGAGCCACCCTGTTGTAATTTACCAGTTAGACTAGATAAAGATAGCAAAATATTTCGTGTGGCAGGACGTTGTCACCTCCTTGGAACTCCTTGCATCTTGAGATAGCCTGCAGCTGGGTTGCCATGGCAACATGCTGCCCTGCCCCCCTGCCTTATAAAACCTTCTACCTGAACAATAAAGTTTTGAGAGCTTGATCAAAGACTTGCCCTTCTTCGTGTGTCTTGTGTTCTGTCCCTATACAGGAGAATTCTCCTCCCGAGTGTTAGTCGAACCCCGGCAGGCTGGGTCACTCTTGAGCAGTTTCTCAGTCAATAAAACCCGCCTCTTTTGGAGAGGGAGGTTCAAGACAAGGCTTCTCTGTATAGCCTTGGCTGTCCTGGGCTTGTTCTGTAGACCACAGGGATCCGCCTGCCTCTGCCTCCCTAAGTGCTGGGATTAAAGGCGTGCACCACTGCGCCTAGCTTAATCGAACCGATCTTTATGGGGTATATCGCGTGTACTTTACAAACGGGAGCACAGCCTGGTGACCTCTGTGTTATCTGTATGACTGAGACCACAACAGATCCTCCCTTGGACCCTTAAGTTGCCACGTGTAGCCAATCTACAGAACCCATCTTTAGGAATGAGGTCGCATGTACTTTACAAAGAGTTTTGATGTAGTCATGCCTTTAAGTTTCACTGTACACACAGAACTGAGCTGTCACCAGGAAGCCTTTTTCCAAAATTATGTTATACTTAAATATGTCTAAAATAAACTGCCTGGTGTCCAGGACTCAAGATGTTTAAACTGATGCTGGCTACTGAGCTGTGTTGAACCAGACTCCCTTCTTGCCCCACACGGACCAATACTCTGCTGGCTGGGATGTTTGCAGAGTCCGCCCCACCCCCAACACACCCACACACCAATCTGCTGGTCTACATCTCTTTATTACAGAATTAATACCGTTAATACTCAGAGTTATTGTTGAAAATATAAGTGCTATTCCTGTCACTCTGCCGAGTCTGCTCGGTATGATGATGCTTTCTCATTTCTCATTTGTTCCAATGTGCTTTATTCTTCCCTGTAGCCTTGTGAATGGGTTTTTCTTTCTCTTCAGCCCAAAGGATTCCTTCAGATATATTCTGTAGAGCAAGCTTAGCAGTCATAAATTCCTATAACCTGTTTTTATCACGTGGGGGAGAGGTCTCTTTCCCCTTCAACTGCCTTTCAGAACATGAAGTATCTTAACCAAGCCCTCCTTGTTTTTGAAGTTTCTGTTGAAAAATATGCAGTTATTCTGATGGGTCTGCCTTTGTATGTGACTTGGTGCTTCTGTCTTGCAACTTTGGATATATTTTCTTTTGTCCTATATATTTAGTGTTTTGTTTTGTTTTATTGGTTTTTTCGAGGAGGGTTTTTCTATGTAGCCTTGGCTGTCCTGTCCTCACTTTGTAGACCAGGTTGGCCTCGAACTCACATCAATCCACCTGCCTCTGTGCCGGGATTAAAGGTATGTACCACCACGCCCGGCATATATTTAGTGTTTTAACTATGATATAACACATGGAGAATTGGCTTTCTATTTCATTCAGCTATTTGTCCTGAAAGTCATTCAAGAGTTTGAGTCTGTGAACAACTATAATTCTCTTGAATTCTTTGTTTGGGGTTTCATCTAATTCATGATCATCAGAGGCTTAGTAATTTTTGGAAGGATCATACTGCCTTGCTTTTCGTGTTTCTTCTGTTTTCATGTTAACCCTTGTGCATCTTGGTTTAAGTCACAAAGTTAAATCACACTTATTCTTTCAATGGGAGTGTTTACGGTGCCTACGAAAGACTGACTATACTACAGCACAGTGAGGCGTCTCTTTCTTCTGGTTGATCACCAGCCTAAATTCTCAGTATTCCACTGAGAGTAGAGTTCTGCTTGCTGATGCCAGTCTTGTATCTCTTGACACTGCTTTTTGGGCTCTCAGAGATGCCTGCCACATACAGATGCTAGCCCCGTATACAGGCCATCCCTCATTGGTGGGTCAGGTCATAGATAGGTCACAGTTCTGAGGTTTGTGCCACTTGGAACCTGAGTCTATGCCCCCAACCCCAGATCTGGTTCTGACCAAGTTTTCACCTCACTGAATAGACTACTTCACAGTTCTGATTCAGCATTTCTTCCCCCACAGTCTGGAATAATTCTGGTGGCCACGTTGCAGCATTTAGTGTTATGAAACTTGCCTCCAGTTTCCTGAGGATATGGTTCACAAAGAGTCTAGGGCTAACAAACTACCTTAATACTGGTCCTTTTAAAATATCATCTTAGTCAGGCATGGTCACATACACCTTTAATCCCAGCATTCAGGAGGCAGAGACAGGTAGATCTCTGTGAGTTTGAGGCCAGCCTTGTTTACAGAGTGAGTTCTAGGACAGCCAGTGCTACACAGAGAAACCTTGTCTCAAAAAAACAATAAACAAATAAATGAATTCAAATATAGCATTTCACTGCTGTTCCAGGTAAGTGCTGAGGAAGTTTTAAATTACCAAATTATTGTCTTATATTGAAAAGGAAGTCCTTCAAAGAACATGCAATTAGTTTAAATAAGTATATATAATAATATAATCTTGACTATTTTAAAATCATTTTTTATCAGTCTTTACAGCACAATCCTGAGCAGTTTTAATCTGTTCTTAATTCTCTAAACTAGTCTGGCTTCCTCCCAGCATAAAGCCCAGAGATACTTGCACTTTGTGGCTTTACTCATACAGCTGCTCTCTCCTTGTTTCTCCTAGACCTCTGCCCATGGCTGAATCCCCTACTTCCTCCTCTAACTCCTCCTACCCTGGAAGGCAGTGAGTCCAGCCCTATTCCTTCCCCTGCTCAGTGACTGGCTGTAAGTAATTTATTTGTTTTTATTTTATATGCATTGGTGTCTTGCCTGTATGTATGTCTGTGTGAGGGTGTCAGATCCTCTGGAACTGAAGTTACAGACAGTTGTGATCTGTCATGTGGGTGCTGGGAAATGAACCCAGGTCCTCTCAACCCTAATCCTGGCCACTTAACTCAAGGTTTTAGTCTATGTACAACTCATGGAATAACACATAAATTTGGTCTTATATGTGCCATCTCACTAATTTTTTTAACTTAACCCACTTATTTTTTTTCCCATCCCTTTTTGGATTTAGTTTTAACTGCTCAAATATTTTTTTAGTCTCTATTTTCTTTCTTTTTTTTTTTTCATTTTTTAAAAGTAATTATATTGGCATATATTTATTGTACATGTGCTGGATTTTGTAAGGACATTTCCAAACAAGTATATAATGTATTTTAAGCATATTCTTTCATGATGTGTTCCCTCTCATTTCTTTCTTTTTTTTTTTTTTTATCATTAATGCAGTGGCAATATTTTGGAGACAATTCAAAGAACAAATTATGAAAGTAGCATGACGTGGCACAATAGAATATTAAGTGTAATTTGCATACCTTTAACTATGAAAGTCAAAGAAATTGATATTTAAGAGAACTCATACTGAGAAATACATTAGTAAATTCATATGAGTTCCTTCAAATAAGATCATTCACATATTGCAGTTTTTATCTCTTTTTTTCTTATACTTTATTCAGATTACATCTATCTTCCTTCTTAATAGAGGGAAACATTTTTGAATTACTCTCATTGCTTAGTTTAAAACTAAAGGCATTATTGATATACTCTGGACCAAGTTTTACCTTTTTTGTTTTGTTTTTTGAGACAGTGTTTTTCTGTATAGCTTTGGATGTTCTGGACTTTCTTGTAGACCAGGCTGGCCTCGAACTCACAGAGATCTGCCTGCCTCTGCCTCCCGAGTGCTGGGATTAAAGACTTGTGCCACCACGCCCAGCCTCCAAGAGTTACTTTTAGTGCATCTCTAATATCGCTATCTAGGACCTTAGGCTACTTAAGTCTCATTTAGCCTCCCCTCACTCTCTCATATAGTCTCTAGTGACGTAAAACTGAAATCTTGGGCTGGAAAGATGGTTCCACGAATAAAGCACTTGCCACACACGTCTGAAGGCTGGAGTCCAGATTCCCAGAAACCCACATGAAAAACTAGGTCCACATAGCCTTCCTCCTGTGATCCCAGTGTGGGGAAGGTGGGAATGGGGAATTCCTGGATCAAACTTGCTAGCCAGACTATCCAAAAGGGTGAGCTCTGTGGTCAGTGAGAACTCCTAAAGAAACCAAGGACAAAGACGGACATTGGCCTCACATGCACGTGAGCAAACACACATGTACACTGCACACATAAACACACCAAATCACCTGATTTTTGACAGAGATACAGAATAAGAGAGAAAACATCTTCAGTGAATGGTCCTGGTCAAACTAGATGACTACATGCAGAAGAATGCGAATATATCCATATTTATCACCCAGCAAAAAACTCAACTCCAAATGCATCAAGGACCTAAACGGGAAATCAGATACCTGCATCTGACTGGACCAAAAGTGAGAAATAGGCTTTAATGCACAGAGACCAACTGGACACTATGGAGAGACTGAGAGTCTTTGGAACACTCCATCTTAAATACACTGCCTCCATCAAACTCTCCCCTAGGACCCAGGGATCTATGTGGAAAAGGAGACGGAAAGAGTCTAAAACCTAGAGGGGATGGCCTCTGGGGAAACAGTGTCCTCCAGACACAGGAAATGATGAACATACAAATTCACAGGAACTGTGGCAATATGCACAGGGCCTACACACAGAAGCTATGTGTATTTGACTCCCGCTCACAAAGGAAAACTGATTTTCTCCATTGCAGTCTCACTGGGTGTATTAACCATATTTAGAGTCAGCCCTATTAGCAGCAGCAGATGGCCAACTTGAAAGGAACCCAGTGATTGTTTTTTAGACTTTTTGTCTCATTTTGCTTTGTTCAGTCATTTTTTTTCTCATCTTTCTTTTGCTTATATATTATATATATTGGTTTCTTTTTTGTGTTTCTGTGTTGTTGTTGTTGTTGGTGGTGGTGGTGTAGTATATGTGTTGGTCTGGTTGGGTGGGTTGTTTGCTTGCTTGCTTGTTTTTAAAGAGGAAAAGAAAGGCCTCAGAGTTGGGTGGGTAGGGAGTGAGGGAAAATGTAGAAGAGTTGGAGGAGAAGAAAACAGTATTCTTTATGATAATCAAAGCATTATATTATCATTTCAAAGCTGTATAAAAAATAGCTCCCCACCCAGGCAGACTGAGAAAAAAAAATGACAATTCTATGTCAAGAGTTACCGCCTATTTTTCAGGCAATCATTAACATCCCTGACCGATGTGAATGGAGCACTCACCTTCCAGCTACCATGAGCTCCTTTTCGGTGGCCGTGGGCCGGATCCAGGTGTAAATGTTCAGAGTGAACAGGGCACTGGAACTGTTGAAAATGGAAGTCAGGGACGACATGAGGGAAGCACATACTGTGGATAGCAGAAAGCCTTGCAGGCCTGGAAGACAGAGAAAGCATTTCCTGGACTGCCTGCTCTCTGACCAGGCCAGAGAAGACCTTGGCCTCCTAAGGAACATTTCCAAACACCAGCATCTCCTTTATTTTATTTTTTTTGGTTTTTTGAGACAGGGTTTCTCTGTGTAATAGCCCTGGCTGTCCTGGACTTGATTTATTTATTACATATACAGTATTCTGCCTGCATGTCCACCTACACACCAGAAGAAGGAACCAGATCCCATTAAAGATGCCTATGAGCCACCATGTGGTTGCTGAGAATTGAACTCAGGACCTCTAGAAGAGCAGATGGTGGTCTTAACCCCTGAGCCACCTCTCCAGCCCCGAGATAGGGTTTCTCTGTGTAGCCTTTGCTGTCCTGGACTCACTTTGTAGACCAGGATGGCCTCGAACTCACAGAGATCCACCTGCCTCTGCCTCCTCAGTGCAGGTATTAAAGGTGTGCAACACCACACCTGGCCAGCATTTCCTTTAAAACATGCAGCTTTTACCTGGAGTGGGATTCCATCTAAGACACTGTGTTACATTTGTTCCTGGTTTGTGCTTACAGAAGAATGAGAGCTACTCTTTCCTGGAGGGTTTGTCTGTGCCAGGCTGCATCACTCCTACTACAGCCCTGTGAGGTGGACGTTATTGCTTGTGCCCTAGCTTGGAAAGGTTCTTGCCATAGGCACGAAATCTGACGCTTCATCTGTGAAGTGGGCAGACAGCGCCTACCATGAGGCTGTTAAGATGTACACAAAGTAAATAGAAGCCTTCACACAGTGCCCAAATAGAGGAAGCATCCACTCAACACTATAGAGACAACATGGTACCACTACCTGCTGCCTGGGGGGTGGGGCTGAGGGGCTGGGAGTGAGAGGAGGTGGAGCTGCTCTGTTTGAAAATTTCCTTGTGCTATCAGGAGAGTCCAAAAATAACCAGGATGTCACCTGGAATCTCCCCGTGGCGGTACCCCAACTGACTTTAGTGGGCCCTTCGGGGCTGGAAGACACACACTGGGATTCCAGAAGTTGTCTTCCTTCAAGCACTGCTCCCCAGTGTCAGCCCTGCCTGCTCTAGGACAGGGCAGGTCCCAGATCTCAGGATCAGTGAGATGACTCCCTTCCTAGGCTGTAGCGTGGCCAGTATCTCCCTCAGTCTGGACTGACGTTTATGGAAATGCTGATCTCCAGAACTGACACAGGCTTTTTTTTTTTTTTTTTTAAATGTTTATTTGGTCATTTCATTGGAATCTGGAGAAGAAGGCAAAGGCCCCCTGCCACCTAGCAATGAATGGTTCCTGACTGCTGAGTAACTGCCTGGCTCTCTAACTGACTTCATTGTATGAAAAGCAACTTGAGGACCGCACTGTTCTTGCTGGTGTCTGTGTCCTAGGGGCTTACAACAATGCCGTACATTGTGCGGAACCAGTTTTCTGAATGAATGAATGAGCAGGTGACATAAATAATATGGTCAGTGTGTGCACGTTGTGGCTCCGTGAGGATGTGCTCTTCCAGTATAGGAAAGAGGGGGCCGAGGCAGTGCTCCTACCCGAGCAAGCAAAGTTTGTTCCGATGTTAATCACTCCCAATGCACAGCCTCTATATGCAGAGTGACAGGCAGGTTGGTAAGGAAGCCATTCCCGTATGCTCCCTCCCACCTGTCCATCCAATGGGAGCCATGGAGCCTGTGGTGGAAAGGCCCACTTCTTACCAGATGGCATCAATCCCATCACCAGCACTGGATAAGCCAGGGCACTACAGCCAGTTCGTCTGCCACAGAACTTCTGACATTCAGAGGGTACGACGCACGCCACTTGATCTGCAGAGAGAAGCACGGTCCAATCAGTGTCCTGGTTACAGAGCTCTCAAGTCTGAGCCCAGCAGAAGGGAAGCAAGCTAGGAATCACATGTGTCCAGGTAGGTGTCGGGTTCCTGGTCCGGTGGAGATTTATCAAGTTCACACACATCCTTCTACGCATTGGAACAAAGAGCTGGGACTCAGGAGCCCAGCAGACAAGTGACTTGGTCCTTCTACCGACCCAAGGGCAAGCCATGGGACCTCTACAAGGCTTTCAAAGATCCCTATGACCCTATGACGTGTTAAGGAAGTCCAGCAACCACCCACCATGTACTAACTAACGTTGGAACCACTCAGAAACTCACTACCCTTTGCCCCAAGATAGACGTAATACAGCACAATAAATCAGATTCCACGTCTTAGAAGAAAAAGGCCAATTTTCTAATTTGTCAAAAAGAAATATCCATGATATCTTAATGACACTGCTTGATTACTGACGAGCAAATAGTGAAATGTTCAGACCCCTTTCTATTAAAGCCAAGGGCACAGGGGCACATCAAAGAGTGAAGTAGAGTGAGATTTAGTACTAAATACTGCTCTCCATTTTCCTTGACTTTGTCAAAAGCACTGGGCAGGATGCAGTCCTAGAAGTCACCCATTCTACCTGGGATGCTAATGTTTGCTTGTTTGTTTTGTTTACCTAACACATCTGAGAAGAGAGATCTTCAACTGAGAAAATGTCCTCATCGGATTGACCCATATGCAAAATTTGAGTCATTTTCTTAATTAATGATTGCTGGGGGTAGGGAGCTGCCCATTGTAGGAGGTCCCACCCCGGGCTTGGGGACTTCTGGGTTGTATAAGAAAGCAAGCTGAGCAAGCCAGTGAGTGGCTTTCCTCCATAGCCTCTGTTTCAGCTCCTACCTCTAGGTTCGCGTCTGAGTCCCTGCCCTGATGTCCCTCGGTGATGGACTGTTTCCTAGAAGCATAGGATGAAATAAACCTTTCCCTCCCTCAAGTTGCTTTTAGTCATGGTGTTTGATCACAGCAAAGGAAACTTAACTAGAACATTCCTCTTGTGGCTATTCCTACCAGAGTAACTGTTCCCTTACTTAATGAATGAGCAAGACTTGTTGCCTGAGAAACAGGTCAAGGTAGCAAAACTCAGTCAACATGGGGAAGAAGTACATTGTGGAATTCTGGTCACTCCTTAGGAGAAGCAGGCGGTGTGTTAATAGCATTTAGTAGAAAGAATACGGGCCCTTTCTTTGAGTCTTTCTTTCTACAGAAGCCTTTTCCAGATTGTCTCTTGGGTTCAGCGAGTGCTGTGAATGCTCAGTGTAGGGCCATGAGGCACACTGACTGTATCAAGGTGATCCTGGTACAGCATCTGAGGCACCCAGCATAAGGTTAATGATGTGATAAGAGCAACCCAAATTCCTAAAGACTGTCTGAGCACTGTGGCTGGGTCTCTCTGTGTTGGGGAGGAATATGACTGTGTTATGGGAGAAATGCTTCTATCTGATCTTCCCCGCCCTCCCCCCTCCTTCTCCTCTTCCTCCTCCTCCTCCTCTTCTTCCTTCTCTTCCTTCTCCTCCTCTTCTTCTTCCTCTTCCTCTTCTTCTCCTCCTCCTCTTCCTCCTCCTCCTTCTCCTTCTTTTTACAAGACAGTGTTTCTCTGTATAGCCCTGGCTGTCCTGGAGTCTCTTTGTAGACCAGGCTGGCCTTGAACTCACAGAGATCTGCCTGCCTCTGTCTCCCTAAGTGCTAAGATTACAGGCTTGCACCACTGTGCTTGGCTGCTGCTGCTTCTTCTTCTTCTTCTTCTTCTTCTTCTTCTTCTTCTTCTTCTTCTTCTTCTTCTTCTTCTTCTTCTCCTCCTCACCTTAGAATTTCTATATTGCTGTACATCTCAAGGCCTTCTACTCAGATACATTCTAAAGTGGCACTCAAGGCAGTTCCAATGACTAGCATACTGTGGGAGACCCAATACTTCAATTATCCCCCCAGATCTCTAAGAGGGCATGTCAGAATCAAGAATTCACCTGTGTACAGGATGCGGCTGATCATCCCTGGCATCACCATGAGGAACATGGGCAGCAGCCTCAGGTACCCACACAAGAGGCAGCCAGCTCTCATATGAAGCCTGCTCTTTCCTGCCAGAAACCTCTGGACAGAAACCTGCCAAAGAAAGATGAGTGGATGGGGTCAGAGGCGTATAAAGGCTGTGCTACCTCAACACAGATAAAATACTTGTATGTGTTGAAGCAGCAGGATGTGCGTTCTGCTGGGGTTTGCTAAGATGCTCAACCTTCATGCATTCATCGTTGGGCCATCCAGGGCTAGAGAGACACTGGTAACAAATGAGCACATCTTGGCCCATACACAGCTAATGGACGACGGGATCGTTATGTACAGTTTGGTCTCACTGCTAGCACTACACACCAGCCATGGCAATATAAGGCTTACAAGTTCTAGGCTGTCCTGGAACTCACTCTGTAGACCAGGCTGGCCTTGAACTCACAGAGATCCACCTGCTTCTGCCTCCTGAGTGCTGGGCTCAAAGGCGTGTGCCACCTTAAAAAGCTGCTACCAAGGAGAACCTCAAGGGGGCCAGGACCCATCCCAAGCAGGCAGTAAAACTTGGCAGTATCATCTACATGGCACTGGCTTTGGAGGCATGAGGAACACAAGAGTGAAGGTATTCATGGGGTCTTTATCCTGAGTGGGCAAGAGGCCCTGAAAGTCCATTACATGATGCTATCTATGAAAAGGATTCCTGGGTTTCAGTGAAGACCCCAGATGGTAGAGGTGGCCAGAGCTGTTGAATCTCTTCCAAAGAGAACTTCATACAGGGATTTATCTAGCCCAAAAAGATATCTATTGCAGCCTGCAAAGCTGGTGAGACACAAACACCAGACAGAAAGTTACAGGGCTTGGTGTTTGTTCTGTGTGTTTAACAGTTCTGGCTCCTCTAATGCTTTCTCTAAGCTGTGCCTTGTACAGAATTACATTACCTTCCTCTTCCCTTTTCTCTTTCCAGTCCCTCCCCAGCTATCCTTACTCCAGTTCCTCCCGTGTCCTGCCCTACTCTCAAGTTGGTAGCCTTTTTCTTTATTATTGTTAAATACATATGTGTGTTATGTGTATGCACAAATATATGTAAGTACAGTCTACTGAGTCTATTTTTATTGTTTGTGTATATATATGGTCTCTGTATTGAACAACCAATAAACGTGTTCATCCCTGGAAAGGGCTATTCTTTCTTCTTCTCCTCCTTCATCATCATCATCATCATCATCATCATCATCATCATCAATATCATCATTTTCTCATATATTACATCCTGACCCCAGTTTCCCCCCTCCTGTCCCCTAGCCCTCCCCACCACCCCTCTTCCCCAGATCCACCCCCCTCTTCCTACCCGCAGGCCTCCCAGGGACATCAACCAATCGCTGCAGAGCAAGCTACAAGACCAGGAAAGTATGCATCAAGTTTGGACAAGGCAACCCCGTAGGAGGCAAAGGGCCCCACAAGTAAACAAAAGAGCCCTGGCTCTGGCTCTTTGGGCAGCCCTTGCTCCTACTGATAGGATTTCCACAAGAACACCGAGCCACTCAGCCACAGCAGATATGCAGAGGACGTAGGTCAGAGCCCTGATCTCTGAGAGGCCCCATGAGTCCCAGTCAGTTGAGTTTGTGGGCCGTGCTCTCCTGGTGTGTCCCTGAGCCTCTGGGTCATCCAATCCTTCTTCCCTAACAGATAAATGCAGTTCCCGCCCCTTGTCAAAGAAGCTTCTTTTTGCAGCAGAGAGAGACCACCACCACAGATGCTGTCTTAGTGTTCTATCGCTGTGAAGAGACATGAGGACTATGGCAACACATACGAGAAAGCATTTAATGGGGGCTGGCTTACAGTTTCAGAGGGTTAGTCCATTATCATCATGGTGAGAGGCATGGCAGTGTGTGGGCACGTATGGTGATGGAGAAGGAGCTGTGAGTGCTGGATCCAACAGCAAGAGAGAGAGAGGGAGGGGGGAGAGAGAGGAGAGAGAGAGGCGAGAGAGAGAGAGAGAGAGAGGAAAGAGAGAGAGAGAGAGAGAGAGAGAGAGAGAGAGAGAGAGAGAGAGACTGGCCCTGCTTTTGGGCTTCTGAAATCTCCAAGCCCTCCCCCAGTGACATACTTCCTCCAACAAGGACACACCTCTTAATCCTTCTCAAGTAGTGCCACTCCCAGATGACTAAGCATTCAAATATATGATTCTATGAGGCCTATTCTTATTCAAACCACCACAGGTACTTATCCCAATTGATATATCTGCAATGCAACTTCTGGACCCCAGGCTCAAGGAACACTGGAGAAGTGAGGGCAGGAATTTTGTAAGAGCCAGAGGGTTGACACATCTGCTTCAAAATAGTGTCTTCTGTACATGTCAACAAAGATGCACCTACAAAAAAAATCTCAACACTACAGCTGCCTAAGCAAAGTCTGCAAAATGATACCACCAGTTGACACGCCACTGTAGATGGGGGAAATTTCACAATGTTCCACCACCCTAGATGAAGGGCTCTAAGCAATCAATGGCTATTGACAAAAGGAGAATCATTCTTCTTCAGTCCCAGGCCCCCATAGGTTATCTACCGCCAAGTGGTCAACCGTGAACACACGCACATGTGAGCAACATCGGAATCATCAGGTTATATACACATATGTGTGTGTGTTCATATATATGTAACAATAATAAAGATATGAACTGAGCGGGAGCTAGGGAACATAGGAGTGGTAAGGGGAAATAAGGAGAGCTGAAAATAGGTTTTAAAAAGCATAAAAGATATCAGTAATCTATAAAAGAGAAATACACAGAAATTTCATATAAAGCTAAAGTCTCCAAATCACAAAAGCTAGAGAATAACTTAAAAGGGTTTTATCAGGGCTAAAGGATCATAAACATTTAAGCAAGAATAAATCTCACTGTGTATATCAACTGGGGAAAAAAAGTATTTCTTACGATGTTTTTGAGGCAACAAATACCAATTAGGAAGCAAACCTTGAACAAGCAGACAGGCCACAGGGACGCTAAAGGGAAGGCACCTCAGTGACCCGTGCATTTAATTACCTGATCAGCACACCCATAGAACAAAGAGACAGTCGTGGCACCTAAGATGAGTCCAGGCCAAGGGATGTCACCAGAGGCATGGCTTCGGAAGATGTGGAAAGCATCTTGTCGAGGCATGTAGCACTGTGGCTTGGCAGTCCAGTTTCCCTGCTGGGTCTTATTTGGGATGGCTCTGAAGTACTTACTCACCAGCTCCTGGTACCCTCCCACTTCATGGAAGGCTTTGAGAACAGAAACCATAATAGTCATCAGTTCCTTAAAGAGGACAGTGAACAACACAAGTAAAGACCCAACGCTAGCGATAAGACCCAGAGTGATCTTCTGGCTCTCACTATAAAATGCGAGAGTGACGTAAATACCTTGCGTGTGCAAAGACTAGCTCTTCCTGGGAGGAGAAAAATGCAGTAGGCATTGGGTTGTGTGCTCAGAACCCCACCTCCTTTATCTGGTTTCAGAACCCATCTTTCCCAGGCGTGTGCACTTTAGGGAGAATGAGTCAAAGTGTCCTTTTCTAGTCTTCTGGAGGCTTCGCTGACTTTCCCTGTCTCCTGGTCAGCGGCCAGTAAGTGAGGAACACACATGCGCCCCGCTGGCTCTAGGATTCTGCTGAAGGTGTTGGACACGTTACACCCTCCCTCTGACTTCTAGTTAGTGCAGTATCTGGGAGGTCTTTTGTCTTCTGTGGACCATTCATAACCCTGGATCCAGCCATGCCTGAAAGTGGTATGCTCCTGGGCTTTTAATCCACAGAAGCCAAACGTGCTTATTCCACATCAGTTCTTAACTAAAGCTCCATCATAAATTATCTAAAGATCTTGATTTTAAGATAGATTAGCATTCTTTTTCCTTAGATGCCAACAAAATGTTACATATCCTGGTTAAGATTTCCTTCAGAACATACAAGATTCTCCCCTAGTGTCCTAAGTGGTACAAAATCCTAGCATCACAGTAGTATTTAAAATCTACTAAAACGTCTGTTTAACTATTTTTTATTTTATTTTGGCATGTAAAAGTGTGCTCCCTTGAAATAGACTCAGTTTTTTTCTTTCTTTCTTTCTTTCTTTCTTTCTTTCTTTCTTTCTTTCTTTCTTT
>OU015751.1:8204513-8223271 GCA_907169655.1 Acomys percivali
TTTCTTTCTTTCTTTCTTTCTTTCTTTCTTTCTTTCTTTCTTTCTTTTATACAGTGTTCTACCTGCATATGTGCCTGCACACCAGAAGAGGGCACCAAATCTCATTATAAATGGTTGAGAGCCACCATGTGGTTGCTGGGAATTGAACTCAGGACCTTTGGGAGAGCAGCCAGTGCTCTTAACCTCTGAGCCATCTCTCCAGCCCCTTAGACTCAGTTTTTATATTAATTCAGAAATATCTGGAAGTAAGATTAGTCAATGAAAGAGTATAAAATTTTTTTTTTTTTTTTTGGTTTTTCGAGACAGGGTTTCTCTGTGTAGCCTTGGCTGTCCAAGATTCGCTTTGTAGTCCAGGCTGGCCTCGAACTCACAGCGATCCGCCTGCCTCTGCCTCCCGAGTGCAAGAGTATAAAATTAATAAAAGACATAGCATGGTGTTTACAAAATGTGTGGTTCTCTGCACTTCGGCCAATTGTAGCTTTTTGTAATGGTTTCATCTGTCTCAAAAAAGAAGCTTCTTTAATGAGGGGTGAGAGCTATACTTGTCTGTGGGAATAAGAATAAGTACGTAGAATGTAGTTATAAATTATACTGCTTTGAGGCAACGGCAGTAGTAAGTTCTTCTCTAAGGCTGTATTTACAGTACTGGCTTGAATTCCCTCCTATTGAGCGCGCCTTACATCCAGCTAGGTGTCTGTTGGTTATGCCCAAGATATAAGTGCTGCCATTGCACTTTGGGGGTATCTTGCCATTCTTGTATTGTTGTGGTGTGTACACACTGCAGCTGAGTAGGACTTTTGATTACTTTCCCCCCATTGGCAACTTGCCTGGCTTCAAGCTACATATATAGGGTGCCTAGTCCCAACTGATGCATCTCTGAGCCACCTGAACCTAAGGCTCAAGAAACATCTCAGAGCCGGAAGGTGGTGGCGCGCGCCTTTAATCCCAGCACTCGGGAGGCAGAGGCAAGCAGATCACTGTGAGTTTGAGGCCAGCCTGGTCTACAAAGTGAGTCCAGGGAAACCCAGTCTCCAAAAAGAAAAAAGAAAAAAAGAAAAAAAAAAAAAAGGGAACATCTCAGAAGAAGGGGCAGAAAGACCGCAAGAGCCCAAAGACTTGAAGGAAGCCGCACCCATGATATCTCAACAGTCTGGTGACCTAAATGATGCCTGCGCGGTGACAACACGAGGAGTTGGCATGCCCGTGTGGACGTGGGAAATCAGACTAGTTTCTTTCCTAACCCTGCTCCAGCCAGTACTTGATGTTTTAAGGCTTTAAAAATTGTGTTCATCAAATAGACTAAAAGAGCATCTCATTTCTCGGTTTTGTTTTGCTTGTTAGTGTCCAAGTCCCACCCCTAGATGGGGAGCTACAAGCAATGAATGGATGGATGCTGGTAGAGAGGGAGACTTAGTCTTCTCCAAGTGCAAGTCCCCCTGATGGATTATCCAAGTCTATTCAGTTAGCCTTAAATACATATGCATATGAACAACTCTCACGTGTTTATGAATTTGCACATGCATATTTGTAAAAATAGTAATTTAAAAATAAGGGGTCTCGGGGCGGTAGTGGCACACGCCTTTAATCCCAGCACTCAGGAGGCAGAGGCAGGCAGATCACTGTGAGTTCGAGGCCAGCCTGGTCTACAAAGTGAGTCCAAGACAGCCAAGGATACACAGAGAAACCATGTCTAAAAAAAAAAAAAAACCAAATAAAATAAAATAAGGGGTCATAAACTTGAGACTGCATGGCAGGGGACACAGTGGGAGCCGGAGGGAGAGAAAGGAGGAGGGAAAGGATGAAATACAATGTTCACACATGAAATTCTCAAAAAACAAAGTAATAAATAAAAGTTGTAAAAGCCGGGTGTGACTGTGACCACAGCACGGTCAGGTGTGCTGATGAGAGGATTTGTGGGCCTTGCTGTCTAGATAGCCTAGGGTCGGGGAGTTGGAGTTGGAAATCGTATTGCGAGAGAATAAAACGGAAAGTGCTGGAGCGGAACAACAGACTTCTCCTCCAGCCTCACCCCCACACTCACGCACATGCGCACATACCAGACAGAGGCTATTGCTCTCGGCCTGAAAGGACACATTCACCTCATGCCTACAGTCGCATCCTATACATCAGTGGCCAAAAGAAAGTTCTGGAAAGAAATAAAGTAAGGTTCATAAACAAGTAATAAAAAAGGAAAAACGAAATTAACCGAAAAGTGCTCAATCTTACCATGCCTGGGAATTAAAAAGTAAAACAACACTGAGAAATGAGACACCTTTTTCCACCTGTTAAAACAAGCAAAACCCTTACTGGCAGGAGCGAGGTTAAGAAATTCGGTCACCATAAAGCACTGAGATTGTGAATTAATACAGACACTTGGGCTATCTCTTATCTAAGCTGGGGTCATTCCAAGAACCCAAGGCCAAACTAACATTCCAAATCAAGTCCGTGCCATTCACAAGGTTAACAGGAAAATCAGAGAAAATCGATACAATCTTCCCTTAGGGGTGAAACAAAACAAAACCAAACCACTTGTTACAACTCAAAAGTCATGTGTGAGAAAGAGCCAGAGCAAAGTAAAAACAAAAGGCTGTCTATCTGCAAACACCTTACAAATTGGAGTTTGGTTTGATTGCTGCTGCCCAAATGAGCAGACTGGCGCACTCCAAAATGTCTGTAACCTTGCCTAAGAACTTATTACCGTTTGACCAATAGAAAGCCAGCACATCCGGGCAAAGGGGAGGCGTGGCTAAGGTTCCTGGGCTGGTTGGACAGAGAGGTTCTTGGGAAAGGAAGCGGTGAGGGACCGGAAGAGGAGAGGAGAGGGGGACAGGACAGGAAGAGGAGAGGGCGATCTCGCCGTGGGTTAGGTGGAGGAGAAGCACAGCCAGCGTGGATGGAGGATTCTGCCCAGATGATGATAATTAGCAAGTATTTGGGATTATGGATGGGAGGTAACTCGACAGAAATTATTAGAAGCAGATGGCATGGGGTTTTTGGCAGGGAGGTATAGAAGGTAGTTTAGGGGATTAATATTTGCCCTGCCTCAGGTGAACCAAGGCTATTTTAAAATATAACCGGTGCCTGTGTTTCATTGGTTGCTAGCGGGTTAGAAAATACTGCCTTAATAATAATTATAGAGCTAATAATAAACACTTATTAAGCCCTACTTTTAAATTAGCCACGACACTGGATATACATGACAGGTATGCCTGCCGCCTCCACTCTACTGCAGATCAGCTGTTATCTCATTCTCATTTAGCAAACGCTTGGTTCTTCAGGCTGTACTTTCTGTAGAGGACACTTTGTGTGACAGCCGGAGGTTTTGAATGGGACGTGCGTGATTTATTTGTGAAGCGATCATTGGATCTATGTGGCTGACCATGACAGATGGATCTGAGTGCGCAAACGAAAGGGGTTTTTGTTGGCTTTCACACCCGGAACAAGCGGCTGAGGTGCATATATACCATAGCAAAGTGGACCGGACCTCCAGGTTCTCCCAGCATCCCTCAGTCCCAACCTGGAGGGTGTGCCTACCATGCCCCGCCCCCTGCTCTGAGCTTTTTTAGCCCAGGGCCTGGGCTTCCCCCTCCTCCAGAAGCTTTTCCATGTATAGTCCGAGACATTTTGGTTCGCTCCCCTCTCTCTTCCTGAGTGCCCACCCACCCTCTTCCTCTCTTTCTCTTCCCGTGTAATGTAGATTCAAAGATTCCTCCTCTGGCCAGCGCAGTGGCCCACGCCTGTAATCCCAGTACCCTGCGAGGCAGAAGGAGGCAAATCTGTGAGTTCAAGGCAAGCCTCGTGTACAAAGTCCAAGACAGCCAAGGCTACAACAGAAAACCCCTAAAAAAAAAAAAAAAACTCCAATTCTATGGCCCATGTACTCACCAAAACCCATTAGCAAAGCTGAGCCCAAAATCATAATACCAGCTTGTAAGGTCTCTACATAAGCCACAGCTGCCAGGCCACCTGAAGAGGAAGAAGAAAGGAAATGAAAGCCTCAAGAGCTTGTGCTGGTGGCACTGTGAGCCGCCCACTGTGTGCCCTGCCCCCACCCCAGGGGCCGCCTCTCAGGCGTCTTGTGCATTTGCATCAGCTTGGTCTCACCTTCCTCTTCCCACTCCCTGCGGCTCGCTCTTCGTGCAGTTTTATGTTGTTGTTTTGTTTTGTTTTGTTTTTCGGTTTTGCTAATTTTGTTGAACCAGTGAAACTCCTACTAAGAACGATGAAATAAGTTCTGAAGTTATATACGTGATGCTGTTTCAGAAAACACGGGGCTGCGCCCGTAAATAGGCTGCTGAGATGTCATAAGAGTGTGGGTGCAGATGGTCACGGCATTCATACACCGTCCGATTGTTTCAGGTGTGTTTGTCTTGAGTCACTCACAACTCCTTCTTTTTTTATATGTTCAAATGGTATTGGCCATCCTCAGACAACAACAGAAGATGCGTCAAAGCAGTAGATATTTTGACTTTCTATGTCCCAGTTTTCCTTCACTGTCCATGCTTTTCCAGACCATTTTACTAATCAAACGTGTGCACTGGTTCGCTCCTTCCCCCCCCCCCCCCAGCCGAGACAGGGTTTCTCTGTGTAGCCTTGGCTGCCCTGGACTCTCTTTGTAGACCAGGCTGGCCTCGAACTCACACAGATCCGCCTGCCTCTGCCTCCCGAGTGCTGGGATTAAAGGCGTGTGCCACCACGATTCTCAGTTGGAAAGCAACCCTGAGATGAGTTAGCATGGCCCTGGGCTCTCCCAGCTGGATAATACCTTCGCTCAGTCCCTGCCCAGTTGTCACAACCAAAGCTGTCTCCAAGCACCAGCAAATACCACCAGAAGAGAAATCCAGTTTAGACTCCTCAGCACAATAGGCAATTTGTTGACTACTTTCTATCCAGCTAAGTATCTCTACTTGACGCTGTGAGTAGAAGAAAATCTGAGTCATGAGAGCTACCCTAGGCAGACGCTGCACACGGGAGAGTATATATAACAGAATATTTTTATTGATCATTTGGGAATTTCCCATGATGAATCCTGATCACCCTCACGCTCAGATCTATCACCTCCATTCTTGTGGCCTTTCCCCCCACCCCCACCTCCACCCCTCTGCCCCTCAAAAAAGAATCCAGCCAAGCACAATGGTGCAAAGCCTGTAATCCCAGCACTCAAGGAGTCGGAGGCAAGCAGAGCTCCGTAGTTCGAGGCCAGCCTGCTCTACAAAGTGACTCCAGAATAGTCAAGGCTACACAGAGAGAAACCCTGTCTTACAAAATAAATAAATAAATAAATAAATCCAAGTTATGCTGCCCATACTGGAGCTGGTTAAACTTCCAGTGACTGGTCCTCCAAAGGGAAGTTGAGCTCCTCCCCACCCCAACCCTGGCCAGTAGCCATCAGTGGTGGAGAGCTACAATCCAGCACCCCTATTATGCAGATGTCCAAGGTCTGTGGCTGCCTACAGGATTGTTAATGGGCCGTGATGCCACCAGGGACCGTGTCTCAGCCGTGCCTTTCTAGAAGATCCCATCTGAGGCCCTGCCTCACTTTCCCCCTCATCCACTTTGTGTGCTCCCACCTTGTTACCTGGTAACCCACAGTGTCATGCCCCATTGTGCCTTAAACATGATCTCCGCTCACCTATCTGTCAATCATTTTTTGAAGAGAGCTTCCCAAGCCAGTATGATTCCTAGAGGTGTCTCCACCTCCCATTATAGTTGCTGATCTACAGACTTGGGGAAAATCCAAGAGTCCCTAATTCTCTGCTGAGTGTTTGTGTCAATCTAAATGCACACGTGGTCGGAGCAACCTCACCTGTGATGGTGTAAGTGCCAGTGATGATCAACACAACCAGCATTGTCTGGTAGATATCCGTGTCCCACACCATCTTCAAGAACATGGCGCCGAAGCCGATCTCCATCTGAAATGGGCACAAGGTTAGACGCTGCACCTCCATCTCCAGTGGAATCAACAGCAGCCCCAGAGAGAAATGGCCTTGGAAACCATCCGGAAGAGGTGGCCTCTGGGGCAGCACCCCTCCACCAGTGGGCACCGAGAGAGGACTGCCCAAATTATGTGCCCTCCACCAGAGTTAGTACCTTCAAGGGCAGGGGTTAAGCCAAGTCGCCCAGTTAACACAACTTAGCCTTGGAGAGGTGATAATGCTCTGAGAAGTTTTTGTGTGTGGTTCTACAACCAGGAAAAAACATGGGGTTTTGTTGTTGTTGTTTGTTTGTTTGTTTGTTTTTTGAGACAGGGTTTCTCTGTGTAGCCTTGGCTGGCCTCGAACTCACAGCGATCCACCTGCCTCTGCCTCCCGAGTGCTGGGATTATAGGCGTGAGTCACCATGCCCGGCTTACGTGGGCTATTTTTTCCCTATGAGCATTTGTTGCAGAAAATACCTTTTGCATCTTTCCAGTTCCTGGAGAGTTTTGGTTCTGTGTGTGTGTGTGGTTTTTGTTGTTGTTTGGTTTGGTTTGGTTTGGTTTTCCGAGACAGGGTTTCTCTGTGTAGCCTTGGCTGTCCTGGACTCACTTTGGAGACCAGGCTGGCCTTGAACTCACAGCGATCCACCTGCCTCTGCCACCCAAGTGCTGGGATTAAAGGCGTGCACCACCACCCAGCTCTTTGCTTTTAGATTGCTACCAAATTCACTTGAACCCACCATATACTTAACAAGGATTGACAAACTTTTTTTTTTTACAAGATCACATGATAAATATTGTAGGTTTTGAGGGCTGTACATCAGTACACACTGCCTGTAGTTTTTACCACCCTTTAAATTAGGTATGAGAATCAGCCTCGGCCCAAGGGCTGTACAAAGCATTGACTTATTGCATTGGCCTGCCGACCAGCTTTGTCAACCACTGGCTGAGCTGACTCCGACTTTAAAGCACCTGCTCATAATTTACCTGGCTGACCTTTCTTTATTATTCTACCTTCCAAAGTCAAGTATAAAATGGGCAGAGATTCCTCACACCATTATTCCCCCAAGTGATTCCTGAGACTTCACAATGACTCCGTGGTAAATACCATTCATTTGGTTTGTGAAAAGCATCTATTCGGTGCCATCTGTGCTAAATACATTCTAGGTTCAGAGTGGAGTGCAGTAAACACACCAAAAAAAGGACCATGGACTCAGGTCACTTGAATGGAATTGGAGAAGGCACATAGTAAGCAAGCACATCAATAAATTACTGTCACACGGTTTGTACAGGTGTTGAAGAAAGTAATCAAGAGACACAGAGTAGAGACAACCAGGCACGTCCTTGGGATGCCCTCGCCAGTTTTGCTCAGACCACACTCCTTCCGCATCACTCCTTGCAGGAGGAAGGTCACCTCTTTGAAGAGGTAGTCCAAGGACTTGCCTCGTGGGTCTCTACACCGCGTACAAGAACTCACTGAGAGCCTGCTGAAGATATAGACGGTTAAAAATAAGAAAGAGAAGACGAGCTGGATCCGGAGGCTGCCGAACCGCTTCCTCAAGTATTCTGGCAGAGTCACCACCTGCAGAAGCAACAGAGCAAGTCACCATCAGGTCGTGAGAGGTCAGAGGAGGGACACGGGTGACTCGTTCGCACAGTGTCACAGAGATGCTTCCAGATGGTGGGAATGGCTCAGGAGCACGGTGTGGGCTTACTGCCTTTGGCGCCCGTCAAGCTGGGAACAACCAGGAAGGAGAGCTGGCACAGCTGTTGTACCGGCTGGTTTTGTGTCAGTTTGACTAGCGTCTTCAGAGAAGACAGAGCCTCAGTTGAGGAAATGCCTCCGTAAGATCCAGCTGTAAGGCACTTTCTCAATTAGTAATTGATGGGTGATGCCATTCCTGTGCTAGTGGTCCTAGGTTCTATAAGAAAGCCGGGGGAAGCAAGCCAGTAAGCAGCACCCCACTATGGCCTCTGCATCAGCTCCTGCCTCCAGGATCCTCCCCTGTTTGAGTTCCCATCCTGACTTCCTTCAATAATGAACAGCTATGTGGAAATATAAGCCAATAAACCCTCTTCTCCCCAACTTGCTTTTTGGTCGTGTTGTTTTGTCACAGCAATAGAGACCAAGACAGCAGCTTAGGTTCCAGGCTCTGCCCACTCTTGGGGATGCAGAAAGAAACCCAGCTAATTGGAAATGTGCAGTGATGATAGATTATTCATTATGGAACAAACGGGAGTGCTTCATCAAACATGGCTGGTAGGAGATAGAAGCTGACGGTGCAGTCAGTTCTCTGCCACCTCCGTGTGAACACTCCAGTCAGATGATGATGTCCCAAAGGAACCTGTTTTAAGCGGCTTAACCAACAGATTGACTATTGTCCCTCAGTTGTAGAGGCTACAAGTTCAAGATTCCAGAGGGTCTGCCTCCTTCCCAGGCTTGTTTGGAGCTGTAGTAATCTGCTCTTGCTACAGGGGCATGCCACAGCATGCACTTACTTGCCTCTTAGTCATCCTAGTGTATGCTGCAGATAATTATTACTATTATTATAATTATTATTAGGTTTTTCAAGACAGAGTTTCTTTGTGTAACAGCCTGACTGTCCTAGACTCACTTTGTAGACCAAGCTGGCCTTGAACTCACAGAGATCCACCTGCCTCTACCTCTTGAGTGCTGGGACTAAAGGCGTGCACCACCACACTCGGCTTGCAGATATTTTTTAATGTTTTTGAATCTTTAAAATAATCTTTCCAGGCCTGGCATGGTGACACACGCCTTTAATCCCAGCACTTGGGAGGCAGAGGCAGGTGGATCTCTGTGAGTTCAAGGCCAGCCTGGTCTACAAAGTGAGTCCAGGACAGCCAAGGCTAACAGAGAGAGCCTGTCTTGAAAAACAACAGCAACCAAAAAGTACTCTTTCCAGGACCTAGAGAAATGGCTCATTGGTTGAGAGCACTTGTTGCTCTTACAGAGGACTTGGGTTGAGCTCCCAGCACCCACCTGGTAGCTGACAATCATCTGTGAATCTAATTGCAGGGAGTCGAGCGCCTTCTTCAGGCCTCTTCAGGCACTAGGCACACATGTAGCACACATACACACAGGCAAAACACTCCAATACATAAAACTAAACTAAATTGAAAGACGCTAAATTTAATTTTTTTTTTTTTTTTTAAGAATGTTAAATCTTTCTTTCCGGGAAGAGACTAGCCAGTTCCTAAGGGCCCCGGCTAGAGCATGCATTCGACAATAAGTTAACCAGTCCCGAGCCTGGGGCCTCCTTGTGCTTCCGGCCTGTGCACCCTGGAGACAAATAGTTCTCTGTGGCTGCAACAAGCCTGATGACATTACCTAAGCCTGGCAGTCCAAAGCTCTGCCCTGCCTTGCCTTAGCCATGGAAGCCCAGCAAAGCCCCAACCTACACCTCCTTCCCTCCTCCTGCCTCAGGGTGGCTCTGGTGTCCTTTCCACGTGGTTTCGTGTGGCAGATTGTCTCAGGGACCCATGGGTATATATAGGATACCTTGTTTTTTCCTGGGCCTCTCCTGGTTCTACTCATGTGGCTGAAACCCACTGACCAGTTCATGAGAGAATAGAAAAAGGGGCCTGAAGTTGTATTTGACTTTAAGCTAGCATTTGTTCTTATTAAGGATAAAAGCCTTTCCAGTGATTATTTGCATTTGTGGGTTTTTTTTTTCCTGAAACAGTCCTAACCTGTTTATTATGGAGTTATTTTTTTAAAGAGTTATTTATTATTATGTATACATTCTCTGCCTGCATGCACACTTATAGGCCAGAAAAGGGCATCAGATTGCATTATAGATGGTTGTGAACCACCATGTGGTTGCTGGGAATCGAACTCAGGACCTCTGAAAGAGCAGTCAGTGCTCTTAACCACTGAGCCATCTTTCCAGCTCTATTATGGAGTTTTTAAGAGTCTTTCAAAAGCATATTTTCACTTCCTGTGGACGCTCTCACACAGTCCCCTCTAGCCTATTCCCATTTCTCCATCAGCTGCCAATACCTAGAATCACTTGCTACCTGGAACCCATGTGGGCGGTCTGAAGCTGGGGTCGGGGAGGGCATTACCACTGTCCTTCTTGTGCTCATTAAAATCTTCCCCCTCCATTGGGAGACTTTTAATTATAGCTTTTATTTCAGTAGGGGTTTTAAGTCTGTTTTGTGTCCTATTTGAACATCCTTGGGGGGTTTCTAACTCCCCACTGGGCAATGCAATGACAATGCATAACACTAGTGATGATTTCTCACAAAACAATGCCACGCAGATGGAGTAATGATTTAGCTGGGGTTTTTTTTTTTGGGGGGGGGTGGGAGGGGTGGGGTGGGATTGTTTTGGTTTTTGTTTGGTTTTTTTTTAAAGAAAAGCTTAAAATATGTACAGTTAAAAAGATTAAATTAAGGTGCTGTTTACAGCTAATTAAATCAGGCCAGGGAGTTTTGCCAGCTGCTTTGTAGCAGAAAACCTAGGGCACAACATAAAAATTAAAAACAAATACATTCTTACTTGCTAAATTAAAGGTCTGCTAAGGTCAGAGAGCAAGAACAAAGCGAGCCTTGAGAGTTTCACCTACAGGAGACAGGCTAATGATCAAAGACAGTCACTGAGTTTCGGTGCCCTGTGAAGACTGAGCTTCTGTGTCCATTGCAAGATGTGATTTTCCTGGGTTTATAGCTATAACTTTGCTGACGAGTTTTGGTGTCCACCTTGAGGACTTAGTGCTGTGCAGCAAGCAGGATGAGGAGAATCTTCTTTTTTCTGCTGTCTCCAGAAAAGGAACAGATCTCTGGCCTAAATCTCTCTAGCTAACTATACATTTAATTTACTATGAAAACACTATAAGAATAGGTAGGTAGTTAACTGTGTTAGATGAATGAGAATTGTGTTAAGGGGCTGGAGAGATGGCTCAGCGGTTAAGAGCACTGGCTGCTCTTCCAGAGGTCCTGAGTTCAATTCCCAGCAACCACATGGTGGCTCACAACCATCTATAATGGGATCTGGTGCCTTCCTTCTTCTGGTATTCATGAAGACAGAGCACTCATATACATAAATAAATATTTTAAAAATATTGTGTTAAGTTAGAATAACATGATGTCTACTCCTTTTCTGTAACTATAAACTGCTACCTGCCAGTACAAGAGAAACTGGCTGTTGAAAATATCTGGTTTGCGAGCCAGGCATAGTGGCACACACCTTTAATCCCAGCACTCGGGAGGCAGAGGCAGGTGGATTGCTGTGAGTTTGAGGCCAACCTGGTCTACAAAGTGAGTCCAGGATGGCAAAGGCTACACAGAGAAACTCTGTCTCAAACAAACAAACAAACAAACAAAAATCTGGTTTGTTACTTTAGGATATAGATGTATTATCGGAAGAAACCAAGAAGCTGAGTGATCAGATGTGGAATTTAGAATAACTTGTTTTTAAGAATATGAAACTTATCTGGGTGCAGTGGCACACACCTGTAATTCCCTGCTCTTGGGAGACAATAGCAGGTGGATCACTGTGAGTTCCAGGGCAGCCTGGTCTACAAAGCAAGTCCAGGCCAGACAAAGGCTGTTGGAACCTTGCTTTATCCACCAAGGTGTGAGTGTGTGTGTGTGTGTGTGTGTGTGTGTGTGTGTGTGTGTGTGTGTGTGTATGCGCGCGCGCCCATGCGGGTCAACAGCTTTATTTTTTCTCTTAGTCTTTATATATCTAAGTGAAATCCTTCATGCAGGGAAAAAAAATCACATGACAATCACTTCTTAATCATGAATTTCAAGTACACATAATGATTACAAGTTTTATATTCTTGTTTGTTTGTTTTTGTTTTTTGAGACAAGGTTTCTCTGTGAAGTTAAGCTGCCTGACTTCATCCACCTCTTCCTCTTGATCCTTTTCTCTTGAATGTATGTGTGTGAGTGGTTTATTTTCTCTCTCTCTCTCTTACTTCTTACTTCGCTGTAGATTCACAAATGAGTTAGCTGACCCAGGGCCATCAGCCTTCCATGGCTAATAAGCCTAAGTATGCCAACTTAAGGCTTCTGCTTCTGCAGCTTCTGAGTAGCACCACAGAGACCAACCCTTTGATGGGCCACTGGGGGACTTATCTGAATCACAGCAGTGTGCTTATCTCTGAATTAATATAACATGGTTTTGTTCATGCTTTCTAACAAATGTCAGTGTTTAGTCAGGCAGTTCTGCATCTTTTTGGCAATGCCTTCACTATCTTACACCTCTGGCTTTAGGATAAGCATGTCAAATTTCTCACCCTGCTTGGCTCTTGGGTGGAATTTCATCCTATGAGTAGGCCATTGAAGAAGAAATAGCATCTTAGGGTACCAAGTCTGTCTTCTAGTTATTAACATGTTTGTTTGCCTCCATTTCTCTACATCTTATTTTATAATGGTTTGAAATATTTTTCTGTAAAAGCCTTAAAAGCTAAATTCCTGAGTAAACAGATAATTAATTGCGTCTGTCTACCCAGGAGAGAAAGGCACATTTTAGGTATCTGCAGATTTAGGGAAGCCAGTGCCAGAATCAAAGACTGACAAGTGTAATTTATCCTTAAAAATAGAGTAACTGCTAATGGACTTACCTCAGCCTTGCTATAGACAGGAACAAATATCCAACCAAGAACAAAAAGCGCAAATATACTCTAAAATCAAGAACAAAGCGAAGAATCAAGTCAGGGGCTTGTGTGAGTCAAGCTCTTAAAAGAAATACGGGTTCTGTACCTGTCCATCCCAAACCTGCTGGGCACTTACAAAGACCCAATCACAGGCCTTTCCACACCAAAAGCTTAGCTTCCAGGCACACTGTCATTGAAAGTTCACTAACTTGGGGGTTCATTTCCAAATTATTGTTTTTAGCATATTGTTTGTCTACTAGATAAGAATTGAGGTGTCTTATAAATCAATTTAAAAGATAGCTTAAAACAAAGAGAAGAGCCAGCCATGGTGGCACACACCTTTAATTCTAGCACTCAGGAGGCAGAGGCAGGTAGGTCACTATGAGTTCGAGGCCAGCCTGGTCAACAAAGTGAGTCCAGGACAGCCAAAGCTACACAGAAAAACCCTGTCTCGAAGCCGGGCGTGGTGGCGCACGCCTTTAATCCCAGCACTCGGGAGGCAGAGGCAGGCGGATCGCTGTGAGTTCGAGGCCAGCCTGGTCTACAAAGTGAGTCCAGGACAGTCAAGGCTACACAGAGAAACCCTGTCTCAAAAAACCAAAAAAAAAAAAAAACCCTGTCTCGGAAAAAAAAAGAAGAAGAAGCTAGACACAGTGGACCACATATATAATTCCAGCACTCACTAGTCAAAGGCAGGAAGATAGCCACAGGTTTGAGGATCTCTGTAAGTATCAGAAGAAAGGAAGGGGACGGAAGGGGGAAAGGGAGGGCAGGGGAAGAGAGAGGAGGGGAAGGAAAGGGGAGGGAATCAGAAAAGGGGGAAGGAAGAAGGGGAACCAAAAAGGAAGAGGGAAAAAGAGGGAAGGGGAGGAGAGGGGAGGAAAGAATAATGAAAAGGTTGGGAGAGAAGGAGAAAGAAAAAACAAGTGATAAAGAAAAGACATTATTTTATTAAGTTTGGACTCTGTAGAAGTAGTCCTTATTTTTATAGCTTATAAGAAGGAAGATGAACATAAAGCATAGTAACTTTCTCATTGATCAAGCAAGACAAATTATTTATATATAAATAGGTAAATAGTGCAGGGTTAATAAATTAATTTATGCTTTTGGAGAATAAATTCTATTACCTATGACAAGTCTATTCCATGAACGAAATAAGGAATCCAGTATTTTATATGGCTTATAATTTATTTTCTATGGCTTATAATTTAAACTGGTGTTTAAAAGTAGAAACTTTGCAGTAACTAGTTGACAATCTCAGAGAGCTTAGTTGAACGTTTCTCAATATGTACACAAAATACAGTTTCTCTGTGTGTGTGTGTGTGCGCGCGCGCGCCATGGGCGCATGGGATATGCTTGTGTTTCTCCATAGAGAGAGAGATGCATACCCTTAGATGCCATGACCTTCTCCCCGCCTGACTGATCTAATGAATCTTTGTTCACTGTACTCCTATAACCCATGGCATACATGTACCCTGCTTCTTGACTTACTAAAGAGAATAAAAAGTAGCACAATCCTTTTGAAAAATCAATACTCTCTGAGACATCTTTAAAAGTCACTTGGCATTAAAAAGCAAGATTTTGTGTTTGGGTCTTACTTGGACATTGATCGAGTTAAGTTACTGCCAAAGATATTGCTAGATATGACTTACGTTCCACTCAAGGGCCCCAACAGCAATCCCCGAAGCTGCGCCTATCCCAGCCACGCCCATATAGTGGCTACTGCCAATATTTGAGGAATAAATGGAAATGCCCATCTGAAAATCAGAAGACAACTGTGTGTCAAAGCCCTTCTGGTACTCTAAATCTTCATGTTTATGGGCTGAGAGAGTGGCTCCATCATCAAGCACTCACCTAGCCTATGCAAAACCCAAGTTCCATTCCATAAAACCCGTGATTCCAGCACTTGGGGGCGGGGGAGGGTAGTGGGAGCAAAAGGATCAGAAGTTCAAAGTCATCCTCAGCTACGTAGTGAATTTGAGCATAGAAGTCTGCCCAGGGGATGACCCCCATGGAGAAAACGTGAAAGCGGTAGAGTTGCATTTTTTGAGCCACTACTCATTTATTTATTTTGAGGCAATTCCTTGTGTATCTCAGGATGTCTCCAGACTCACTGTGATGCTGGCCTCATTTAACACAGGTGATTTTCCAGCCTCAGCTCACGAGGATGGGTCATCCCAGTGATGCAACACAGTGTAGCTGGTCTAGTGTGTTTGATTGGCTGGTTGGTTGGTTATCTGGCTGGCTGGTTGGTTGGTTTTTTGAGACAGAGATTCTCTGTGTAATAGCCCTGGCTGTCCTGGACTCACTTTGTAAGATGCAGGAGTGATGGTTCCCACCACATCTCCCTGTAATTCTCCTATCTGACCTCTGAAGAAGGCAGGCCAGTCATGGAGAATGACCATGAAAACATAACCAAGTGGTGAGTCCAATCGCAGTTGTACCCAACATGGTCTCCTAACTTGGGGAGATTAACATATCTCCCAGGAACTGTTATGCAGCTACTGATCTAGCAGATGCTTTAGCTAGATATCTATTAATAAACACCACCAGGAGTAATTTGCTTTCCAATGACAAGGCCTTACAGTGTTATCTCAGGGGTATAATTATCTCTCCTACCTCATGTCATAAAGTAGTCCAAAGGGATCTTTTTTTTTAAAAGACTTATTTCTTTCTTTATTATGTACACAGTGCTCTGTCTGCATGTACATTTTTAGGCCAGAGGAGGGCATCAGATCACATTATAGATGGTTGTGAGCCACCATGTGGGTTGCTGGGAATTGAACTCAGGACCTCTGGAAGAGCAATCAGTCAGCCATCTCTCCAGCCCCGGGATCTTTTTTTTTTTTTTTAATTATTTACTTTTGTTTTATGTACATTGGTGTTTTGACTGCATGTATGTTTGTGCAAGGGTGTCAGGTCCCCTGGAACTGAAGTTACAGACAGTTGTAAGCTGCCATGTGGGAGCTGGGAGTTGAACCCAGATCCTCTGGAAGAGCAGCCAGTGCTTTTAACCACTGAGCCATCTCTCCAGCCCCTGAAAGGATCTTGATTGGCTGCTTCTTCTACATGATATTTTCCTGATCCACCTATACCGATGACATTATTTATGCTGATTGGTCCAAGTGGGCGGGAGGTAGCAACCCCTTTGGATTTGTTGGTAATGCATCAGAAGATGAGAAATAAACCCAACCTAAATTCTTCTTTCCCAGGGCACTGCCAGCACAGATACAGGACCATGGATGGTCAGCATCCTGCTGTGTGGTCTGAGTCAGTACTCCTGGACAGAATTGCCTTTTACAATTGTGACATCTAGTGCTGGTTGTCAGACCTGTGCGCTTCCTGGTTTTATGTCAACTTGACACAAGTTAGAGTCATTGGAGAGGAGGTAGCCTCAGTGGAGAAAATGCCTCCATAAAATCGAGCTTTAGGCAAGCCTGTGGAGCATTTTCTTAATTAGTGATTTGATGAGGGAGAGCCCAACCCACTGTGGGTGGGGCCATGACTGGGCTGGTGGTCCTGGGGTCTATAAGAAAGCAGGCTGAGCAAGCCAGAGGAGCAAGTCAATAAGCAGCACCCTCCATGGCGTCTGCATCAGCTCCTGCGTCCGGGTTCCTGCCCTGCTTGAGTTCCTGTCCTGACTTCCTTCCCTAATGAACTTTGAAGTAGAAGTGGAAGTCTAAGTCAAATAACCCAAGTTGCTTTTGGTCATTGTGTTTCAGCACAGTAATGGAAACCCTAAGACAACCTGGAGTCAACTAAAATGAAAGCAGCTGGTTATTTCTGAGGGGGATTTTCTTGATTTTGTTGTTGTTGTTGTTCTTTGAGACAGGGTTTCTCTTAACAGTTCTGGCTATCCTGGACTCTGGCCTCAAACTCACAGCGACCCGCCTGCCTCTGCCTCTAGTGCTGGGATTAAAGGCGTGTGCCACCACAGCCAGCTTCTTGATCAAATTATTAAAGCAGGAACCCCCTGAGCGTGTAAGGCATCTTCTGGTGGCAAGTCAGATAAAAGGACATGGAAGAAGGAAGTTTTTGCTGCCTGCTTGCCCTCAGCTTCCCACCACCCCAACCCCCGACCCACCCAACCCCTATCCCCACACACCACCCCCCAGCAAGCACATCTATTCTGTTGCTACAGCATTTTCCTTCTCTGACATCAGAACCAGCTTATTCAGGATTCCAATATAGTCTGAAAACCAGGGGCTCCACTATAAGACTCCTCCAGGCCTTCAGCACCCAACCAGAACTACTGAGCTAGCCAGCTTCGCAGCCTGAGACACTGCTGGGATCTCAGCCTCTCAAGAATGAGACAGCCATTGCTGAACTTCCTGGACCACATCAGGTAAGCCTGTACGTTGTAAATCTACATCTAGATACAACAATCGAAGCATTATTTAGCATAGAAATAGTGATTCTGCCTTCCTGCCTCGCCTCCCTCCCTCTAGCACCAAGCTATTCAGCACCACCAGCTTTGGTATACGCTGTCAGAATACTGCACATTCCATCTACCTGGGCAAGGCATGGTCCACTTCAAATCTCACTTGCATAACTCTGCCTTTGAAAGATTTTTTTCTGCCAGGTGTAGTGGCGCACGCCTTTAATCCCAGCACTAGGGAGGCAGAGGCAGCGAGATCGCTGTGAGTTCGAGGCCAGCCTGACCTACAAAGCGAGTCCAGGACAGCCAAGGCTACACAGGGAAATCCTGTCTCGGAAAAAAAAAAAAAAAAGAAAGAAAAAAAAAAAGAAAGAAAGATCTTTTCTATGTTGCTATGCCCAACAAGCCCAACTTTGGCTCTCATCTCTTTGCCCTGGTTACTTCCCACTAGGTTTATTTCCTCTACTGTAATGCACTGTAACTAGTTTAAATATGAGTATTGAACTGGTGTGGCTCAGTGGGTAAGGGTGCTTGATGGTAAAGCACGGGGTCCCAAGTTCAAACCTCAACACTTACACAGAAAAACAGGTGTGGCTGCTGTGTGTCTCTTGCCCTGGGGAGCAGAGACAGGAGACTTGCTGAGAGCTCGATTAGCTGCCAGCCTAACTCCAGGTTCAGCGAGAGACCCCGTGTCAAGGAAGTCAAGGGAAGTGGAGTAGGGCACTCAGGGTACTTCCCTGGCCTGTGTACATACACAGGTACTTACACACCTGCACACACACATACACATACAATTCGAATTTTTAAGATGCATCCTACTGGCCGGGCCGTGATGGCTCACGCCTTTAGTCCCAGCACTTGGGAGGCAGAGGCAGGCAGATCACTGTGAGTTGGAGGCCAGCTTGGTCTACAAAGTGAGTCCAGGACAGCCAGAGCTACACAGAGAAACCACGTCTCGGAAAAAAAAAAAAAAAAAAGATGCATCCTACTGAACCAGGTGTGGTGGCCCACCGCATGTAATCCCAGAACTCAGGGAGACAGAGGCAGGCAGATTTCTGAGTTTGATGCCAGCCTGGTCTACAAAGCAAGTCCAGGGCTACACAGAGAAACCCTGCCTCAGGGGGGAAAAAGGGGGCTGGTGAGAGAGGAAGAGAGAGAGAGAGAAAGAAAGAGAGAGAGGAGACCTGATTTAGCAACTTCAATTTATTTTGGATTTCAGACAAATGAAATACTAAACAAACCGACACAGAAAGCCCCCAAGCAGACATACAAGTGTACTCACCGACCACCATGCTAGATTTTGGCCAGCCAGGAAGAAGTCTTTTATTGTGCCTCGACTATGTGACAGTAAAACCTGAAACAAAAAAACCTGTGATGGAATACAGCTCATAGAGAATAACTGGTCACCGCATGTAGGTGTTACTGTTATTCTACAGATAACTAAATACAGTGAGACCTCTAAGTGTCAGTGTGAGGGACTCTCCAGATACACTACGAGGGAAAAGAGCATACAGCATATACATTAGGTATTATGTGCCTGTACGTTTGTATAAGCACTGAGAAAATGGAGAAAGCATACAATCTCCGCTTACCCCCGAAAGGTGAGATGCTTGGGGGAAGAAAAGTAACTTATTCTTTAACTCTTATGTCCATTTTGCTTGTTACTCTGAATGCAAAAGCATCTGGTGATTAACAACAGCATATGATTGTTTTTCATTTAAAACAAACAAACAAGCCAGGCGTGGTGGTGTACACGTGTAATCCCAGCACTGCAGGCAGAGGCGGGCTGGTCTCTGTGAGCTCAAGGCCAACCTGGTCTACAGAGTGAGTTCCAAGA